>JAYESA010000016.1:42292363-42891479 GCA_036927795.1 Iris macrosiphon | reverse complement strand
TGATTCTAAACTAAATGTGTTTAAAACAAGTGTAGAAGGTGAAAACTTGCACGAGGTGTGTGATGCTACCAAAATATATGGTGCAGAATGGGCATAGAATGGTGAAAACAGTATAGACGGGCGATTCTAACACGAAATATGGTACATAATTTAGCCTAAGATTGGGTCAAACGAGTATAAAAACGTGTTCCTAACCGAAGTTAGGTATCAATATCTAGTAAAATGGGTGAACGAGTATGAATGCATGATTCAAACCGAAACAGGTATATATAATCGTATATTGATGATTTAGAGTTTATATCGTTGTTTCTAATCGAAATATATATCTAACGGGGTTTAGTGATCGTGAAAACAAATATAATTGAGTGATTCCAACCAAAATATAGTGTTGGATGTGAGTAGACTGGCGAAAACGAGTATATACAGACTATTTTAACCGAGATATGGTATAAAGTGCGTAGATTTGTAGAAACGAGTACTGAAATATGATTATGATCGAAATAGGTATCTATACTCGTACGATGGTGAAAAACAGTACAAATGGGTGGTCTTATCCGAAATATGGTATAAAACAAGCGTTTAATGATGAAAATATTTTAGATCGGCGATTCTAACCAAAATACGGTAATAAAATACATAGCAATGGTGAAAACGAGTATATAACAGAATATGATACAGAATGGGCATAGAATCGCTAAAACAGTATCGATATGCGATTTTTAACCAAAATAAGGTATCAAATGCTCGTAGAAGGGCAAAAACAAGTTATAAATGAGTAGTTCGAACCGAAACATGGTACAATTGCTCGCCAAAAATGATGATAACAAGTTTGTACCATTGATTCTAATCGAAATATGAGAATAAAACTCGGGCAGAACCGTAAAATAGAGTAGTATAAAGAGTGATTCAAATTGAAATATGGTGTAGAATGTGCGTAGATGGGAAAACTAGTATGGGATGGGTGATTCTAACCAAAATAGATGTAAGAGTGGCGTAGATGTGTGGAAAATGACTGCTGAAATATGATTCTGATCGAAATAAGGTATATAATACCGTTGAATGGTGAAAACGAGTAAACATGAGTGGTTCTATCCGAAATATGGTATAGAATAAGCGTTATAAAGATCAAAACATAGTTTAGATCGGGGATTCTAACCAAAATACTTTATAAAACAGATGCAACGAGGAAAACGAGTATAGATTGATGGTTCTAGTTGAATATGAAGTAGAATGAGCATAGATTGGTTAGAACAGAGTATCAAGTGGGATCCTAACCGAGATACGGATGTAGAATTGGCATAGATTTAACCGAAATATGGTGTAGAATGTGGGTAATTTGGTAGAAACGAGCATAAGATGCGGGTGATTCTAACCAGAATATGGTGTTAAAGTGGCGTGATTTGTGGAAACGGTACTAAAATGTGTATTATGATCGAAATAAGGCACAATAACTTGTAGGATAGGGAAAAACTAGTATAAATGAGTGGTTCTCTATCCGAAATATGGTATGGAATGTTGAAAACGTGTTTTGATCGGTGTTTCTGACCAAAATATGACATAAAACAGACGTAGAATGTTGAAAATGAGTATAGATGGAGGATCTTAACTGAAATAAGATGTCGACATGAGCGTGGAATGGTTAGAAACGAGGTACCGATTGGTGATCCTTAACGAGATATGTTGTGGAATAGGCATGGATTGATGAAAACGAGTATAGACGGGTGATTCTAACAGAATTATGGTATAGAATCAGCGTTGTATCGTTGAAAACAAGTACAATAAGCAATTCTAACCGAAATATGGAATACGAATGAACGTAGAATCATGAAACGAGTATGGATGGGTGATTCAAACCTAAATGTGGTTTTAAAACAAGAGTAGACAGGTGAAAACGTGCACGGAGGTGTGATGCTAACCAAAATTATGGTGCAGAATGGGCATAGAATGGTGCAAAACGAGTACAGACGGGTGATTCTAACTGAAATATGGTACATAAGTTGCCTAAGATGGTCAAACGAGTAATAGAAACGTGATTCTAACCGAAGTTAGGTATCAAATGCTCGTAAAATGGTAAAAAACGAGTATGAATGCATGATTCGAACCAAACAGGTATAATATGATCGTAGATTGATGAGATAGAGTTTATATCATTGTTTCTAATCGAAATATGGAATCCAACGGGTTTAGAATCGAAAACGAGTATAATTGAGTGATTCCAACCAAAATATAGTGTTGGATGTGAGTAGATGCAAAAACGAGTATATATGGACTATTCTAACCGAGATATGTGAATAAAAGTGGCATAGATTTGTGGAAACGAGTACTGAAATATGATTATGATCGAAATAAGATATCTAATACTCGTACGATGGTGAAAACCAGTACAAATGGGTGGTCCCTATCCGAAATATGGTATAAAAACAAGCGTTTAATGATGAAAACGTTTAGATCTGTTACGAGCATTTGATTCTAACCGAAATATGGTACATAAGTTGCCTAAGATTGGTCAAACGAGTATAGAAACGTGATTCTAACCGAAGTTAGGTATCAAATGCTCGTAAAATGGTGAAAACGAGTATGAATGCATGATTCGAACCAAAACAGGTATAATATGATCGTAGATTGATGAGATAGAGTTTATATCATTGTTTCTAACTCAAAATATGGTTTCCAACAGGGTTAGAATCAGAAAACGAGTATAATTGAGTGATTCCAATCGAAATATAGTGTTGGATGTGAGTAGATTGGCGAAAACGAGTATATACAGACTATTCTAAACCGATATATGGTATAATAAGTGACGTAGATTTATGGAAAGGAGTACAAAAATATGATTATGATCGAAATAAGGTATCTAATACTCGTACAATGGTGAAAACCAGTACAAATGGGTGGTCATATCCGAAATAGGTATAAAACAAGCGTTTAATGATGAAAATGTTTAGATCGGCGATTCTAACCAAAAATATGGTATAAAATAGACATAAAATGTGAAAACGAGTATAGACGGGTGATTCCAACAGAATATGATACAGAATGGGCATAGAATCGCTAAAACAAGTATCGAAATACGAATTTTTAACCAAAATAAGTTATCAATTGCTCGTAGAAGGGTGAAAACGATTTATAAATGAGTGGTTCGAACCGAAATATGGTACGATATGCTCGCAAAATGATGAGAACGAGTTTGTACCATGATTCTAATCGAAATATGAATAAAACTGGGGCGGAACCGTGAAAATGAGTATAGATGAGTTATTTAAACCGAAATATGGTGTAGTGTCACTACCACATTTCCAGATTAGGGCATTTAGTTGTAATTTTCCTATTTGATTTAATTATGTATTTAATTATATGATGAGTTTATAAATTAATTATGTGATGTTCTTGATGTTTGGTTTAGATTAAACCCTAGAAACTCATTAGGTCTAACCCTAATGGCTAAACCCTAACTTGTAAGCTAGCATTAGGGAAACCCTAAAAATTCAATTATAGTTTAGAATCTCAACCCTAGAAATGACTAAACCTTAGTTAATAAATTCTTCATGACTTTACATGGAGGATTAACTTAACCCTTGCATTAGTAACCCTAAAACCTAGCCTATATAATAAAGGGGAGCCTCCCTCAACCATTCTTCATGAAGAAAGAAACCAAACCTAGCCTCCATTTGAAACTTTTCCTCACCTCCCCAAATTCGGATCCAGCCCTAGGAATTCCACCTTCCTCCTCCAGCAAAGGGAAGCAAGGAGCTTGGGTCAAGAGGACTTGGAGAAGGAGAACCTCCATTGGGAAACCATCTCCCAATAGGTAAAACCGAATTTTAATCCATTTAATTTCTGTTTTCTGTTGTAGTTGGCCATTAGGAACCCCCTTGCTGTATGGATTTCAAATTCTAGGGATCCTACATGAAGACCTAGGAGAGATTTGTGTTTTGATGACCTACGGGTGTTTTCCCCAAATTTCTGGAACCCAAACCCTAGGGATCTCGTGTAGGCACAATTACCTCTCCTACGTATGGGTTTATATCTCAGTTCTTAGGTTTTGATTGGGGATTCATGATGTTCTTAAGTAAACCCATTTTCTGCACTCCTTGTGTTTGTTAAAATATTTATTAGGGCTATTGCCTATCTCCGTATTTAATTTCTGCATACCTAACTATATACTATATGTAATTACTGGAAATTTGTTAGCTATGTGTTGGATTTTCCCCTGTACAGTCGATGAATTGAGGTGTGCATGTGGTGTCGGGTGTTTGGGACTGTTCTGAGCAGTCGGGCATTGAGGGAAACTGTGCAGTCGGGTGGAATTGTTCAGATTCAGTGTTAGGTCCTAGGTGTGTATCAGTTAGATATTGCAGTGAGTGTGTGTCCCAGGTTTCTATTCAGATTCAGTGTAAATTCAGTGAGTAAGTTAGCATGTGTATCAGTGTTAGCTGAGTTTAGTGTAGCTGTAGGTCAATGAGTGAACCTGTGTTTGCCTCAATAAAATCAGTGTGTGCAACTGTGTATCAGATATGGGGAAGTGAGTTAGGGCCTGTGTGTGAGTTCAGTGGGGGGACTGTGAGTATAGTGTGTAGTGAGGAACCAGTGAGTTCACTGTGTGAGAATGCCTGTGTGAAATGTTAGTGTGTGTGTGTTACCTATGTGTATTAACTAGTGTGTGAGTATCCCCAAATTTCAGTCGGGCAATAGCAGTGAGTAGTTCTGTGTGAGCTGAGAGTGAGGGACCAGTGACTGTGTGTGTGTAGATTGTGTGACATGCCTATGTGTATCAGGTGTATAGGTTAGAGTATCAGAGTTTTGAACTTTGCCTGTAGGAAGTATAAGTAGCAGTGTGAGATGACTGAAATTCCTGTGTGTTTACCTGTGTGTTAGTCTGAGTGTATACCTATGTGATTTATGTGTGTAGGATTTTAATTCCAGTGTGTAGAGCTGTGAGTGTAGCTGACAGAAATCTGTGTGAACCTGGGCATTGTGCAGTGAGGTCAGTATCTAGGTTGTATTCAGTAAGTTAGTGAGTTAGAGTGTAAGTGTGCATTGGGTTAGGTTCAGTAAGAATTTTCCAATTTTTATGTATCAGTGTGGTGTTGGGGAATTCCTCAGTAGCAGTATACCAGTGTAGGTGATACCTGTGTGTGTGAGTGTGTATTCAGTGAGCAGTGGGTATAGTATACCAGTATCCAAGTGTCCCAGAAATCTGTGTGAGCAGTGAGTGTATCCCTGTGTGAGTGAACCAGAGTCAGGATGTATGAGTGTGTGTAGGTGACTGTGTCTCAGTATCCTAGCAGTGTGTGTGTGTGCAGTCAGTTCAGGATGTGCCTAACAGAGTGGTTAGTATCAGTAGGTATCACTTTAGTAAATAGTTAAGATACTATATAAAATACTATTCTATATATTTTAGATGGGTATAAATCTCTAGTAATGGCTAGTTTAGTTAGCTTGGTCCAGTATGGACTATTATGGAATGAATGGACTAGTAGACCTATTTAACCTAGTATAGCCTGAGCCATGACCTAGAAACCTCATATTTTTATTTAACTAAACATGTTATTCCTTTATTTCAGTATCTGACATTTATATCCATAATTAGGTCTTTGTGACTCTATTTGGATATCGATCCTCACATATTCATCGGGACCACAAGCGAGTACATTCTCTGTCAGTTTTCGTTTTGTTGATTACTTCTATAAATTTAGTTGTATTACATACTTGATTCTGACACTATGGATACACGGGTTAGCACCCTAGATACCGTCATGACGAGTCGTTATTGGAATCCATCGTGCTAGCTGGGGATGGGGAACTATTAGTAGATTATGTGATCATATCCAAACTCTACATGCATCATAGCTCACCCCACTTCTCACGTCGGGTGCGGCCTGACCATTTACATGCTTCATAGCTGTTATATATGATTAGCCTGACCATTACATGCATCATAGCTAACCATATGGTTAGCCTGACCTACAAGAATCATAGCTAATCATATATAACCAGCCTGATCTAGTCCCAAGCCGATCACATAATAAACTGATACTTCAAACACTTAGCTAGATGTCTATTCTTTATTTTAGATTCACTTGTTCTAGCATTCACTGTATATTGTTTATTGCTAGATATTCTATTGCCTATTTCATATTCTCCAGTACTTTACATTTCTAGCATTTATTCTCATCTTGTATTTCTTACACTGTTTATAGTTTTTGTCAATTTAAATGAAACTGCTGTTAGTGTTTGTGCTTCGCTCTAATCCTGATTGGATAACATTTTCAGAGGACCTGGAGAACTTTTGCCCCACCAATTACGGCCCGGGACTAGAGGGAGATTTCACTCCAGAATTCCCAGAGGAGTTGCCTATCCTAGAGGAGATCCTACCTGCCTGCACTTAGATAATTTTTCCTGTATTATTGATTTAGACTGAGTTTGAGTTATATATTTATTTGTGACTTTTGAGGACATCTAGACGCAGGACTTATGATGTACTTATTTGTGTTTGGCTTATGATAGAACTCTTTATTTCCATTTCTCATCGTGCCAATTACTTTCATATAGCTTGTGATTGAGTATATTTATAGAACTGTGGATTCATATTATCATTGTCCTCCGTACGGAGTTGAGACTATTGACAGGATATATATATGTTTGAGACCTAGACAGCGTTCTACCGTCGATGCTGCGGTGTAGGCTGGACGTACCCACGACTCATGCCCAAATTCCGGGTGCGGGTCGTGACACATTTTTAGTGGTGGCCCATGCAGGTCTAGATTCGCATTTAGAGCGATATCGTAGTGGTGCTCGCTTAGAATATTGCTACGAGCCTGTTTTAGGAAATAGGAATTAGGCCGAGAATATGCTCAATCACAATTAGGAAATTTCTGATTCTTATAATACTACTCTTAATAATTATTTCCTTTAGAAATTTTACTGTCCTTCCTTGATGATATCGTGTCTATTGCCTTAATTAAATCTTTTAATCTGTCTTCAGGATGCCGCCAAGGACCAGGCCCCTGAGACTCAGAGCAGCAGAGTCAGAGAGGTCTGCCACCTCTCGTCCTGCTGGACAGACATCCGCAGCATCTCCTACATCTCCCGTGTATGTGGGGGTGTCTGCACTATTCGGGGTTCCTTCCCCACCTGTTCAGAGGGTCCCCATAGCTACGACGGAGCCTCTACCACCACCACCACCGACACAGTTTTCAGGAGGTGTGCCCGTCGATGGGGCACAGATGTTCGCATTGATTCAGGGCATGGTCGATGCCCAGAGGACGTCGGCAGAGGCCCAGAGAGTGCAGGCTGAGGCACACCAGGCCCAGACAGAGATAATGAGGATGAGCATGGAGAATGCTCATCAGGTGGCTCTCCAGGCTGTGGAGAGAGTCGCCCAGCAGCAGCAACATCCTGGCCAGTACCACCAGAGGCCGGGCACCATTGTGGACTTCAAGAGGATGATGCCTCAGGAGTTCAAAGGGACAGAAGGGATACTCTACGCCGATGATTGGCTAGAGGACATCGAGAGGAACTTGCGCTTGGCGCAGCTTCCGGAGGCCCTTCAGATCGAGGCCGTCGGCAGCCAGATGTTCGACATCGCCCTGACGTGGTTTCGCACGGAGCCGAGACTCTTTGACGGGGGACTCACTTGGGAGGCTTTCAGGGAGCTCTTCAAGGAGAAGTTCTTTCCTAATGTTGCCCTGGGAGCCTTGGAGAGTCAGTTCCATGACTTAGTCCAGGGGAGCTCGTCCGTCGATGAGTATGCCGCGGAGTTTTGCTGCCTGAGCCGCTTTGCGCCGTCGATGATTAGAGATCCAGGAGACAGGGCCCGAAAGTTCAGAAAGGGGCTGGCAAGGGAGATCAGGTCTCGCACGTCGGGATGTCGCACCGCTACCTTCGAGGGCATATTGATGGATGCCCAGATAACCGAGGATGACTTGGACCTCAGGCCCAAGAGGGGACGCGATGTTTCAGGAGGAGCAAACAGTAGTACGGGACCGGGCAAGCGTCTACACTATCAGCAGCAGTAGAGGCCCTATCAGCAGCAGCAGCAGCAGCACCAGGCACCAGCCCAAGGACAGGTCCAGCATCAGCAGCAGAGGCAGACTCAGCCCGCCATCCAGTGTGAGTACTGCGGGAAGGCAGGACACACTAGAGAGTTCTGCAGGAAGAGGTTGGGCACATGTCTGTCCTACTGATCGGCGACACATCAGCTGAGGGATTGCCCTACCATTCAGACTCGTCCAGGTCAGGATGGAGCACCCGCCCAGAGAGGACCAGACAGGGTACCTGTCGTACCAGGAGGCCAACAACAGAGGGGACCACTTCCACCGCAACATCAGAGGTTTGCCCAGCACCAGCAGCAGAGAGGTGCACCCCAGGGGCGAGCGTACGCCATGGCAGTCGAGGAGATCGAACCAGCAGGAGACTTGATTACAGGTTCAATTCTTCTCGATTGTATTCCCGCATTTACCTTATTCGACTCTGGCGCTTCACATAGTTTTGTGTCTGTATCTTTTGCACTTCGACATTATTTAGACACAGAACCATTAGCTAGGACTTGCAAGATCACGACTGGTGGAGGTATTATCCTAGTCCGTCATTACTGCAAGGACCAAAGTGTGTCAGTAGGAGGCCGAGAGTTGAGCGTGAGCTTACTCGTCATGCCACTTCCGGGGTACGATATTGTACTCGGAATGGACTGGTTGAGTAGGCATCATGCTACTATAGATTGTTATAGAGGCAGAGTATTATTTAGACCACCAGGAGAGCCGGAGTTTGAGGTCACTAGAGGAGCAGCGGAATAGAGCAGGAGCACATTTTGTGGAGCCAGGACGGAAGAAGAGGAGTTGCCACATCCTCTGATAGCAGAGTTCCTGGATGTATTTCCAAAGGAGTTGCCAGGCTTGCCGCCAGACAGAGATGTTGAGTTCTCTATAGACTTGGTGCCAGGAGCGGAGCCCATTTCACAACATGTCTATAGAGTCAACAACAGCGAGCTGGCAGAACTGAAGAAGCAAGTTAAGGAGCTGCAGGACAAAGGCTTCATCAAATCCAGTTCATCACCATGGGGAGCTCCGGTATTGTTCGTACTAAAGAAGGACGGCACGGTGCGCATGTGCATTGATTATAGAGCTTTGAACAACCTCACTATCAAGAACAAATATCCGCTGTCGAGGATAGATGATCTTTTTGATCAGTTGAGCGGGACGAAGGTGTTTTCGAAGATAGATTTAAGGTTAGGCTATCACCAGGTGAAGGTGAAGAGAGAAGACAAGCCGAAGACAGCCTTTCGGACCAGATACGGCCAGTTTGAGTTCATGGTAATGCCATTTGGTTTAACCAATGCACCGGCAGTATTCATGAACCTGATGAACAAGGTGTTCCACCAGTACCTTGACAAGTTCGTGGTGGTGTTCATCGGCGATATTCTTGTGTATTCCAAGTGTAACACCCCGTTCCGCTCAAGCGGACTGCCGTCTCAAACGGCAATCGTGCAACTGTCCTGACCCGCTTTGCCACAAACGAGAAGCAAAGGATATCCAGACTTGTCCCTATAAGAATCCGGCTTAGGCTTTCAGAGGCTCGCTCAGGCGTATCGCTCTACCGAGGCGAATCATCGCTAAGGTGGGTGGCTACGGTGAACTTGTTTTTGCTTAGCCAGCACATATAAAATCTGGAATAATTATGCTAGTCGCTAGGTGAATCACCCCCTGCATGCTAATAAAACCAACGCACCTAGCTAAGGGAATAATCCCAACTTGTACTGCTATGCTAGAACATGGAAATTGAAATACTGCTTATATTCAGACCCTCGCATGCTAAGTCCCTTAACGGTTTCAATTCTCAACTTACCTTCGGGCCCGAGCAACGTGCCTGCTCATGTACCTAGAAACGCATGCTTGTCTGCTTGAATGTTGCCGTGTTTTCATCCAACTCCGGGAGACTACTCAGTAGTCATTCCGTGTATGATTGACCCTGCAAGTATCCAGGACCGTTAGGTTACCAGGCAGCCCCGAACAAGGGGAATGCATCAAGACAAGTTATTGTACAAAGAACAAGATCCAAGTATCCCGTGTACTCGTGTACTCGTGTTCCTGTGCACTCGTGTTCTCTTGTTCAAAGTGCACGCGTGTTCTCGTGTTCTCGTGTATCTCGTGATAATTGAATGACCCAAAAAGAAAGTGCATGTCACGGACAACTCAGAAACGAGGTATAGTTCCACGGATGGTCACCGGGATACTGGGGCCGATCCGATCCGGATGGAACTCTTGTGTGGTCCCTCGTGTTCGGGCGAGTGGTTTGTAGCACCTCGTGTACTTACATTGCATTCCACTTTCCTGGGACCACATCACGTGTGTAGTCCATCGTGTGCGGACAAGATGGTTTGTAGCGCATCGTGTACTTTGTTGCATTCCATCTTGGCCTTGGACTACTTCATGTACAATCCATCGTGTACGGGCGAGATGGTTCGTAGCGCATCGTGTGCTCTCGTTGCGTTCCATTCTCGTCTGGGATTAGTCCTTTATGGCTATGCCAGCGACTCATGTTCATATAGATAAGTCATCCTCGCTTAGCGGCTATCCGCGTGCGAGTCATTGCATCAAGAACAACTGAGCACACCAAATACTGTCCCGTTCAATGACTCTCATGTTTGCATGTTGCATATGCTATGCTCCTGAATGTTTATACATGTCCCTGCTTAAATTAACAATGTTTGCCTTGGACAGGAAAGGAGAAATGGTAAGTTGGTAAGTCTCGCCGTGTTTCCTCAAACATCGCACGGCGCACTGCCCGACACGTTAGGCTATTCAACATTTGCATGAAACTGATCCTAAGGCAACTAGAAAGACAACTTAATAGTTGTGCACGGAACCTGTATTACGTGTTTGGATTTGTCGAGCGGGCGAGTAGCTTCCCCACCAGTGCATTCAATGTACTGATAATCCACCAGTTTGTGTGCAGGGTGCGGGAGAACCTCATTCGGTGCGGATGCCTCCAACGTGCGTGCTAAGGCCAGGAGTTCCCTCTGAAGCCTTGCAACGGTGCGTCCGGGACTTAAGCACATATACAAGACATAATGTTGGAGCGTCGCCTGACCATCGCCTGTACAATCATTCCACTGTTGTAGCCACTTGGCACACTTTTATTGTTTCAGTGAGAGAGTCTTGAGCGACTTGTAATCTCGGCTATACGCCGCCTGTAACACATGTTTATATCAATAAAGAGCTTGCTTTACTTCAACTTGTGTTTCAATGCTTCCGCTACTATTGTCGACTCAGTGAACCTATTACCGATCGCCTATGCGTTCATGACTCCGCTGCACTCGGACAATCTGTGCGACTCTGTGGCTTAGAACTCTTGCCGCCAGCCAATGAACTATGGCCTTGCACGGGCGTGGATCACGCTCGTACGGCATCACGCCCGGATGGGTTAAGCGATCGTTCCGCAGGAGCGCTGGCGAGGGTGATTCCCGCCTAGCTGGAACGGCCGATTGCCTGCGGGAGATCGGGGCGTGACAGAATGGTATCAGAGCCTGACTTCTACGCCTTTGGACTTTATTTCGATATCTCTGTTTCGAAAGCTCGTTCGTGGGTTATGTGCACGCTCTCTCTCAATGCCTCGATGGGATGTTCCAACAATAAGTCTAAATACTTTCAAAATGCGTTTTGAATGATATGATTGCTTGTCTGGTTGTATGCTGCGAGTGGCCTTTGTGCCAACCTGTGCGAACCCTTGAGAGTATCGCTAGTAGCTTGTCCGATTTTCACTAACCCTAAGTTTGGTTGAATGCATCTATTCGAGGGACGCCTTGAACTAGTGCACCATCCAAGACTTAAGAAAAGGTGAAACTCGAGTGCTGAGACTTCGCTATCACTAAGCTGGTTGACGTGCTCACACTAGAAATGCATGTCGAAGGTGCGCACGATCCAGTCTAAGCTATATGCTGATTTCGACACTTGTACAAGTGAATATCCAAATGAACAAGTACAACGACTTGTCTAGGATTGCCTCAACCCTAGATTACTGCTTGTCCTTAGTAAGTCTCGAGGACGAGACTTTTTCTAAGTTGGGTAAGATATAACACCCCGTTCCGCTCAAGCGGACTGCCGTCTCAAACGGCAATCGTGCAACTGTCCTGACCCGCTTTGCCACAAACGAGAAGCAAAGGATATCCAGACTTGTCCCTACAAGAATCCGGCTTAGGCTTTCAGAGGCTCGCTTAGGCGTATCGCTCTACCGAGGCAAATCATCGCTAAGGTGGGTGGCTACGGTGAACTTGTCTTTGCTTAGCCAGCACATATAAAATCTAGAATAATTATGCTAGTCGCTTGGTGAATCACCCCCTGCATGCTAATAAAACCAACGCACCTAGCTAAGGGAATAATCCCAACTTATACTGCTATGCTAGAACATGGAAATTGAAATACTGCTTATATTCAGACCCTCGCATGCTAAGTCCCTTAACGGTTTCAATTCTCGGCTTACCTTCGGGCCCGAGCAACGTGCCTGCTCATGTACCTAGAAACGCATGCTTGTCTGCTTGAATGTTGCCGTGTTTTCATCTAACTCCGGGAGACTACTCAGTAGTCGTTCCGTGTATGATTGACCCTGCAAGTATCCAGGACCGTTAGGTCACCAGGCAGCCCCGAACCAGGGGAATGCATCAAGACAAGTTATTGTACAAAGAACAAGATCCAAGTATCCCGTGTACTCATGTACTCGTGTTCCCGTGCACTCGTGTTCTCGTGTTCTCTTGTTCAAAGTGCACGCGTGTTCTCGTGTTCTCGTGTATCTCGTGATAATTGAATGACCCAAAAAGAAAGTGCATGTCGCGGACAACTCGGAAACGAGGTATAGTTCCACGGACGGTCACCGGGGCATAGATAGCTTTTTCTTCTGAACCAGACCCCACTTTAGAAGGTATGGAGATGTCCGTAAAGCCTCTTAAATTGATTTTTACGTCTTCTCTCCATGAATCTTTTTCTTCTGGTCTATTTGAAACCTTACAAACACGAGGGAGAAGGGATCGTCATAGACGATCTACGGCCGCAAAGATCTCATAGGCTGAGGTAGACGATGAAACGACGTCTACTGAATCTGAGGTCGCCACTGAAGAGCCTATACCTGAGGGTTCGGGCTGACTAGCCTCAGAAGGGCCGCTGATGGAACCGGCTACTCTAAACATCTAGGTAGATGACTTGGATGCCATAGGGATGTCTCTGACTGCACTGAATGAGCCATAATTTGTCCATCTACACCGGGTATGTTGCTTCATACTTTCTCAAGGGATAAAAGTTTTTGCCTTCAGTTCTCTATTCTCTAGGTGAGGTTTATCACAGGTTAATTTGGTCCTGCAGGCCCTGCCTCTCCCTTGAAGATAGTGAATGTGGCAGCCGAAGAAGGTGTAGAGGAAGAAAGAGGTAGAGGGCTTCTTTGAAAGAGGCCTAAGTCCCTCCATCGCTCTTCTAGGGGTGAAGAACACCCTGTGGGGCCTCCTACGGATACTTTTGTGGAAAAGGTGTTTAGGATAATAAACGAGAAAAAATTTGATGAATGCGGAAAACGAGGTCTTGTGCGAAGACCCGCCCTTCTTTTATGTTTACAAACAAGATTGTACAAATTTGATCCTACATGAGGATGTCTAAGTACAATTTATTTAATCCGGGTGAATATTGCTATAGGTGTCTGATCTGCAGTCGATCACTTTAGCCCTTGGACCACACGATGTTGAAGAAGTGCCGTGGAAGACAGGTAGCAGCTTCGAAGGTTGCTAAAGAGGGTGTATGCCCGATGCCAAAGTCGTCGATCCCTTCTCTTTGCCTGAGCTCTGGATTCTCCTCTCTCTCCCTCTCTCTCTCTCGACGGTTGGATCTGGTACTGGATCTCTTGATCAGTTTTCAGACCTAACTTCTTCGACCCTTCAATTTGTTGACCTTTTCCTCTGTTGATAGAGGTCTCTATTTATAGAGTTTTAGTGACAGTGACCACTCAGTCGGTGTAAAAATCGAGTAGTGGAAAGTACAGCACCTTTTTACACAACGGTTAAAATAACCAATGCCTGCGTATAGATAATCTTTTGAATGAGCGTGTGACGCGGGTCCAACTAAGGGACAAAATGCGTATAACTGCTACAAAGATCACGGCGTAGAAGCCACGTAGGTAGGTATCCCTCGTGTAGAAGAGGTTGGTATAGAAGCCAATGTCTGTCACCATGGCATAGAAGCCAAATAGTTATCAAATCGGCATAGAAGCCGAATAGGCATAGAAGCTGGGTAGGCGTAGAAGCCGAGTGGTCATAGAGGCCGAGTGGGCGTAGAAGCCGAGTAGGCACAGAAGGCCGAATGGGCGTAGAAGCCGAGCAGGCACCGAAGCTGAATAGGCGTAGAAGCCGCTGCATAACGTGCCAGAGTGATGATGTGGACGTTTTAGCTAGAATTACGGCTCTTGGAGATAATCAGATCTCTCGTATTAAATGCAGAGATCTGCCCCCATCCTTGAATCCTGTGCGAAGAGTAACCGCTGTCGTGGCAGTCTGTTCGTCTTCTATGGAGCGTAAGGAGCTCACGTTTGCCTGTGTAAAACTAGGCAGCGTATTCCCTTGTATGCGTAGGAGCGGCTCTCGCAAAGGGGATGTCACTAAACGACGGTTCGGTGACATTTAATCAAATCTCCTGTATTAAATGTGGAGATCCGCCATCATCCTGCACATTAAATGCAGATGCGTGTTTTGAAGGTCTGCCACCCTTCTGTGCATCAAACGCAGAGACGTGCCTCAGGCATCTGTCAGTATTCGGCGCATTAATTGCAGAGACGTGCCTTGAGGGCCTGTCATCACCCTATGCATTAAATGCAGAGACGCGCCTCGAGTCCCGTACGGAGTACAGCTCTTGACGTGGTAGGCGATTTTTTTTTGCGGAGCATAAGGAGCTCTCATCTGCATGTGTAAAACTAGGCAGTGTATTCCTCTGTGTACGTAAAAGCGGTTTATGCAAGGGAAATGGCAGTAAATGACAGCCTGGGTTGCAGTGCCGCACCATCATTATAGCCGTCGCCTAGGTAGTCGAGCAGTATCCCTTTGTCAGAAGTCGAGACGTCAGGTTCATTGCAGGATCTGACAGGTTTATTTGCAGGATCTGACAGGTTCACTTCAGAGAATACGAAGCGTCCCCCGTACACTTCAATGCTGCATTGAAAGAGGATGAGTTTTATGCCCTAAAGGCGATGTAAACCCCCTCGACCAGATTCCAGTATTTTAGGAATATTTTTCACAATTTAGGATTTGTTGCAATAATTTATAATTTATTTTGCTTACATATCCTGTTGACTTGTGCACATGTCCATCACCTAATTATTTGGAGCTTTACCTTGACTGTTATCCCTGAACGAAGTTCACGTACCTCTCCTAGACATGCCAGTCTACTATCATGCACTTTGTGCAACTCCCAGATACTTAGTTTTGAGCCTCGTATAAGACGCACAAATAGCGTTACAAACGCCCGTATTTAATTCCTATTTTAATTCCCAGACCTGTACCCATCCCTGTTCCAATAACGATTTGAGGCCTAACATCCACCTGTTTTGCTCAAACAAAAATACGTTAATTTTCTACACTGAGTATACTACATTTAGTGTATTGGCACCGTAGAAAAATTATGGCCCTACCTGCCTCTAAATAATTAGAGAACACCGTGCGCGGTATTTATTAATTAATAAATACGATGGCCCGTATCACCCCAAAATCAGGCCCAGTCCCTGCCCAGACTCACCCCCACCCCCTCGGGACCCTCGCATAGCTTTTCCCTTCAATTCGGTGAATTTTAGAATTTTGGAGAATCGGGAGTTTTTCCAGACAATTTCGTAATTGCGCAAATTCCCAAAATAGGACCTTTGCACAATTTATAAAATTACAGCGACTTATCTGCAAATTATCGTGCGAGGTGTCAGTCCCTGATTGGCCGGTGAACCTGCACCGTCCATTTGGAGACGGGACCCACCCGAAAAGAATCCCGAAAATATCCCGAAAAGATCCCGGAAAATATCCCAAAATATCTTGTAAATATCTTTAGATATTTTACATATTTTATTAATATAATTTTCTATAAAATAAAGAAAAAGGAAAATAAAAGAAAAAAAAAACAAAAAAAAACCTAACCCTACCCAGGCCGCAGCCGACCCCCCCCCCCCCCGCCGGAGCGACGACTCCCCGTCGCCGGAGCCGCCCCCTCCCCCGGCCGCGGCGAGCTTCCCCCCCGTGGCGAGTTCCCCCCCCCCCCCCCGCTGGCCCGACCCCCCCCCCCGTACACAGCACTCCCCCCCCCCCCCGAGCTCCTTCCCGACCCGACCTAGCCGGCACAGCGGTGGCCCGACCCCGCCAGTGAAGCTCCGCCCGCCGCCCGCCGCCCGCTCCTCCTCCACCTTCTCCTCCACTCCGCCCTAGCTTCCCTCTCCCCCAGCCCCCATCTCCCTCTACCTCACCTCCAGCCGACCCCCATCTCCACTCGCCACCACCACCATCACCAGCTTCCTCCTCCTCCTCCCCAGCTCCAGCTCCTCCTCCTTCCTTCTTCCCCTCTCGTCGGACCTCCGCCGGTGAGCTCCTCCTCCTCTCCTCAACGAACTCCCCAGCCCGATCGCCCCCGCCCCTCGCCGCCAACAGCAACTCCTCTTCCTCCCTCCTCCTTTTCCCTTCTCCGGCCTCCGCCGGTGGACAGCCCTCGACCCGACCCTCTGTGCACAGCCACTTCTCCCCTCGAGCTCGACTTCGTCCCCGAGCCTAGGCCGACCCCCCATGGCCGAGATCACCCCTCCTCCTCCCTGTCCAGTGTTTCCCGTCCGGCCTACATCCTGTCAACCACCCGTCACCACCACCTGTCTTCCTCCGGCGACGCTCTGAGCCGCCACGGCGAAGTCCCAACGGTCCTCAGCCTGTACAGTGACTGGGACACAGCACAGTCACCCTCCGACGAGTCTCCAGCAAGCTTTAGACACAGTTCGTGTCGGACACAGCGGACACAAGGACACGACTCGTGTCAACGACTCTCGGACACATCTCGGACACGTGAAATTCAGACTTCTCGGAGCCCTGTTCAGGTAACCGTTCTATCTTCTCGTAGTACCGATTTCAATTCCGTCAGTTGCGTCGTGTAGACTATGTGACCCTCTCGGTGCCAGTGTAACCCGCTCGGAGCATCGCGTCCTGTGGCGATTGCGACATGCGATCCAAAAACAGGAAAAACTATACCCGATTCACCCCGAAACTGAGTACGCCCCGCCAAACGGGACGACTTGGTCACACGCGGTCTTTACCGAAATGTGCGCGACGTTGATACGGACGTGTAGAAATTCGGAGAAGTTGATTTGGATGTGCGTGCACACCGAAATCAACGCGTATCCGCCGACACCGCCCCGTATCTGTCAGTTCTGGAACATGCTGCAACTTTGTGTACACACGTCGGATCGAAACGAAACTTGCGCCATCGGACTCGTAGTAATACGTTGGTCCTGTGAACCAAGTTTGGTTCAATTCTGAGAACGTTGGCAAATCCCGTATCGTGGGCCCCACAGGCTCCACCTGACGGGCGATTTTGTGACCGGCTCATCGGAATCCAATTCTGGAAGTTCCGTTGGGTTCGTATCGACGTTCTGAACTTGTTGACACTAATTTTGGCGAATTTGGAGACCTTTGACCCTGACACATTTTTTGGTGCAAAGCAGCCCACATGTGGACCCCGCTTTGACCGGAAACTGTCATTTTTGCCCCTGTGTCCAAATTGGACTTAAGAACAGGCGTTTCTAGCTATTTGATATTTTTTGAGACTGTTAGTGATGTTTATTTCAGCATCCGGAGACTTTCCTCCTGAGGCCATAGTTTCTGACACCTGGTATTTGACATCTGGACATTATATTTTGCAGCTCTTGCCAGGCAAGTATACCTTGCCTTGTTGTACTGTTTATATTCAGTTCTTGCTAGTTACATGTTTATTTATTTTTATATAAATGTGCGCGTCCGAACAGACTCGGGTGCAGTCAACGATGGCGTTGACGTTAGGACTTGTATCTGACCTAGTGTCTAGTAGACCCACCTAAAGTTGTGAAGTTATTGATATAACTTCCCAGGCCTTGACACGTATCATTACACGTCACAGAGTGAGTACATGTAGGAACGCGTGCCTCATGCGCGACTGGCCATCAGTGTGAGCAACACGTGTAGCGGTATGTAGCTCAGTTATTTATTTCATAGAGACTTGCATCATAGTAGGAGGTGTCAACGTCGTTTTTATGACTTGTACATCTATATTGGGCGGGAAAGACATCTAGTAGGCGTATGGGACACCCCCCCTGATATATACTCAAGTTACCATGCTCTTCGGAGATGGGGATTACGGTATATATAGAGAGTTACCATGCTGCTCGGAGATGGGGTATTGGTTTTCTTATTCCCATTACCGTGCTCCGAGGAGGATGGGGTATTATCCTTCGTTCCATGCTCTGCAGGGATGGACGATTGCAGAGTTACCCGTGTGATCGGGGGCATATGATACATATACTAGCCAGTCATGACGATTGGTGAATTACGTCAGCATATGTCTAGCCCACACATTCCCATGCGTACTGCAAGATCTTTAAATTGCATTCACTTAGATGGTTAGCACACCCTATTTATTTATTCAGTATTTACATTATGGCATGTTATTTTTATGTATCTTGCTATGTCCCTCTGAGGACCTGGTTCCCTGCCAGGTGTATATGTTCTTGCGTATTCACAGGAGCACAGATCCGGACAGGCTACGTATATCCCGAGGAGGTCTTCTCTTCGAGCCTCGTGATTGTCAGATGTTGCTCTTATATGGTGTGTATCTGGTTCCTTTTTATATTCTATTTCGGCAGTAGATTTGATTTCATCTGACTGTCATTCTTAGATATCTGTATTGAGATCTAGTTACATGGTTATTGGTTATCTTTATGTGATTTCTGTGGATGAGATTTAGATATGACCCTGTGACTTGTAATTAGTTTTACAACTTATGAATTATTGTTCATTATACAGCATACGCACGTATATATGGTTTCCATATATTGGAGTTGCCATATATACGGGCCAGCTGGCATGGTTACGTGACCTAGTCCTACGTATTTTGGGACTGGGGCGTGACATGTTTTTAGTGGTGGCCCATGCAGGTCAGAGCATATTGTCTCGGTTACGTTACTGTACCGAGCAAGCCTGCACATAGGATTAGAACATAGGATCTCATCCATAATTGACTATGACTTATCTTCCTTCCAGTCTGTCCTACTTACAATTGCATCCTGCTTGATTCTTGTGCTTCCCTGATAATTTCTTGAGTATAGCCCCTGCTAGAATATAGAAATCCCTGTTGATAGAAGGATAATTAGGGTAGAATTCCTATTAAGAACACAAATAGGGCATGGACGTATCCTTAAGTTCAGACTACTTAATAAACCCTAGTCTTCCTTATTACCTAACGAACCCTAGCATCACTTACCTATAGATTAACTTACCCTTATCCCTTGACATATTGTGTATGACTTGAGAGTAGTATAAACACTACTAGGATTAGTTAGAGAATTTACCATAGTGTAACCCTAGTCTTAAGGAATCGATAGAAATCTAAGGTTAAATACTAGGACTGAAACCTCACCCTATGTTTGGATAAACCCAGTTATACGCCAGAGACCCTTTACCCTTGTTAGCGTAAAACCCATTTGACCGTTATTGGCATAAGAACCAAACAACTGCCTAGTTGGCGTAAAAGCCAAATGACTTTCCTGTTGGAGTAAAAACCAAAATTATGCAGGAGATTATCTCCTTTACGCTGCAGTTATGACAACTGCTACCCACGATCCCTTAGTCTTCCTTATCCTGCGTCATGTAAGCCACGTAGATAACTGCCCTACGTAAACCTGATGATTCTTGAATATTAGATAACCAGCGTAGAGTAACCTGATTAGGCATAACCTAAGGATAGAATGTGAGCGTATTTTGTTACAGCCTTAGCTTTTCCTCAGCCATGACCCAATCTCGTGCATTAAAATGCAGAGATACACCTCAAGCCTGTGCAAAAAGAAACAACTTTCTGACAGGACATCTGATCATGTCTCACCTCGAGCGTAAAAATGACTTGTATCCAATCAGTCACTAGACGACAAACTGGGACTCCGTGCAAATTCATCATCACCAAACCGTCCACTCAATCGTTGTACAAGTACTTTTGTCAGATGTCAGATTTCACAAATTCAACTGACAAACTCATGAGTATCTCGTACAACTTTACGCTGCAACATATTTCAGACTTTATGCAGAAACCTTTCACCCAGACTTTTACGCACAGACTTATTACACGGATAGCCCTGAAGCCATGAGTTACGCCAAATTTATTTTATCTCTGCTTTACGCAGACAACCTCGAACCCCTACTTTACGCGGACTTTCTTGAAATCTCTGTTTTAGGCAGACAACCTATAATGTTTACTAAGATTGTAGAACTTAGAAGACCATACCTCTTTTGGGTCAACTAGCGACTTAGACGAGGAATTAGAATAATAACTGTAGAGATTAGAGAGTCTTGTATTTTTGTGAATTTGAATTGTTTTGTAATTTCTCATATCATAATCTAGCGTATTTATATTTGCTATACTACCTTGACTTATACTGCTATTATAGCCTAGCTTTACAAGCTTATTCTTTATCAAGCTTGTTCATGATATAAGTATTATTGGAGTACTACAATAATATATTTCAGAATCAGTATATTACGGTCTGATCAACCATAGTGCACTTGGTTCGCCCTTCGCATAATTACTTTATGTGGATTGAGATATATAGTAATTAGTAGACAGATGTACTTGCCCTCTAGATATGTCTGAGCATATCAAATCAGTTACCTAACTGTGCTGATACGAATATGTGAATTGGGATTACCAGAATAGGATTTCAATCCACAACTGCCTTGACAATTCCCCTTTGAATTCTTTAAAATGCCTTGACCCTCATACTTCTAATATATTACCTTCCCCTTGAACTCTTGATTATTGTTTTCCGTCTTCCCTTATTTCGGAAGGACGAAACCTCGTACTTAGTATAAATACGAAGTGTATTGTTTGTTTTTGTAACCATTTCTATTTGTTCTTTGGGTAATTACCAAACCCTATTATTAGATTAGATTGCAGTTTAAAACTGTGTTATCCCGTATGACCCTTCCCCTACCTACTTACGATCCTGATACATACATCCCTATGACAGCATAATTTTATTTTTGCCTCGTAACTTGGGTCAAGTCAGAACTCAAGTGTTACGATGAAGAATGTATCATTTTTGGCTGACAGGAGTCTAAAAGGATTTTACCTGAATAAACAAATTGATTGACTCCTGAATGGATAGCAGCACCTATGACTAGGTTGACTTGTAAGGATCCAGAATTCCTATGGACCGACCCACCAAGTCAGCACCTTCTTACCTATAGAGTTGGCCAATCTGCAGAAGTTTTAGCTAACTTATATCTGAGGCAAATCGTAAGATTGCATGACATACCAGTCAGCATTGTACCAGACAAGGATTCACGTAACCAGAGTTGGTGGTCAACACCATAGAGACAGTTGAGTAAATACAAGGACACTGGCAAGCAGTGCAAGACAGACAACAGCAGTGGGTAGACCGTCATCATCGTCTCTTGGAATTCAAAGAGGACGATCATTGCCTTCTTGAGGAAGTACTTGCTATATTCCATGTGTCGCAACTCAGGCGTATGTGACAGACAGCAGTCAGGTTCTCAACCATTCGGAGATCACCATTAGGCCGAGCCTGTCGTACCAAGAGCAACCCGTGGGAATCCTTGATCATCGAGAAAAGGTATTGAGGAATCAGTCTATTCCCTTGATTCGCGTGGCATGGAAGCACGGCGTGCCAGGAGAATCTACTTGGAAACGTGTGTACGACATGCGTAAATGTTTTTCGAACCTATCCGTAAACCAAGATATAAATTACTTTGTTAAATTATAACTTATGCCGAATTTGACTTCTACCCCGGCTTAGTTTTAATTTCGAGGACGAAATTTTTATAAGTTGGGTAGATTGTAAACCCCCTCGACCAGATTCCAGTATTTTAGGAATATTTTTCACAATTTAGGATTTGTTGCAATAATTTATAATTTATTTTGCTTACATATCCTGTTGACTTGTGCACATGTCCATCACCTAATTATTTGGAGCTTTACCTTGACTGTTATCCCTGAACGAAGTTCACGTACCTCTCCTAGACATGCCAGTCTATTATCCTGCACTTTGTGCAACTCCCAGATACTTAGTTTTGAGCCTCGTATAAGACGCACAAATAGCGTTACAAACGCCCGTATTTAATTCCTATTTTAATTTCCAGACCTGTACCCATCCATGTTCCAATAGCGATTTGAGGCCTAACATCCACCTGTTTTGCCCAAACAAAAATACGTTAATTTTCTACACTGAGTATACTACATTTAGTGTATTGGCACCGTAGAAAAATTATGGCCCTACCTGCCTCTAAATAATTAGAGAACACCGTGCGCGGTATTTATTAATTAATAAATACGATGGCCCGTATCACCCCAAAATCAGGCCCAGTCCCTGCCCAGACTCACCCCCACCCCCTCGGGACCCTCGCATAGCTTTTCCCTTCAATTCGGTGAATTTTAGAATTTTCGAGAATCGGGAGTTTTTCCAGACAATTTTGTAATTGCGTAAATTCCCAAAATAGGACCTTTGCGCAATTTATAAAATTACAGCGACTTATCTGCAAATTATCGTGCGAGGTGTCACCCCCTGATTGGCCGGTGAACCTGTACCGTCCATTTGGAGACGGGACCCACCCGAAAAGAATCCCGAAAATATCCCAAAAGATCCCGAAAAATATCCCAAAATATCTTGTAAATATCTTTAGATATTTTATATATTTTATTAATATAATTTTCTATAAAATAAAGAAAAAGGAAAATAAAAGAAAAAAAACAAAAAAAAAAACCTAACCCTACCCAGGCCGCAGCCGACCCCCCCCCCCCCCGCCGGAGCGACGACTCCCCGTCGCCGGAGCCGCCCCCTCGCCCGACCGCGGCGAGCTTCCCCCCTCATGGCGAGTTCCCCCCCCCCCCCCGCTGGCCCGACCCCCCCCGTACACAGCACTCCCCCCCCCCCCCCGAGCTCCTTCCCGACCCGACCTAGCCGGCACAGCGGCAGCCCGACCCCGCCAGTGAAGCTCCGCCCGCCGCCCGCTCCTCCTCCACCTCCTCCTCCACTCCGCCCTAGCTTCCCTCTCCCCCAGCCCCCATCTCCCTCTACCTCACCTCCAGCCGACCCCCATCTCCACTCGCCACCACCACCATCACCAGCTTCCTCCTCCTCCTCCCCAGCTCCAGCTCCTCCTCCTTCCTTCTTCCCCTCTCGTCGGACCTCCGCCGGTGAGCTCCTCCTCCTCTCCTCAACGAACTCCCCAGCCCGATCGCCCCCGCCCCTCGCCGCCAACAGCAACTCCTCTTCCTCCCTCCTCCTTTTCCCTTCTCCGGCCTCCGCCGGTGGACAGCCCTCGACCCGACCCTCTGTGCACAGCCACTTCTCCCCTCGAGCTCGACTTCGTCCCTGAGCCTAGGCCGACCCCCCCATGGCCGAGATCACCCCTCCTCCTCCCTGTCCAGTGTTTCCCGTCCGGCCTACATCCTGTCAACCACCCGTCACCACCACCTGTCTTCCTCCGGCGACGCTCTGAGCCGCCACGGCGAAGTCCCAACGGTCCTCAGCCTGTACAGTGACTGGGACACAGCACAGTCACCCTCCGACGAGTCTCCAGCAAGCTCTAGACACAGTTCGTGTCGGACACAGCGGACACAAGGATACGACTCGTGTCAACGACTCTCGGACACATCTCGGACACGTGAAATTCAGACTTCTCGGAGCCCTGTTCAGGTAACCGTTCTATCTCCTCGTAGTTCCGATTTCAATTCCGTCAGTTGCGTCGTGTAGACTATGTGACCCTCTCGGTGCCCGTGCAACCCGCTCGGAGCATCGCGTCCTGTGGCGATCGCGACACGCGATCCAAAAACAGAAAAAACCATACCCGATTTACCCCGGAACTGAGTACGCCCCACCAAACGGGACGACTTGGTCGCACGCGGTCTTTACCGAAACGTGCGCGACGTTGATACGGACGTGTAGGAATTCGGAGAAGTTGATTTGGATGTGCGTGCACACCGGAATCAACGCGTATCCGCCGACACCGCCCCGTATCCGTCAGTTCTGGAACATGCTGCAACTTTGTGTACACAGGTCGGATCGAAACGAAACTTGCGCCATCGGACTCGTAGCAATACGTTGGTCCTGTGAGCCAAGTTTGGTTCGATTCTGAGAACGTTGGCAAAATCCCGTATCGTGGGCCCCACAAGCTCCACCTGACGGGCAATTTTGTGACCGGCTCATCGGAATCCAATTCTGGAAGTTCCGTTGGGTTCGTATCGACGTTCTGAACTTGTTGACACTAAGTTTGGCGAATTTGGAGACCTTTGACCCTGACACATTTTTCGGTGCAAAGCAGCCCACATGTGGACCCCGCTTTGACCGGAAACTGTCATTTTTGCCCCTGTGTCCAAATTGGACTTAAGAACAGGCGTTTCTAGCTATTTGATATTTTTTGAGACTGTTAGTGATGTTTATTTCAGCATCCGGAGACTTTCCTCCTGAGGCCATAGTTTCTGACACCTGGTATTTGACATCTGGACATTATATTTTGCAGCTCTTGCCAGGCAAGTATACCTTGCCTTGTTGTACTGTTTATATTTAGTTCTTGCTAGTTACATGTTTATTTATTTTTATATAAATGTGCGCGTCCGAGCAGACTCGGGTGCAGTCAACGATGGCGTTGACGTTAGGACTTGTATCTGACCTAGTGTCTAGTAGACCCACCTAAAGTTGTGAAGTTATTGATATAACTTCCCAGGCCTTGACACGTATCATTACACGTCACAGAGTGAGTACATGTAGGAACGTGTGCCTCATGCACGACTGGCCATCAGTGTGAGCAACACGTGTAGCGGTATGTAGCTCAGTTGTTTATTTCATAGAGACTTGCATCATAGTAGGAGCTGTCAACGTTGTTTTTATGACTTGTACATCTATATTGGGCGGGAAAGACATCTAGTAGGCGTATGGGACACCCCCCCTGATATATACTCAAGTTACCATGCTCTTCGGAGATGGGGATTACGGTATATATAGAGAGTTACCATGCTGCTCGGAGATGGGGTATTGGTTTTCTTATTCCCATTACCGTGCTCCGAGGAGGATGGGGTATTATCCTTCGTTCTATGCTCTGCAGGGATGGACGATTGCAGAGTTACCCGTGTGATCGGGGGCATATGATACATATACTAGCCAGTCATGACGATTGGTGAATTACGTCAGCATATGTCTAGCCCACACATTCCCATGCGTACTGCAAGGTCTTTAAATTGCATTCACTTAGATGGTTAGCACACCCCATTTATTTATTCAGTATTTACATTATGGCATATTATTTTTATGTATCTTGCTATGTCCCTCTGAGAACCTGGTTCCCTGCCAGGTGTATATGTTCTTGCGTATTCACAGGAGCACAGATCCGGACATGCTACGTATATCCCGAGGAGGTCTTCTCTTCGAGCCTCGTGATTGTCAGATGTTGTTCTTATATGGTGTGTATCTGGTTCCTTTTTATATTCTATTTCGGCAGTAGATTTAATTTTATCTGACTGTCATTCTTAGATATCTGTATTGAGATCTAGTTACATGGTTATTGGTTATCTTTATGTGATTTCTGTGGATGAGATTTAGATATGACCCTGTGACTTGTAATTAGTTTTACCACTTATGAATTATTGTTCATTATACAGCGTACGCACGTATATATGGTTTCCATATATTGGAGTTGCCATATATACGGGCCAGCTGGCATGGTTACGTGACCTAGTCCTACGTATTTTGGGACTGGGGCGTGACAGGCGATGAAGCACCATGTTTACGCTGAAGCAGCCTGGACATACTGCCCTACGCGGATGGTCCTTGAGCCTATATGTCATGCTGTGCTTTGGCGGAGAAGCTCTGTTTGTACGTTGAAGGCTCTGAAGTCCTCTGTTTACACTGCTTTACATCAATACGCTGCGTAGAGCTATCCAGCGTATTTTTTATGCTTCTACAAGACCCCCTTCAAAGCTTTTAAATTCCTCGTAATTTGAAATACTTTGAATGAAGCATGAACGCTCCTCGTAACTCAAAACGTTTCTGAATGAAGTTTTGAAATGGTCGAGGCTGACTTTATGGCAGATTTATTGGGGATCGGTGCTCTCTCTCGCCTATAAAAAGGCTGAGGAGTTCTCCTGTTCTTCCCATACTTCCTTCATCATACAGAGATGATGGCCGGAGTTCATCAGGTCGACTTGAGAAAGAAGGAGATTATGCTCTTCCAGCATGTAAGGAGCCAAAAAAGACGGCGTCTTCGAGCAAATGTCCTCTACAACGATGGATCATGGAAGGATATCATAGCCCCCTTTGCTCGGGATAATCAGCAACTTTGTATGGTGGTTCTTCGGGAGAGAAGAAGGGTCGCATTTTGCCATGCCGCTTGTAAGCGGTACCTTCTTCCGTTACCTCCGGGGACGAGAGCAGACAGACTAGCTCTGTCCCGACTCGAGTGGCGGTGGTCTGTAGGAAAGCAGATTTACCCTGCTTTTCTTCTGTTGGAGGATGGGTCTATGCCCCTTTTTGTATCCTCCCGCCACTGATCATCTTCTTGTTCATCGACTGTGGATGTCGACGAACCGTCTTGGAAGAAGAGGAAGACCTTCACCAATGTGAGAACCTGGCAGAACAGCTTCTCGGTACGATCTTCAGACGATGATGAGGAAGCCCTTTGTAGACGGGATTTTCCTCATATGTAGTCATGAAAAATGAAGAAAACCCTTGTAGACTAGATTTCCCTCATGTAATCATGCTTTTAATTTTAATAAAATCGTCTTTCTTCTTCATATGATCATGTTGCCATACTTTTTGCTGTGAAGTCTGAATATGTGTAGCTTCGACACGTCTGATTCTTTACGCCGACTTTGTTTAGAAAGAGTGCTAGGTCCTGTCCTGTCTTTTATGCATAACTTAGGGATGCGTAGAAAGCCGCTTTAGCATTCGAGTGTTTGAACTGTCCTGCTGTTTAGGAGTGAGGAACCGCGTAGAATTCTGAACTGTTACTTCTGATAAACATAATTTCTTTGTTCAGACATCATCTTCAAGAATGATTTCTCAAAAATCCCTTGGAATAGGGCGAGAAATGGCTGTCAAACTGATTTGCCATCTTGGTAGATAAAATATTCAGACTGGAGTCTGGATGAACTTCGAATCGACCCATGAAGAAGAGTAATTTTTCAATGTTGAACTCTGTATGCTTCGGGTACTTGGGATATCTTGAGGTCAAGAAGGAGTATCTTCTGTGTGAAGTCCTATAATTGACCGCCTTAAGGATCGTTCAGATGTACGCGTACTCTGGCCTGCATATCTTTCAGATGTACGGGAAGTCATAGAGCGCGAAATCATAAGTTGGCAGCCTCTGAGCATAAACTAAACACCATCGAGCGTGAAATCATAGACTTATAGTTCCTGAGCGTGAAGTCGTAAGTTTGTAGCCTCTCGAGCATAAAAGCTACCGAGCACAAAGGCATCCGGGCGTAAAATCTGACTTGTAGCTGTCGAACGTAAAGCCGTAGATTCGTAGCTGTCGAGCGTAGAAAGCTCCTTAGCGTAGAACTGTAGATTTGTTGCTTCTGAAAAGAAAATTTTCCGAGCGTGAAGTCATGGATCCGTCGCCTCTGAGCGTAAACTAAGCGCCACCGAGCGTGAGATCATCGATTTGGTATCTGCTTAGCGTGAAGTCGTAGGTTTGTAGCCTCTCGAGCATAAAAGCTACCGAGCACAAAGGTATCCGGGCTTAAAATCATAGACTTATAGCCTGCGAGCGTAAAACCGTAGATCTGTAGTTGTCGAGCGTAGAAACCACGAACCTGCTTTGCGCGAATTTTTTTTCGAATTCGCTGACTGTCCGCCTTCTCTGAATAAATAGGCTGACGTAGGACCTAATCATAACCGAATATTAATTAGGGGATTTGGTTCGGGGTCCGACGAGTCCATCCGAACTCTATATATATCCTAAGTTTCTGAGAGAAAAACTTTCCATCCATCTTCTGCGAGAGAAAGCTTTCGACTGTTCGAGTTCTTCTCCGTTTCTTCTTCGAGTCTTCAAAGTTTTCAGTAATGGCTTCGAAACAATCCTCCTCCACTAAGGAAAGAAGGTTGATTCTTCTTCTCGTTCTTCCGCTCAAGTGAGAGCGTCTCTGGTTGGACAGGACGAATCACATTCTGAGCGGAGCATCCCGCCGACGAGTAGTGCACCCGGCCTGGAAGGTAGAGCTTTTGGGAAAAAGAGAATGGCTGAAAATCCTTCGCACACGTTGAACGTGACCGCGCTAGGTCGTCTTTTGTGCTGATAGCCTCTTTGAGGAAGATGATGCACGGAGACGTTTCATCTTTTTACGCCCACATTTCTAATGTGTCAGCGTAAAAACTCCATTTTTTTGCAGTCGAGCATAAAAGCTTTGACTGCCGAAAACTTAGTGTATACTATTAAAATTTGAGTTTTATGCTTGTGGATGAGAGTTCCGGCGTAACAACTCAATTTAATCAGTCCGGCGTAGAGTACGGACCGTATACTGGCAATCTTGAAATTTACGTTTAGGAAATGGATTCCATCGTAAAAGCTCAAGTTTCATAGTCTCGGCGTAGAGCACGGACTGTTGATTTTTTTGCGGATGCTGCAAGTCCTGTAATGTCTAGTTATAGGAACTGACGTGTTTCTCTTGTACTTTTGCAGTCAACTTGCATAAGTCTCCGCTGGCTGAGGTGATGGGCTCTGCCTCCGGGATGCTGCACTCCAACTATCTGGAGGATCTGTCGCACGTGACATTTCCTATCTCCGGGCCCCAGTATCCCGAAGGAAGGGCAATTCTGATATCGGCTCAGGGCGAGCGAACGCTGCTGAACTTGATCAACGGGGAGCCCCTAACGTACATAGACGGGAAGCAATACCTGAAGTCGGCTTTCCTTTTCGGGGACATGATTGACAAACAGTCCCAGACAAAGCCCAAGAGAGAACTCTGGGTTTTCCCTGCCGAGGGTTTGGTCTTATACCTGCCCAATATGCTGAGAGACTACCCCATCTCGGCCTTCTTCCATGCTACGCATCCCAAGAGGATGTCGTAGACGCTGACCCCTGATCTTCACGGCAGGCCGGGGAAGATCTTTCATCTGAAAGAAGCTGACCAGGGGTCGTTTGTCAGCCGCCCTTCCGGTAATGTGACGGTGTTCAGGGGACTGTACCCGGACAGTGTCCCGAGTGAAGACAGCTTGGTGATCCAGCCGGTCCAATTACCGACTTTCAGCAATGATTTTATGGGGCACGGGGGAGTATACCCTAAGGTGAACCCTCGGTGCGGTGGGTGGATCACCCCTTCAAACCTTCGATGGGCTCGCTTAGTTGATTGGGCCTTAAAGCATTTTCAGACCGAGTTGGAGAACATCGGTCTATTTGTAGCTATGAGTGCTACCAGTGTTGGGTTACCTCCTAACCCTAACCCGTTCTTGGCACTGATGGAGCGATATATTTCGCTCACCGGGACTTTCGCCACTCCACTGGGGGAGTTGGGATTGGCCCTGCATGAGATGGTAGAGATCTCAAGACTGTCAATGGGGAACACTCCATACGAAGAGTATGTTCCCACGAACCGGGAGCTGGGGGTTTCAGACCCTCGGGTAGTGGAAGTGTACCAGGAGTTGATGTGCCACTACCTCGCTTGCACCGCTTTTTATGGTGAGCCTTCAGATTTGGCTCATATCAACAAATGGACGTCCTATCTTTTCTTCCACCGGTCCAGGACTGCTAAGCCGGAGAAGGTATTGGAGGGCAAGAATCTGCTTGTGAATCCTCTGAGTGCGCTTAATGCTCAGGTAGTTGACGATCTTATGGTGGATGCTGGTGCTCCGGACCGGTTCCTCGACGAAGGGACGGGAAAGTATCCTGAAGACACTAAGGCCTATAGTTATTTGAGGCACTATCGCAGGCCTCTGTCCAGGGAGGCTCAACTGGCTGGCTTCCTCTTTATATGGCTGCGCCGAGTAGTAGTGCCTGGCGTCGCATTTGTGGACCGCATTCACCGCAACACTCTATGGCCTGCCGTACGTCTGGTGTTCGGGGCAAGACTGGGCTTGCTCCCTGCCATGGTGTGCCGTATACAAGCTGGCCTGAGGGCCATGACTGACGGGCTGCTCGTCGATAAAATTCGGCGTGATAGCTTTCCCAGGATAGAATTACCATACCTGTATTTGATGGGGTGGTTAATTCTCCATAACCCCCGGGTGATGTCTCCCGGTTCCGGCAGTAGTTCGGGGGGTAGTTTCTTGTTGAACTACCGGAAGTCTTCCTGGAACGTGAACACAGTTATAGACTGTCGGCGGGCGCTAGGCTTCAGTCATAGTTGGAAGCTTTTTTACACCGTCCCTTCTGTACATCGCAATCAATCGGGGATTAGGCTCGAGGATTCGGGTAGAGAGAAGACCATTCTTTCTCCTGAAGCTTTTAATTGGTTGGTTTGTATCAGACCATCCTATCTGCTGTACAGAAGCGAAGATCATTGCTTCTTGGAGCCCTACTTGCCCAGTCGGTTTACCCGGCAGTTTGGGTATGATCAGTTTTACGTGGGCAACGCCGTCACCAGCTTCAGGTCCAGAGGTGGACTCATTGATGGAGCGAGGGGATGGCGATATTTTATCATGGGCTGTACTGGGGCAATTTTTACTGTGCCCGTCATTACACTCTCCACGGAGCTGCGCATCCTGCATTCGTATGCCCAGTTCTATGTGGCAACGAACACCTTCCATCGCGATTTAGATATGCATGGAAGCTTTAGGGTGCCCTCTTCCAAGCCTGGGGGAAGAGTTGAAGTCCCCTCGGTTTCTTCCGACGAGGGTGAGGAGTCCGTTATCCCGGATGAGCCTCTGGTGTCGGTCCCTAGGGGTGAAGTACCTCCGCCTGCGGGGGCTTTGGTAGTTCCTGGGAAGCGAAGGGCTCCTGCTCCCAAGGAGACTTCCCCTCGTAAGAGAAAGAAGAAGATGGTAAATCGTCCTCTCCGGATTCCTGGCATTGAGGCTCCTGGAGGTGAGCTTGCATCTCCCCGTGTTGGGGACGATTCTTTGATTGGAGGTTCCTCGCTTTTTAGAGAGGGACCTTCTACAGTCCCGGCTGGTGGTGCCGGAGAATCTCAGCTGGACGCTGGTGTCGCTGCTATTGCTTCAGGTAGTGGAGCGAGGTCGCCTTCGGGGCTGAGTATAATAAAGTTTCGTATACCTCTAGCCGGATCGGCATCGGGAGGGACTTCTGCCTCGCCTGCGAGCGCACCTAGCGCGATTCCCATCGATGAGCCTCGGTTGGATTTTGAGGAGGACTTGGAAGACTATTTGTCAACTTCTGTTAGCAGACCCCTTTCCCCAGGTATGACAGCTTGCCTAGCATCATTAAGAAATGATTTAGCTGTACAGGCTGCGGATGCGACATATATGTTGTCGGCCATGGGTAAATGTCGTCTTTTATACCTCTTCTTTAGGGAAATTAATATTATGTTGATATTAACTTCCTTTTTCCTTCTCTTCAGGGGAAGATCTCTTCGGGGAGGGTGATGTAGATGCGCCCTTCGGCTCTGTGTCAGGTCCTGGCGGTGACACGGAGGTACCCGATTTTGAAGAGGAGACATCTTCGGGTGCTGGCTTGCCTGTTGAGGAGACTCCGATATCTCAAGAGGATGACAAGCATGTTATTGCGACAGTGCCTCTTTTGAGCACGCCGGTCACTTCGTCCGGTGTTGGCGATTCTTCTTTCGTCGCACCTCCTGTTGAGGCAACGGCCGTGGCGACATCGTCTGTGGTTATTCCTGGAGGGGAAGTCACCACGATCGCGGACACTCCCCGCGTTCATGCGGACCTAGTTGCGCTGACCGAGCAGTACACCGGTATCTTCTACACCACTTTGAGAACGCTAATGTCAATGGTGTTGGCAAAGAAGCTGGACTTTGCGTCACTGAAGAGATCCTCTCGGTTCTCGATAGAGGCGATCAGGGAATTCGATGATACCGGGGTAGCTGACGCGCTGGAGGCGATGGTTAATGGTTTGGAGCAACCCATTAACAAATACCTGCAGCTAGCTCGAGGCAACATTGAAGCTCTGATCCAGGCCAGATACGACTTCTTGACTGCGCATCTTGTTGAAAAGAAGGAAGGTCTGAATAAATTCATCGAGACTAACTAGCAGGAGATGGACAAAGGAAAAGTCGTTTTGGAGGAGACTATCGCCCTTCAAACGAAGTGCCAGGCCGAGCATGACGGCAATGTAGTGAGGGTCCACAAACTGGAGACAAAGCTTGCTCAGGCAAAGGAGTGGGCTTCTCAGTCGTCGGAAGGTCTAGATGTGGGGAATGGCCGACTGGTCGCAGCACAACAGAACTTGGCGAGTGCAGGAGTCGCCCGTGCCGATTTCCTTCATGCTAGAGCCGAACTGTCCCTCCTGCTAGATGACGAGGCACGGTTGGAGCGGGTCCGTACTGATGTCTTGGATTCCAGGGCTGAGAGGATGGCTGTACTGGCGCAACAACTTCGCGACCTGACCGCTCCCCCTTCATGATATACTTTTGCTTTTGCTTTTTAATGTACTTTCGCTCTTTTCTGGGAATAATAAAGAGGCTTTTTATCTGACTTTGTGGACCCATCATTTCGGAATGTAAATGACAGGTTTGGGTGAAAGTGATATCAGAGGTGGTATGGACGTGATATACTTTCGGTAAGCTTTAGCAGAGCATATTTATTCAGAGGTTATATGGACATGATAGAATATGATCCAACTAGTTTCGTTTTGGAAGTAGTTTTGTCAGAATGAGGTCTTCGCCATATTCCACTTGAGCAGAGGAGTTTTAAGCATAGTACCTTTTCAGGAATTTGTCATTGATAGGAGCCATTAGCAGGTCTCTAATAGGCTGGGCTAACCTGTAAGTGTCGTTTGAGAACGTTGTCTCGATTATGTAAGGGCCTTCCCATTTGGGCTGGAATTTGCCTTTACTCCTTTGAGTAAGAATCATCGGCCTTCTTACAGTCAAAACTAGCTCGCCGACTTTGAACACTCTTTCCTTTACTTTTTGATTTAAAAGTTCTGGAAATGCGTGCTTGGTAGAGCGCGATGCGCTGCTGAGCTTGGAGGCATTTCTCGTCTAATCCTTCTAGCTCTTGAAGCCTTAACAGGTCATTCTTTTCTTGAGTTAACTCATTAGCCACGGCTATCCTGAGTGACAGAATTTGAATCTCGATGGGGAGAACTGCTTCACTCCCGTAGACCAATGAGAATGGTGTACAATCTGTCAGTGTTCGTACCGTGGTACGGCATGCCCAGAGACATTCTCCCAGCTTCTCATTCCAATCTCTCTTATTCGAAGAGACGAACTTCTTCAAGAGTTTGATAATGGTTTTGTTGAAGGCTTCCGCCAACCCATTAGCAGCTGGATAATATGCTATAGAGGCCACATTTTGTATCCGATTTTTATCTCAAAATCGGTGAAACGCTTGGCTGATGAACTGAGGCCCATTGTCATGGATTATCCTTCGGAGAACCCCAAAGCGATAAATGATGTGATGCTTGATGAAGCTGGTCACATTAGATGTCTTCACCTCAGCAAGAGGGGTCGCCTCTGCCCATTTGGAGAAGTAATCTATGATGGCCAGTATGAACCAGTGACCTCTGAAAGAAGACGGGTGAATAGGACCGATGATATCCATACCCCATGCTTCGAAAGGCCAGGATGCAATCGTAGGATGTAGATGTTCGGACGGTTGATGTATGAAGTCTGCATGAACCTGACAGGCTCTGCATTGTCTGGCATACTGGATTGCGTCTGCGATCATAGTGGGCCAGTAATAGCCCATTCTTCTGATACGATCATGTAGCTTAGGACCGGGTTAATGCGCCCCGCACACGCCGTCGTGAGCTTCACGGATAATCTGCTGTGCTTTATCACCAGAGAGACATCGTAATAATAGCCCGTCGTAAGACCGACGATATAGGCATTGTGACGATGCGTCGAAGTAGAAGCGTAATGATCGTCTTTTGACAGATATTGCTTCTTTAGGGTCCTCCAGCAAGATTCTGTATGCTACGAAATCTATAAAGGGACTTCTCCAGTCTCTCCTGGGCGGATCTGCGTCCACCGTGTAGCTATGTTCTATGTGAAAGTTATTTTTTACACAGAATAAATCTCTGTTAAGAAGGATTATCGAATTCTGCCTTCTTATAGGAGTAGCTAAATCTGCAGGTAGACTTGCTAGGGCATCAGCTTCCAGATTCTGAGATTGAGGTACATGCTCAAGGAAGAATCCTTTGAATGTCATGGCTATCTCGACCGTTGCTCGGTGATAGGGGATGAGGTCGGGATTCCGGACTTCATATATTCCTCTGACTTGATTGACGATCAGCAGAGAATCACAGAAGGCTTCCAGAGATTTGACCCCCAGCTCTTTAGCGACTTGGAGCCCGATTAGTAGAGCGTTGTATTCTGCCACATTGTTAGAACAGGGCTCGCTAAGAGAATATGCTCGGTAGATAACGAGTTTATCAGGAGTGACTAGGACGATCCCTACTCCTGAAACCACGTTTCCCCTGGGACCAGTCCTGGAGGCGCCATCAAAGAACAGTTACCATGCTTCGCCTTCAGTTATGGAATTACACTCTGCAACTTCGTCGGGAATGTCCTCGTACAGTTTGGAGGCCTCCGGGATCGGATGAGCAGCTAGAAAGTCAGCCAATGCTTGGCCTTTGACGGACTTCTGAGGGACGTACACAATGTCATATGGCGTTAATAACATCGCCCAAGTCGCGAGTCAGGAATTAAGAACACTTGGCTTGTTCATTAGTACCTGCAGAGGATTGATCCTGGAGATGATGTGAATGGTTTGGCCCGTGACATAGTGTCGCATTTTCTGGATAGCGAACATCAGGGCCAAGCATTCTTTCTCCACTGGGTTGTACCGGTGTTCGGCTATGACCATCATCCTGCTGAGGTAGTAGATAGCCTGCTCGTGGCCCATATCGTTCTTTTGTGCGAGAAGAGCTCCCAGGGAATGATCCATTGCTCGAACGTATAGCACGAACGGTCTTCCTATGACAGGAGGTAGCAGAACTGGCGGACTAGTGAGGTAGCGCTTGATATCCCCGAACGCTTGCTGACAGACTTCGTTCCATATGAAGGATACACCTTTCTTCATGAGACGCGAAAATGGTTGGCATCTCCCGGAGAGGTTGGATATGAATCTCCGAATATAAGCCAGACGGCCTTGAAATCCCCTGAGTTCCCTCAGATTGCGGGGCGGTCGCATTTCTAAGATGGCCTTGACTTTATCAGGGTCCACTTGAATGCCTTTGGCGGTGATGACAAATCCCAGAAATTTGCAACTAGATACCCCCAGAAAGGACTTTGTAGGGTTCATTTTGAGTTGATGTTGGCGCATCAATTCAAATACTGTCTTTAAGTCTTGGATGTGATTATCCCTGAGGCAGCTTTTAACAGCTATATCGTCCATGTAACACTCCACTGTCTTGCATAAATGCTTATGGAATATGTTGCTCATAGCCCGTTGGTACGTAGCCCCGACATTCTTTAATCCGAAGGACATGACCGTATAGCAATATACCCCCAGTGGTGTCTGGAAGGCAGTATGCTTCTCGTCTTCAGGATGCATCTTGATCTGATTGTATCCTGAAAATCCATCCATGAAAGACATACGTTCAAAATCGCATGTATTGTCAATCATGACATCTGTGATGGGAAGAGGGAACTCATCCTTGGGGCAGGCTGCGTTCAGATCTCGGTAATCGATGCAGATACGTACTTTTCCATTCTTCTTCATGACCGGGACAACATTGGCGATCCAGTCGGGATGTTGTTCCTCACGGATGAAGCCGCAAGCTATCAACTTCTTGACTTCAGCTTCAATGGCGTCCATCATGTCCGGGCAGAACCGACGTTGGTGCTGCTTCACAGGCTTTGAATCGGGCAGTATATTGAGTTTATGAGTAGCTACCTTTGGATCAAGACCTGGCATATCCTCATAATTCTACGAAAGACGTCGATATATTCTTTTATCAGTTGGATAATTTTTTTCCTTCCTTCTTCAGAAAGGTTGTTACTGATAAATATCAGTCTTGGTGAAAGTTCATCCCCAACGTCAATCTGGATAACTTCATCTTCAGTGGGAGGTTCTCTCTACTCGAAGCGGAACTCCCATTGTGTATCCATCTGCTGAGCCCAAGCGTCATTCTCAAACAGTTCAGATTCTTATTCGTCTGATTTGAAGGAATCCGTCACTACCATATTTGCTGATAATGTTTGTTCGAGAGCGTGAGATGAGTCGGAGGGCGATGCGCCGTCTTGAAAAGAGGAAAAGATATCCTCGTTCAACTTGGAAGTCGTAAGGGAGGTGGCATACCCTAACCCGAAACGGGTTTGTTGATAGTGGGGATTGCCGAGCAGCGGTATTCGTCTGCCTTTCCCGTAGTTGAGACCTGGTTCCATCCTCAAGTTGTAACCCATATTTTGCATGATCTTCAAGGCTTGCGGGTTATACCTGTGAACTTGCATTTCACCAGCATCGTCATCGAAGGAATCCTCTTGTATAGTCTGTTCGTTGCGCATGCGGCCAAAGACTATTGAACGCTGACCGTCGCGGGCAGGTGGAACAATGAAGATAGAATCCTCATGTGGTCCATATGTCGTGGTGACATTGGATGATGACGCCAATTCCCATATGTACGGATGATAGGACTCTATAGCTGCCAAGAATTTTCGTGCTATAGGCTCTATATCGTCATGGGGAGAGGGTTCCTGATTTGGAATCCGAGCGTTGATATACTGGAAAAGAGGTCCATTGTTATTATCAAAAATCGCATTCCTGGTTGCATTTACATCACTCGGCTGCTTGTTGCGCCGAAGGTTGATGATTAAGGGCGGAGGCTTCTGGTTCAAAGTGATCACTAGAGGATCACCCCCTTTCCCTGACCTGGTCTTGTTCAGGTGGATAGCCATAGGCTCTGTGGCTTTTGGACGGGTAGTCCGTCCTTTCACCTTGATTGACAGAGGTTGCTTGGCAGAAGGTTCTTCAGGCTTCCAGTGGGATTCCTTCTCTGCTTGGGCTGACACCTCTTCCGTGTAGTCTTGAGAGTATAACACGGCGTCGGAGTAGTAGGATTCTACTCCTTTAAACGGGTTTAGGTCAGCAACCTCCGTTTGTACTGTCCCTTGGGCGTCTACATATTTGAAGCATTGATGTAGAGTCAAAGGAACGATGTTGTGGTCGTGGATCCATGGTCTTACCAGTAGGATGTTTTAGGACACCTCTGAATCGATGACGTAGCATGTAGTCACCGATCTGAGGTTGCCAATCTGGATCCTTAGGCGAATTTTTCCCAACGGCTTACTTCTTCTGGCGTTGAAACCCACGATAGTAGTGGTGGTGTAAGCCAGTTCGCTGGTAGAAATCCTCAGCGGTCTGAGCAGACTATGAGGAATGATGCTGATTGAGGATCCCGGATCTATGTGAATTCGGTCGACCTCCATGGAACCGACGTACCCAGTGTGGTAGAGGGGTCTGTCATGCCTGTTATGTTTTAACAGCATGTCGTCTTGAGTGAAAGTGATGTTTGGGACCACCTCCATCACACTGTGGCATCGAGGACACACCACGGGTTCTTCATCGGGGGACTTGAGTTGGGTCAAGTATGTATCCGCCTGCATCAATGCTTCACTCAGGGCTAGACGAGTGTCTTGGGAAAGCCTGAGTAGCTCGAAGATGGACAATCTGGCTGGTGTATTAGCTAGTTGGGCCAGGATATCGAAGTTGTACGGCTTCTCTAAACCTTTGTTTTGAATGTTTTTTCACAGGTTTATCGAAGCGCACTTCTTTCTGCTTCCCCTTGTCCGCCGAAGTTGGTCTCGAAGAACCGGCCTCTGGTACTGCGGGCTCTGGTTCTGAAGGCTTGGCAGCTGAAGCGTCTGCAGGTGCATCTTCCTGACTTGCTCCATAGTCCTTGAGGTAAGCCTTCCCTGAACGGGTTGCTGTGGCCAAAACCTCATCTTCGTCTGATGTCAAAGAAGTTGCAACCATATGGCAGGGCTTGCATTTGGAGTTCTTCCTGGACTTAGCCTTAGTAGCATTAGTCTCTTTTTCGAGCTTCGACACCAAGTCTGGGTGAACCCACATAATCTCGCCTCTCTGGGTAGTTAGGGGTAACAGGTCGTGATTTTGACCTCTAGCCGGAGGGAGATTAACGATGTTCATCGTTGTCCGGGAAATAGGTGTAATATCGTCCGGTACTTCTTGGGGAGGCAGATTGCCAAATTACAGAGAGATCATGTTGGCCGTGACCGTCTTCTCGCTATTGTGCAGAGTGATAGATTTAGCATCGATCAGCTCTTGGATCTTCCTTTTCAGTATGTAACACGCCTTACGTATCTGTGGAAGATGCAGTACTTGGGGTTGTTGGCACTGCCGACTTCACTGGGCCGCCTCTCCTTCGGAAGGGTGATCTTGCCACTTTTGACGAGACACTCGAATATACTCGGAATATTGTCGTCGTCGAAAGAGTATACTTCGACGGGTCTGGAAGTCCCGGGTTTCGTCTGCGCGATTGCCGCAGTCTTCTGTCTGGACGTATTGATTGCCAGAGCTTCTTTTCCTTGAACTGCGAGGATGGTCGTCGTTGGGGGATGACCTCTTGCCTCTATCAGAGGTAGACATCATGATGCCATTGTCACGCACCTTGCGACTATTGTCCTCGGCGGCTATCGCTGAAATGATGAACGAGGGCCAATCATGGAACTGATATGGTCCTGTGAACACCGAGATGACGGAAAGAAGGTTATTCCTGCAAATATCCACCAATGCTGAGTCTGGAACTCCTGGAGGCATCTGTAAAGTGGCTTGGCGAAAACGTTCGACGAAGGTGCGAACGTCCTCCTTCTCCCTCTGCTTGACTTCGATGAGAGAGGACATAGACATGTCTATTCCTCCCTCATAGAATCGTGTGAAGAATAAAGCCTTGAAGTCTTCGAAGGAAGTAATGCAGTTGTCCGCCAGGCTGCGGTACCACTAGTAAGCTACTCCCGAGAGACATCCCTTGAACACCCGGGTGAGGAGGACGTCATTCCTTTGTAGCAACACCGTCATCATACTGAAATAGTTCATGTACTGACTTGGTGATGTTTTCTCCTCGAACAGGGCCATGGTCTGAGGTTTGTACCTCGGAGAAAAAGGGACCTCCTCCCAGATAGCTGGGTATGGCTGGTTGATTCCCAATTTCTTGAGCTGATCTTTGTGCTTCAAGGCATCAAATTAGGCTTTCAACTCCCGCACTGCTTGCATCAGATTTTCAGCTGGTAGCGAGACCACGGAATAATGCGGAGTCGGTTGTATCATGACTCCCGCAGGAGGTAGTACATTCTCCGAGTGAGGAAGTGAAGGACCAGCTGACTCTTGATCTAGAGCAGGCTCTTGGATCGTGTTGGATGGTGGTAGGTCCACCCCACGTGTATCTGAGTAGGCGGGACCGATGTTTGAGCCATAGCAGCCGCCTGTTGAGTTAGCATCATTTGGTGCATGTTCTCCATCATGGATTGCATTTGTTTCAGAGATGTCTTTAGTGTAGTAATGCGTTGCTCAGCGTTCCCTGATGGCGAGGCTTCCTCGTGTTCATCTCCAATGGCATAAACTCCCATCTCCCTGGGCGTCATTGAAGGATGAGTATAGGTCGCTACAGAAGTTGACTCTATACTCTCAGTATCTGATTCGGGAGACTGATGACCCCCAGCATCGGAATCAGAAGAGCACGAAGTCAGTTGTCGTGACTTTGAACGAGTGTTCTGGAACACCCCAGCTTCGGTGTCCCTAAGGAGCATGTTGAATTTCCTTCGGCTCGGAGTTCTAGAGGACGGACGTCTTGAGCCTGAGCTTCTTCCAGGTATATGTGAGGCCATGTTCACAGATGCATGCGTGGGCTCTTCTTCTAGGAAAGATGGAGAGTAGCTCAGCCGGTCAAAAATCGGCCGTTTTGCTTTAGAACAGCAACAATTAATTACAATCCTGTGACTATTATAACAGTGCTCGCTAGGAGGCGTAATAGCCACGCTGGAAGATCCCCTCTTCTTGCGTTTCTGGATTAGATACTAGCGCAGGTCAGGAGGAGTTGCAGAAGAAGAAGATGATGGCTTGTTCCTTCTGTTCCCATTGGTGGGCATGCGGATGATGGGAGCCATAGTCTTCCCTGTGCCACCCGTATACAACAGGTTGGCCATCTGGGTGGCGGATAATCCCCGGGGAGGGTGTCTTTCTGTAACTGGAGCCTTCTTTACGCTTAGGGACTTCTCCTGGCGTAATTTGGAGCTTCGCTCTGGTTGGCGTAAAGCTGAGGATGTCCTCAGGCGGCCATCAGCGACTCGCATAATTCGGAGGGCGTACAGATTGTTCCCTTGCTGGCGTAAAGGCTGAGAAGTTGAGTAGTCCACCACTTGCTTTCCCTTGCGGAGATCACAGGGATCATCTAGTTCTCCGTAGAGGTCAGATGTTATTTTATGCGCGGAACGTGTCTTGTACTTCTGATTTGGCACTGAGGCTTTATCAGAAGTTTTGTCTATTCCGCCAGGGACGGGAGACTGAATTTCACGCACAGAGCACGGAGTATACTTCTGGGTTAGCGCTGAGGCATTGCCAGAAGTTTTATCGGTTCTGTCAGAGACAGACGACTGAATTTTACGCGCAGGGCACGGAGGGAGCAATGCTACAACCTCATTGGTCGAAGAGATCGGAGAGATCGGAGAACCCACAGGAATGGTAGAGGATATCTCGGGCATCCAGACCTTACGCAGCTTCCTGTTGTTTTGGACAGAGAGAGAGTGAGAGCTGCCCCTTGTTCGGAGCATATCTTCGTAGGCAGACTAGTCGAACTGGACGACCAGTATCTTCTTCACGGATCCTGCGGATACCATATTGTGTTGAACAATAGCTTCCTCATCAGAAGAGAAAGATGTCCCCAGCAGAGTCGCCATCTTGTTTAGGATAATAAACGAGAAAAGATTTGATGAATGCGGAAAATGAGGTCTTGTGCGAAGACCCGCCCTTCTTTTATGTTTACAAACAAGATTGTACAAATTTGATTCTGCATGAGGATGTCTAAGTACAATTTATTTAATCCGGGTGAATATTGCTATAGGTGTCTGATCTGCAGTCGATCACTTTTGCCCTTGGACCACACGATGTTGAAGAAGTGCCGTGGAAGACAGGTAGCAGCTTCGAAGGTTGCTAAAGAGGGTGAATGCCCGATGCCAAAGTCGTCGATCCCTTCTCTTTGCTTGAGCTCTGGATTCTCCTCTCTCTCCCTCTCTCTCTCGACCGTTGGATCTGGTACTGGATCTCTTGATCAGTTTTCAGACCTAACTTCTTCGACCCTCCAATTTGTCGACCTTTTCCTCTGTTGATAGAGGTCTCTATTTATAGAGTTTTAGTGACAGTGACCACTCGTCGGTGTAAAAACCGAGTAGTGGAAAGTACAGCACCTTTTTACACAACGGTTAAAATAACCAATGCCTGCGTATAGATGATCTTTTGAATAAGCGTGTGACGCGGGTCCAACTAAGGGACAAAACGCGTATAACTTCTAGGAAGATCACGACGTAGAAGCCACGTAGGTAGGTATCCCTCGTGTAGAAGAGGTTGGCATAGAAGCCAATGTCTGTCACCATGGCATAGAAGCCAAATAGTTATCAAACCGGCATAGAAGCCGAATAGGCGTAGAAGCCGAGTAGGCGTAGAAGCCGAGTGGTCATAGAGGCCGAGTGGGCGTAGAAGCCGAGTAGGCACAGAAGGCCGAATGGGCGTAGAAGTCGAGCAGGCACCGAAGTTGAATAGGCGTAGAAGCCGCTGCATAACGTGCCAGAGTGATGATGTGGACGTTTTAGCCGGAATTACGGCTCTTGGAGATAATCAGATCTCTCGTATTAAATACAGAGATCTGCCCCCATCCTTGAATCATGTGCGAAGAGTAACCACTATCGTGGCAGTCTGTTCGTCTTCTGCAGAGCGTAAGGAGCTCACGTTTGCCTGTGTAAAACTAGGCAGCATATTCCCTTGTATGCGTAGGAGCAGCTCTCGCAAAGGGGATGTCACTAAATGACGGTTCGGTGACATTTAATCAAATCTCCTACATTAAATGTGGAGATCCGCCATCATCCTGCGCATTAAATGCAGAGGCGTGTTTTGAAGGTCTGCCACCCTTCTGTGCATCAAACGCAGAGACGTGCCTCAGGCATCTGTCAGTATTCGGCATATTAATTGCAAAGACGTGCCTTGAGGGCCTGTCACCACCCTGTGCATTAAATGCAGAGACGCGCCTCGAGTCCCGTACAGAGTGCAGCTCTTGACGTGGCAGGCGGTTTGTTTTCTGCGGAGCGTAAGGAGCTCTCATCTGCCTGTGTAAAACTAGGCAGCGTATTCCTCTGTGTACGTAAAAGCGGTTTACGCAAGGAAAATGGCAGTAAATGACAGCCTGGGTTGCAGTGTCGCGCCATCATTATAGCCGTCGCCTGGGTAGTCGAGCAGTATCCCTTTGTCAGAATTCGAGATGTCAGGTTCATTGCAGGAACTGACAGGTTCACTTCGGAGAATACGAAGCATCCCCCGTACACTTCAATGCTGCATTGAAAGAGGATGAGTTTTACGCCATAAAGGCGATGAAGCACCATGTTTACGCTGAAGCAGCCTGGACATACTACCCTACGCGGATGGTCCTTGAGCCTATATTTCACGCTGTGCTTTGGCGGAGAAGCTCTGTTTGTACGTTGAAGGCTCTGAAATCCTCTGTTTACGCTGCTTTGCATCAATATGCTGCGTAGAGCTATCCAGCGTATTTTTCATACTTCTACAGAAGGCTTCTATAGTTGTTAATCCATCTGGTATGGTGGTTGATCCGTCAATCTCTACTACCGGGCAGTCTGCTATCGGGGTCTCCTTGGGCGTTGATGCTACAAGCCATCCCGAGGAGCCTGTTCCCGGTGTTCCCGAAACAGCGGCTACTGGGTCGTTATCTGAGGTCACCGTAGTACAATCTAATATCGGTACACAGGAGGGTGCTGAGACTACGGGGTGCCACGAAACTCTTGTCCCATGTCGCAGTGCTATACAACTTACTCTTGCCAGGCTGCCTGGTGTCCAAACACTTCTCGTGACTACGAAAAGTGTCACGACCCGCACTCGATATAGGGGCACGAGTGCGTGGGTACGTCCAGCCTACGCCGCATCATCAATAGTAGAACGCTGTCTAGGTCTCTATAATAGTAAACATAACTCACAACCTGTCAATGATATCAACTCCATAAGGAGGACAATGAAATATACATTGATTAGCCTGACCATTACTCGCATCATAGCTAACCAGATGGTTAGCCTGACCTTACATGAATTATAGCTAATCATATGTAACAAGCCTGATCTTATACCAAGCCGATCACATGATAGACTGATATTTCAAACACTTAGAATAGTTACAGTTCTTTATTTCAGTTTCATATACTACATCACCCGTATATGATATTGTAGCTCTTTCTCTTCATTTTATATATGCATTGACTATGCCATATTGTCTATTGCATGTTCTCTTTATTATTTGACACTGCATCTATTTATTGTTTCTCTCAGTATATAACATCATCTATTTATTGTTTTATAGTCCTTATCAATTAATTGGAACTGTTATTGGGTTATACTTCGCTCCATCCTGACTGAAAATATTTTTCCAGACTGTGACTTAGAGGACTTATTTCCGGCATACTTGGAGATTTGGATGTTATTGTTTGCAGGTTAGACTATTTTTGTTGTTTAGACTTGTGTTGTATTTCGTTTATTTTCTCCGATATCTTATCGTGCTTTAGTTCTGTGATTGAGTATTTTCATATTATACTGTAATATATGTGTCTCCTTATGGAGTTGAATATTCGTGAGAGATTGATTAGATAGTATTATGACCTAGACATCGTTCTACCGCCGATGCTGCGGCGTAGGCTGGATGTACCCACGCACTCGTGCCCCTATATCGGGTGCGGGTCGTGATATGAGGCATGAATCGAGGCATGATCTACAACTAAAAAAAAACTTTATATTAGTAACCTCAATTAATTCTTAAATACAACTATAGACAATTAATAATAAATAACTCATGAATCATGGTTTCTTAGAACATAAACACATGCTATGAAAATATGAAATAAATATATTGAACTTAATTTCCTTAACCTTTTAATACCCAATACTCATATCCTAAGGTTCTTGTTAGAGTTTTTCTAGAAATCAATCTTAAGGTCCTATATATATGATTAACAGATCTGCTACCTAGATATAGACTACTACATATCTATAACACAGACTTGCATGGATCACCACTAAAAGATGTGCCACACCCCGCTCCCAATATACGGTGAGTCGAGTACGTAACCAGCATCTTCAGGCTACGTGATTTACTAATAAACCTAATCCGTAACCATGATAGTTTCCTGTAAGTTCTAGGATAAAGTATAGGGTAAAGCTAAACTATCAACAAGTAAAACTAATCACATTCACAATATCATTCTTCTTTATTTACATCTCACAAGTCTGAGTTATGTCTTCAAAAGAAAGTATGCAAGCTACTCATTAACATATACAACCACATATCCACAAAGATTAATACACATATAATTATATAAGAACACAAAATAAAGTTATTCTACATGCGACATCATTTACTCTTCAGACTCGTCCATATTATACAAGGAAAGTATCTCATCTTCAACCTGGCCTTCATCTAGTGAATAAAAACTAGGTTATCAAAGACATGCAAGTCATCGATTCAAGAAAGGTAAAATAAATGAATTAATATGATACTGAATATCAAGTGCAATAGAAAATCTAAACCGAATAAACTCTAAGTACATGACAATATACGAATTTGATCTAACTTCTAAAGTGATCTTAATATATTTGCCTCCAAATTATTCCTTAAGTCATAAAGTCACTAACACAACCACAATACATTTTTTCCTATATTATGATGCAAGTTAGAGAACATGTTTGGATCTCACATTCGCAGTGTCACGAGCACTATCTAGACAATAATCCAGTTACCAGGGATCAGGTGGTGGCAAGTAGGCACGGTACTTAGTAGTCCGGCCACTCCTCTTTGGGAGCAAAACCATAACATCATTTAATACCAAATTTGACTTTTTATCGAATTAGGGTAAACATTTACGGATAACACTAGCGTCAGGTTGGTAGGTGATCTAAGCACTCACCCGATCTCAACGCAAGGCCTTACGAAGGCGATACAAGTACTGATCAGTTTTATTAATTATATTGCCAAAATTTCATACGATGTGATCCAAACTGTTCTCCCCCACCCAATGCTCTATTCTACAATCATAATCAATCATAAGTCCATTCTAATAATTAAAACTTTATTTTTTGGTTCAAGTATACATCTTGATTTGTATTTCTGGAATACAGGTTTCACTTGCAGGAATGCCTCCAACTATTGGAATAACACCAAATAAATTCTCTATACGTGTTAATCCCACGTAATATGATAATGCAGTCAACAGAGTATTCCAGAACCAAGGAAACAAGATTTGATAATTTAATCGTGTACATATTTACATGTCCATGTTTATACGAGTTCAAGACTTAGATAGTTGACCTCCAAGTATTCCTTGAATATAGTGAGTCTATCTCTAGTCATTATATAGTTATCTAGGTTTAGGGTTCGGTACGATACCACGGCATTTAAGCTTCGAAATTATGCTATCTTCCGAAATCCTTAGACTCTCAGACAGATTCTCCTTTGTATTTCGAGATCCAAACACAGTAATATAACCGACCCGGAGAAACTCCTCGTAGAATTGACATGGGTCAAAGCCCCTTCGGTGGAACAACTCTACACCGGTCACACGCAGTTAATAGGATAGACAGTAAATGCATAGAAGCACAAAACCAAATTGCACAAAAAATTCAGCATGTATACCCTACTTTGTACAGAGCATCCTCTTCAATTTCTATTTAGACATAATTGAATTTTGACAATGTTTAATAGGTCAAAACTGGCCTACGAAATAAGGTGTACAATGTCCCATATTTTGTTTTCAAAATTATACGTCGATGGTGCACGGCCAATAACTTCTATTATATACACTCGAATGCTATCGTATCATATACGGTTGAAAATCTTATCGAATTTCCAACAATTTTTATTCAGACATATCCTGGTTTTGAAGAAGTTTAATAGATCAAATCTGGCATACACAAAACTGTGCACATAGGTTCCAGAATTTGATTCTAGGATTCCACACCCCTGTTGCACTACCCATAACTCCTATCCTATAAATTTAAAACCTATCGTATCATATACCGTTGGAAATCTTATCGAATTTTCAACGATTTTCGTTTATACATAATTAAATTTTGACCGGATTTAATAGATAAAAACTGACTCCAAAAAATATTGTATCGTAAGAACGAATTCAGCACTACATTTTCTAATTCTATATCATGTCCAAGCCTTATATGGGTGTGTCACCTTAATAAAAAAAAACTCTTAAAATCATGATCTAAACCATATATATTATTCTCAAAATTTATCTAGAATAAATACTTTACGTTGAACAATAAAAGTAAACTCAAACAATATGAAAAGTACACAAAAAGAAGATTTGTACAAGGAGTACAAAGAGTGGGAGGCCTTGGCTTTCTAGGGTTTGTAGAGGATGTAGAGATGAAGAGCTAGGGTTAGGAAATGGTATGAGATTTAGGAAAGATGGTGAAGATATAAAGAGGTTAAAGACATATGTAAGAAAACAAGTCTTTAATATATATATATATATATATATATATATATATATATATATATATATATATCAAGTTCTTATATATTAAAGTAATACTCATTCTTATCTATACTAGATATTTTAGGTTGTAAAGGATCAAACCAACATGTAATTGGACCATCCCATGGCCGGCCAATCAAAGGGAAGGGTAGTAGCTTCCTTAGGAAGATTGGGTAAGGGTATTTTAGTAATGTTCAGGTTTAATTAATAAGGATGCTAATTAAACATATTTTTCTCCTAATTAAAAATACCTCTTTACACTAAATCAAACCCTAATCATGAATGATAAGGTGCATATTAATACCTCTAATAAAATAAATAATTTATGTAAAATAAATAATAATATTATATTAGAAATTTTGGTAACCCGAAAAATTATATTAAAATAATGCATTTTTCTCGAAAAGTTATTTTCTCGTAAAACTTGTATTTCCAAATAAATAGTAATAATAATTAAAAATAAATTTTGAAACCAACTACGATAGTGCCAGTTCTTTTTGTACCCAAAAAGGAAGGGACCATTAGGATGTGCATAGACTATCGGGCCATAAATAATATCACAATCAAGAACAAGTATCCACTGCCCTGTATAGATGAGCTTTTTGATCAGTTGAGTGGAGCAAAATTATTCTCCAAGATAGACTTAAGATCGGGATATCACCAAGTAAAAGTCAGGGAGCAAGACATTCCGAAGACGGCCTTCAACACCAGATATGGGTAGTATGAGTTCTTAGTAATGCCTTCGGACTCACCAACGTCCCAGCAGTTTTCATGAACCTTATGAACAAGTTATTTCACCAATACTTGGACAAATTTGTGGTGGTCTTTATTGATGACATTCTGATATACTCCAAGATCCTGGAAGAGCGCCTGAAGATAGTTCTGGAAATATTGAGAAAAGAGTTATACGAAAAACTTTTCAAGTGTGAGTTTTTTTTAGACAATGTAGAATTTCTAGGGCATGTAGTGACAGGTGATGGTATAGCAGTTGATCCAAAGAAGATTGCAGATGTTGAATCATGGACTACTCCCAGTTAAGTAGCAGAAGTTTCTTGGGATTGACGGGCTATTATCAGAAATTTGTACAAGACTTTGCTAAGATTGCGGATCCAATGACCAAGCTTACCAGGAAAGACGAGGAGTTCGTATGGACCGAAGCATGCCAGTCAACTTTCGAGGAGTTGAAGTAAAGATTGGCCACATATCCCATTTTGGCCTTACCTTCAGGATCAGGAGGATTCACCATCTATAGTGACGCCTCTGGGAAAGGATTAGGGTGTATCTTGGAACAGAATAAAAGGGTGATAGCATATGCTTCTAGGCAACTAAGACCTCATGAAAAGAACTACCCAACATGTCACGCCCCGATCCCGAAAGGGTCAATCGTCCTCGCTGGATCTTTCACGGAACCGATTCGTCCTCGCTGGGGCGTGATGCCGTACGAGCCTGGAGTTGCGCTCGTACAAGGCAAAAACTTGCAGTTATAGGAACCCACTTTGAAACACAATTTAGAAAACACATTCACAGATAATTGAACACAAGTGCAGGAAGAAATATGCTTTTTCATTGATAATTCAGAGTAATTTACATAGAGTCTACATTGATGCGCCTTCTCGGCTACTTGAATTATATTAGAAAAGATAACTCAAAATGCAGGGCGCGCTCCATCAGATAGTCCCCGTCATCCATACATTACGCCCTTGTATAGGTTGAAAGTCCAAGCCTCCAAAATGATCTGACTTCAACCATACTTCAAAATAGAGGTGCTCCTAACGCCTCTTCGTCTATCCACTAGCGTTGCACCGTCTGAGTGCCTGAAATAGTTGCCCACAACGTGGGTCAGTACTCAACTTGTACTGGTGAGCGGGATGAATCCCACTCGACTAAATCGACACTAGCTTATTAGGGGCGAGCATGCATTAAGATGACTTCTATAAAGAAGCAAGTGAATTCAATTCATATCAGCTGCATGTTTTGATAGAAATAAAAATAGCATTGAATCCAACCAGTGCATCGATTGCTTACTCAACCGATGCACGCCTTCCCTGCAATGAAACACAAGTATACTTACCATCTGCATAAGACAATAAATTAGTATGTGTTCTAGTCTATGCGGTCATTGGTGTGATCGACACCTTAGGGACTTATTCCAAGCATTAACGGCGCGCCCTATCAGCCCGGGTAGCAAGCCCCGCTGGAGGTCCCGCAATGCATCGTGACGAACACGAATCAATATTTCCCTCCGGATCGATACGGTTCCAATACCCCGAAAAGCCGTTTCGAGGAAATGATAAACCTTGTGCACAAGTTGTCCCAGACCATGCAAATGCATGAACATTTTATATCTCACACAATGCATCGAATTAAACAGATGAAGTAAAGCAGCAATATATATCTTATGCAACAGTTCATATTTTCTCAATGCGGTATTCCGATTTTGATATCCCATGGGTCCAAACTCTATCCGAGGCACCAGGCCGTAACCAACAACCAAATTCCCATTCCAACCAACTCAAGTTATAAGGTGTGCAAGCATATAGTAAAATTAGTCTACAATTCCCATGTTCCTTTCTTAGTGGCTGGCATGCATTATGGCTAAGCATTTTCTAGGCATCTAACCGGGCATCATCGAGTGAACGTTTGAAACATTAGAGATGTTGGTGTGAAGAAGTAGGAAAGAAGGGACCAAACCACTCACTGGTTAAGGGAAAAGTTGATGAAACAAGGAATCCCGCCTAGCGACGATCAAACGTCAGTTACGCGGACCTGCAACAGCACGAGCACCGAGTTAGAATTCTTGCCTATCCTTCCTTGCCGAACTCTCCAAAATTCAAGCTCCAATCAATAAAACCAACAGCAAAAACCAAGCAACTCGAAAGCAACACCAAATCAAATCCCAAAGCGGCAATCAAGAAAACCAAGCAACCAAACACAAAAACTATTGGACTCGTTTCAATAGAGGCCTTTCCATGAGTTGGAAAGGATCATCGCATTTCGTCCGTGGCAATAAGATGCCGAAGATCTAAGCATACTCTGACGGACTAGCCACAAGCCCAATTATATAGTGCACATCCCGGTCGGATCGGAATTTGAGGCACTACACAACACATGACCTGGAGTTTACAGCGGTCATATTTGCCTTAAAGCTTTGGAAGCACTACTTGTATAGAGAACGAGTGAAGATATTCACAGATCACAAAAGCTTAAAATATGTCTTCATTCAGAAGGAACTGAATATGAGACAGAGAAGATGGTTGAAACTTATGAAGGACTTTGATATCAACCTTTAATATCACACAGGAAAGGCTAATGTAGTAGCCGATGCATTTAGCCGATATCCAATAGCGATGTTTCTTACTATGGATCGACATCTATTAGAAGACTTGGAGAAGTTGGGAATTGAAGTCATTATTCCTGAAGTTAAGCGACAACTAATGAACATGCAAGTCCAATTTAACCTTATAAAGAGGATCAAAGAGACTCAGTTTCAAGATGAGGGTCTTCGTAGCATCCGGGCTCAAGTACAAGCAGGACTACTTGAAGACTTTATCATTGCAGAAGAAGGGACATTTAGACACGGTACGCGACTTTGTGTACCCAGCGAAAGTTTGAGAGAAGAGATTATGCAAGAAGGCCACCAATCACAGTATTTTATTCACCCAGGAGCAACAAAGATGTACAAGGGTTTGCGGGAGCATGTATGGTGGTACGGGATGAAAAAAGACGTGGCCAGATTCGTCTCTAGATGTTTAGTGTGCCAGCAAGTGAAAGCGAAAAGCCAGAGACCAGGAAGCCTACTACAGCCTTTATCCTTTCTAGAATGAAAGTGGGAGCACATCACTATGGACTTCGTCTCAGGATTACTGTGATCGCCCGGAGGAAAAGATGTTATATAGGTAATTGTGGATAGACTAACTGTCACACCCCGATCTCCCGCAGGCAATCGACCGTTCCCGCTAGGCGGGAATCACCCTCGCCAGCTCTCCCGCGGAACGATCGCTTAACCCATCCGGGCGTGATGCCGCACGAGCATGAGCCACGCCCGTGCAAGGCCATGGTTCATTGGCTGGCGGCAAGAGTTCTAAGCCACAGAGTCGCACAGATTGTCCGAGTGCAGCGGAGTCATGAACGCATAGGCGATCGGTAACAGGTTCACTGAGTCGACAAATATAGCGGAAGCATTGAAACACGTAAAGTAATCTCTTTATTGATATGAACAAGTGTTACAGGTGGCGTATAGCCGAGATTACAAGTCGCTCAAGCCTCTCTCTCTGAAACAGTAAAAACGTGCCAAGTGGCTACAACTGTGGAATGATTTTACAGACGATGTTCAGGCGATGTTCACAACTTATGTCTTATATAAGCGCTTCAGTCCCGGACGCACCGTTGCAAGGCTTCAGAGGGAACTCCTGGCCTTAGCACGCACGTTGGAGGCATCCGCATAGAACGAGGTTATCCCGCACCCTGCACACAAACTGGTGGATTATCAGTACATTGAATGCACTGGTGGGGAAGCTACTCGCCCGCTCGACAAATCCAAACACGTAATACAGGTTCCGTGCACAACTATTAAGTTGTCTTTCTAGTTGCCTTAGGATCAGTTTCATGCAGATATTGAATAGCCTATCGTGTCGGGCAGTGCGCCGTGCGATGCTTGAGGAAACACGGCGAGACTTACCAACTTACCATTTATCCTTCCCTGTTCAAGGCAAACATTGTTAATTTAAGCAGGGGCATGTATAAACATTCAGGAGGCATAGCATATGCAAACAAGATTATTTATTTCAAGATCGTTCAGGTGTTTAGTTGCTCTTGATGCGATACAGTGCCTCGCACGCGGATAGCCGCTAAGCGAGGATGAATTGTTTATCTTTCATTTACAAACAAGCATGCAACAAGTTCATTACAAGGCGATCACTGGCGTATGCCATATGGACGGTATAGTCTAGACGAGATGGTTTGCAACAAGAACAAGAGGCGCTGCAAGCCATTCCGACGAACAAGAGACCATTTAGTCTAGACGAGAATGCTTTGCAACAAAGTACAAGAGGCGCTGCAAGCCATTTCGCCTGAACAAGAGACTAAGAACAATTGGTCTCGCCCGGACCGGGTCGATGCCAGTGCCCCAGCATCGCCCGCGAGACCGTTTCCCTGTGCACTGGTTGTCCATGATCGAACGGGGCCTTGGTTGGGGCAACAAGAGTACAAGACAAGAGGCAAGCTGTTGAGGCAACAATAGTACAAGACAATATGCTTTGCCTGTTTTGTTGTTCAGTGACTGTCTTTTGCCTTGATGCAATTCTCCTGGGGCGGAGATTGCCTTGGTGACCTAGCGGTCCCATATACTTGCAGGTTCGTTCAGGCACGGAACGACTACTTAGTAGTCTTCCGGGGTTTGGATGAAAACACGGTAACATTCAAGCAGACAAGCATGCGTTTCTAAGGAACATAAGCAGCCACGTTGCTCGGACCCGAAGGTAAGCCGAGAGTTGAAACCGTTAAGGGACTTAGCATGCGAGGGTCTGAACATATATAAGCAGTATTTCATTTTCCATGTTCTAGCATAGCAATACAGGTTGGGATTATTCCCTTAGCTAGGTGCGTTGGATTTATTAGCATGCAGGGGGTGATTCACCTAGTGACTAGCATGAATATTCTAGATTTTATGTGTGCTGGCTAAGCAAAGACAAGTTCACCGTAGCCACCCACCTTAGCGATGATTCGCCTCGGCAGAGCGATACGTCTGAGCGAACCTCTGAAAGTCCAAGCCGGATTCCTTTAGGGACAAGTCTGGATATCCTTTGCTTCTTGTTCGAGGCAAAGCCAGTCGGGACAGCTGCACGATTGCCGTTTGAGACGGCAGTCCGCTTGAGCGGAACAGGGTGTTACATCCTACCCAACTTAGAAAAAGTCTCGTCCTCGAGACTTACTAAGGACAAGCAGTGATCTAGGGTTGAGGCACTCCTAGACAAGTCGTTGTACTTGTTCGTTTGGATATTCACTTGCACAAGCGTCGATCTTAGCATATCGCTTAGACTGGATCGTGCGCACTTTCGAAGTGCACTTCTAGCATGAACACGTCAACCAGCTCAGTGACAGCGAAGTCTTAGCACTCGAGTTTCACCTTTTCCTAAGTCTTGGATGGTGCACTAGTTCAAGGCGTCCCTCGAATAGATGCATTCAACCAAACTTAGAGTTAGTAAAAATCGGACAAGCTACTAGCGATACTCTCGAAGGGTTCGCACAGGTTGGCACAAAGGCCACTCGCAGCATACAACCAGACAAGCAAGCATAACATTCAAAACGCATTTTGAAAGTATTTAGACTTATTGTTGGAACATCCCATCGAGGCATTGAGAGAGAGCGCGCACATAACCCACGAACGAGCTTTCGAAACAGAGATATCGAATCGAAGACAAAGGCGTAGAAGCCAGGCTCTGATACCATCATGTCACGCCCCGATCTCCCGCAGGCAATCGGCCGTTCCCGCTAGGCGGGAATCACCCTCGCCAGCGCTCCCGCGGAACGATCGCTTAACCCATCCGGGCGTGATGCCGCACGAGCATGAGCCACGCCCGTGCAAGGCCATGGTTTATTGGCTGGCGGCAAGAGTTCTAAGCCACAGAGTCGCACAGATTGTCCGAGTCCAGCGGAGTCATGAACGCATAGGCGATCGGTAACAGGTTCACTGAGTCGACAAATATAGCGGAAGCATTGAAACACGTAAAGTAATCTCTTTATTGATATGAACAAGTGTTACAGGCGGCGTATAGCCGATATTACAAGTCGCTCAAGCCTCTCTCTCTGAAACAGTAAAAGCGTGCCAAGTGGCTACAACTGTGGAATGATTTTACAGATGATGTTCAGGCGATGTTCACAACTTATGTCTTATATAAGCGCTTCAGTCCCAGACGCACCGTTGCAAGGCTTCAGAGGGAACTTCTGGCCTTAACACGCACGTTGGAGGCATCCGCACCGAACGAGGTTATCCCGCACCCTGCACACAAACTGGTGGATTATCAGTACATTGAATGCACTGGTGGGGAAGCTACTCGCCAGCTCGATAAATCCAAACACGTAATACAGGTTCCGTGCACAACTATTAAGTTGTCTTTCTAGTTGCCTTAGGATCAGTTTCATGCAGATATTGAATAGCCTATCGTGTCGGGCAGTGCGCCGTGCGATGCTTGAGGAAACACGGCGAGACTTACCAACTTACCATTTATCCTTCCCTGTTCAAGGCAAACATTGTTAATTTAAGCAGGGGCATGTATAAACATTCAGAAGGCATAGCATATGCAAACAAGAGTATTTATTTCAAGATCGTTCAGGTGTTTAGTTGCTCTTGATGCGATACAGTGCCTCGCATGCGGATAGCCGCTAAGCGAGGATGAATTGTTTATCTTTCATTTACAAGCAAGCATGCAACAAGTTCATTACAAGGCGATCACTGGCGTATGCCATATGGACGGTATAGTCTAGACGAGATGGTTTGCAACAAGAACAAGAGGCGTTGCAAGCCATTTCGACGAACAAGAGACCATTTAGTCTAGACGAGAATGCTTTGCAACAAAGTACAAGAGGCGCTGCAAGCCATTCCGCCTGAACAAGAGACTAAGAACAATTGGTCTCGCCCGGACCGGGTCGATGCCAGTGCCCCAGCATCGCCCGCGAGACCGTTTCCCTGTGCACTGGTTGTCCATGATCGAACGGGGCCTTGGTTGGGGCAACAAGAGTACAAGACAAGAGTACAAGACAAGAGGCAAGCTGTTGAGGCAACAATAGTACAAGACAAGATGCTTTGCCTGTTTCGTTGTTCAGTGACTGTCTTTTGCCTTGATGCAATTCTCCTGGGGCGGAGATTGCCTTGGTGACCTAGCGGTCCCGTATACTTGCAGGTTCGTTCAGGCACGGAACGACTACTTAGTAGTCTTCCGGGGTTTGGATGAAAATACGGTAACATTCAAGCAGACAAGCATGCGTTTCTAAGGAACATAAGCAGCCACGTTGCTCGGACCCGAAGGTAAGCCGAAAGTTGAAACCGTTAAGGGACTTAGCATGCGAGGGTCTGAACATATATAAGCAGTATTTCATTTTCCATGTTCTAGCATAGCAATACAGGTTGGGATTATTCCCTTAGCTAGGTGCGTTGGATTTATTAGCATGCAAGGGGTGATTCACCTAGCGACTAGCATGAATATTCCAGATTTTATGTGTGCTGGCTAAGCAAAGACAAGTTCACCGTAGCCACCCACCTTAGCGATGATTCGCCTCGGCAGAGCGATACGTCTGAGCGAACCTCTGAAAGTCCAAGCCGAATTCCTTTAGGGACAAGTCTGGATATCCTTTGCTTCTTGTTCGAGGCAAAGCCGGTCGGGACAGCTGCACGATTGCCGTTTGAGACGGCAGTCCGCTTGAGCGGAACAGGGTGTTACATCCTACCCAACTTAGAAAAAGTCTCGTCCTCGAGACTTACTAAGGACAAGCAGTGATCTAGGATTGAGGCACTCCTAGACAAGTCGTTGTACTTGTTCGTTTGGATATTCACTTGCACAAGCGTCGATCTTAGCATATCGCTTAGACTGGATCGTGCGCACTTTCGAAGTGCACTTCTAGCATGAACACGTCAACCAGCTCAGTGACAGCGAAGTCTTAGCACTCGAGTTTCACCTTTTCCTAAGTCTTGGATGGTGCACTAGTTCAAGGCGTCCCTCGAATAGATGCATTCAACCAAACTTAGAGTTAGTGAAAATCGGACAAGCTACTAGCGATACTCTCGAAGGGTTCGCACAGGTTGGCACAAAGGCCACTCGCAGCATACAACCAGACAAGCAAGCATAACATTCAAAACGCATTTTAAAAGTATTTAGACTTATTGTTGGAACATCCCATCGAGTCATTGAGAGAGAGCGCGCACATAACCCACGAACGAGCTTTCGAAACAGAGATATCGAATCGAAGACAAAGGCGTAGAAGCCAGGCTCTGATACCATCATGTCACGCCCCGATCTCCCGCAGGCAATCGGCCGTTCCCGCTAGGCGGGAATCACCCTCGTCAGCGCTCCCGCGGAACGATCGCTTAACCCATCCGGGCGTGATGCCGCACGAGCATGAGCCACGCCCGTGCAAGGCCATGGTTCATTGGCTGGCGGCAAGAGTTCTAAGCCACAGAGTCGCACAGATTGTCCGAGTGCAGCGGAGTCATGAACGCATAGGCGATCGGTAACAGGTTCACTGAGTCGACAAATATAGCGGAAGCATTGAAACACGTAAAGTAATCTCTTTATTGATATGAACAAGTGTTACAGGCGGCGTATAGCCGAAATTACAAGTCGCTCAAGCCTCTCTCTCTGAAACAGTAAAAGCGTGCCAAGTGGCTACAACTGTGGAATAATTTTACAGACGATGTTCAGGCGATGTTCACAACTTATGTCTTATATAAGCGCTTCAGTCCCGGACGCACCGTTGCAAGGCTTCAGAGGGAACTCCTGGCCTTAGCACGCACGTTGGAGGCATCCGCACCGAACGAGGTTATCCCGCACCCTGCACACAAACTGGTGGATTATCAGTACATTGAATGCACTGGTGGGGAAGCTACTCGCCCGCTCGACAAATCCAAACACGTAATACAGGTTCCGTGCACAACTATTAAGTTGTCTTTCTAGTTGCCTTAGGATCAGTTTCATGCAGATATTGAATAGCCTATCGTGTCGGGCAGTGCGCCGTGCGATGCTTGAGGAAACACGGCGAGACTTACCAACTTACCATTTATCCTTCCCTGTTCAAGGCAAACATTGTTAATTTAAGCAGGGGCATGTATAAACATTCAGAAGGCATAGCATATGCAAACAAGAGTATTTATTTCAAGATCGTTCAGGTGTTTAGTTGCTCTTGATGCGATACAGTGCCTCGCATGCGGATAGCCGCTAAGCGAGGATGAATTGTTTATCTTTCATTTACAAGCAAGCATGCAACAAGTTCATTACAAGGCGATCACTGGCGTATGCCATATGGACGGTATAGTCTAGACGAGATGGTTTGCAACAAGAACAAGAGGCGTTGCAAGCCATTCCGACGAACAAGAGACCATTTAGTCTAGACGAGAATGCTTTACAACAAAGTACAAGAGGCGCTGCAAGCCATTCCGCCTGAACAAGAGACTAAGAACAATTGGTCTCGCCCGGACCGGGTCGATGCCAGTGCCCCAGCATCGCCCGCGAGACCGTTTCCCTGTGCACTGGTTGTCCATGATCGAACGGGGCCTTGGTTGGGGCAACAAGAGTACAAGACAAGAGGCAAGCTGTTGAGGCAACAATAGTACAAGACAAGATGCTTTGCCTGTTTCGTTGTTCAGTGACTGTCTTTTGCCTTGATGCAATTCTCCTGGGGCGGAGATTGCCTTGGTGACCTAGCGGTCCCGTATACTTGCAGGTTCGTTCAGGCACGGAACGACTACTTAGTAGTCTTTCGGGGTTTGGATGAAAATACGGTAACATTCAAGCAGACAAGCATGCGTTTCTAAGGAACATAAGCAGGCACGTTGCTCGGACCCGAAGGTAAGCCGAGAGTTGAAACCGTTAAGGGACTTAGCATGCGAGGGTCTGAACATATATAAGCAGTATTTCATTTTCCATGTTCTAGCATAGCAATACAGGTTAGGATTATTCCCTTAGCTAGGTGCGTTGGATTTATTAGCATGCAGGGGGTGATTCACCTAGCGACTAGCATGAATATTTCAGATTTTATGTGTGCTGGCTAAGCAAAGACAAGTTCACCGTAGCCACCCACCTTAGCGATGATTCGCCTCGGTAGAGCGATACGTCTGAGCGAGCCTCTGAAAGTCCAAGCCGGATTCCTTTAGGGACAAGTCTGGATATCCTTTGCTTCTTGTTCGAGGCAAAGCCGGTCGGGACAGCTGCACGATTGCCGTTTGAGACGGCAGTCCACTTGAGCGGAACAGGGTGTTACACTAACCAAGTCAGCACACTTTATCCCTTTCAAAGTTGGACTGTCAACGGAGAAGTTAGCAGAACTATACGTGAGGCAGATAGTCAGAATTCATGGGGTTCCATTCAGCATCATTTCAGACAGAGATAGTCGCTTTACTTCACATTTTTGGAAGAACTTGCAAGAAATTTTAGGCACTCAACTAAAGTTCAGTATAACATACCACCTTCAGATGGATGGACAGTCTGAGATGACCATCCAGACTTTAGAGGATATGTTGAGGACTTGTGCCTTAGACTTTGGAGGATCTTGGAAAGATAACCTGCACTTGGTAGAGTTTGCCTACAATAATAGGTCTCAAGCTAATATCGACATGGCGCCATTTGAGGCTTTATATGGACGAAGGTGTCGCACTCCCCTATCTTGGGACGATGTAGGAGAAAGGATTTTACTTGGACCATAAATGGTGGTTGATGCTGCAGATAAAGTCAAGCTAATTAGAGACCGACTCAAAGTAGGTCAAGACAGGCAAAACATTAGGCAGACAATAATAGAAGGTCCCTAGAGTTCGCAGCTGGAGACTTGGTATTTCTGAAAATTTCTCCAACCCGAGGCACCATCAGATTCGGGAGAGGAGGAAAACTCAGCCCAAGGTACATTGGGCCATTTGAGATACTAGATAAGGTGGACGTAGTTGCTTACAGGCTTGCACTACCGCCTAACCTAGAAGGAGTACACAACGTATTCCGTGTCTCTCAGCTTCGGAGATACATAGCCGATCCTAGTCATGTACTAGATTATTCTGAACTTGAGGTAGGACCAAGCCTTACCTATTTAGAACAGCCAACGAAGATATTGAACCACAGGGAGAAGAAGCTGCGCAACCAGACCATCCTTCTTGTTCAAGTTGAATCGAGGCATCATTCCCTAGGAGAGTCCACTTGGGAACGGGAAGACGAGATGAGGGAGAAATACCCCTATCTTTTCCAGGACTTGTACTCTCCTTGAAATTTCGAGGACAAAATTTTTGGGGAAGATTTGTAACTCTCCTTCCTAAAAATCCAATGAACAATTCTTAGCACTAAACCTATTAAATAGAAATTTACTTCTATTCAAAGTATGTGTGTATTAAGTACAAGCCCATAGACTTATACACCAGGCCGACCAAGGGCCAAAGCCCAGTAGCTAAATTAGCGGGTCGGGTCGCAGTAGGACGGATCACCCGAATCTGAACCTGAACCTGAACCTGAACCCGAACCACTCTTCTAGTAAAGGGCATCTGTATTTTCCCCCTCATTCTTTCTAATCCCTCCTAGCCGACGATCAGCACCTTCATCTCTCATCGCCGGCAAATGTCCCTGAGTGTTCCGGATAAAGTTGGAAGAATCACGAATCTTCCAGATCTCCCCTGACCCTTCCTACCGACCTTACCCCCTCCACGTCAGCGATCCGATCACCGCCTCATCCTAACCGTCGACTACCACCGCCTCACCGCCGGAGGATCGGCGTCGTCCATCCCTAACCGTCGATGACGCTAGGTGGTTCTAGAATCTCCGCCCTAACTGTCTCATCCCTATATAAATAGGATATTCCCCTTCCCCATTCTCCATCCGCTTCCTATTGGCGAAGCCCTGCTCCGCCCGCTATTAACCTCCCCATCTTTTTCTTCCTCCTTCTGATTTCGAAGCCATGGCCATGGCATCCCTAGAAATGTTGGTGCCCTTCCACAAGTCGAGTAGCTGCGACTCGACATTGCTCCACTAAAGCTCGACGCTCCCCGACGATTTTCATCTTCCGTTGACCACTGATCTATCGACGAGTCCGGCGAAGCAGAGATCAGCACCGACGTCTCTCCCGTCTCGAACGACTTCCTCCACCATGAACTCAAGGTGGCATCACTCTTCTAACGATTAAACAGAAATCACAGTAAGTCTCACTCTGAATTTGTTTTGTTTCTTCATTTCTTCTCTGATCTGCTTTCTTTCGATCGTGCAAATCAACTCATAATATCTCGTCTCGATTATGATCAGAAGGTATTCGATCATATGTCCCATAAGAAGTTCTTGATCCAAATTGAGCTTCAGTATCCCTGATCAGTAAGTACTTTCACCTGTTTTGATTCATTATTTGGTTTGAGTGATCACATGATGTTATGCTCTGTTTAAACCTTGTCGAAAGCAGACTACTCTTAGTGAGGTAACGATTGGCTGATCGACTGGATCTTGGACAACTAGAGGACTGCGTTCAACTAGTCTAGATCGGGCTTTTGCGTTCGGAGACGAGTCGATCAGAGTCAGGTACATTTCATAGATCAATCCTTTATGTAAACCATTGTATCAGTTGATATACTACTCTGACACATGGAGTATGTGTTCAGTTTCGGTTACTGAGGTTAACTAATAATTGAATCATGAAGTTGGGATTATATGAGCAAGAAGCCTTTTTAGTTTTAAGTACTGAGAATTTGATAAGGTTGGTAGTTTGGTTTGGGGTTCAGTAAATTTGGTTCCAACGATCATATTGGGGTCAATAGACATTGATGAATAAATTGGTGTGTTTTTGGTGACTACAGAATTCGAAATAAGTTTTGACAAACTATCAGTAGTATCTTGGGTTTTGGAGGGAACTGTTTAGTTAAATTTTAAGCATTCAAATTTAGTTATTGTAGATAATTCAGAGGAATTAAAAGATGATGAAGACCGGGCTTTAGAGTTAAAAAGGGTCAGGACAGCGGAATAAATTTAGTTACTTGGGCTTGTGGACAGGCCCATTGACTACTAGAGAATTAAATCAGCTACTATTGGAAAGCTGGAGACCTGTAGTCATCCTTATACCATTTATAGGAATTAAGTTAGTAACTGGTTAATAACAAATAGAGAGTAGGTAAATTAGTAATAGAATAATTAGTTGATTAAAATTTAGGTCATTGTTATAAAAATTAGTTAAGGAAAATAGTTATAAATGAAGAAATAGGAATTTATATTAGGGATTTTAGAATTAATGACTAAGGTTATTTTTGTCTTTAAACACAGATATTGAGTATTTGGACTTAGCTGCATTAGGATCTTCAGGCAAGTACACTACGATAAACTTATACTTTGTAATTCTGAACTACATGATTTGCATATTGGACACTTGTTGACACGATATTGTACATTGTACTATTGGACCTATTGTATCATCGGGGATTGGGGAAGTAATTAGCTAATATGTGACCAAACCTTAGTGTAATATTATGTCGAGCTTAATTGCACATCGTGTACGTACAATTAGGTCGTACCCTTTTATTGTACTATTGTACTATTATGCTATTGTGCTATTGTACATACCAGCCGGTCATGTATTTGTCTATTACTTCAAACACTTGTGCATTATTGTATTCTTCATTATGCATCCATTGTACTATTGTCGGATGTAACGCCCCGCTCCGCGCCGGCGTTATATATCAAGGTGAGTGGGCAGAACTTCGTTCTCTGATTCTTGCACGCCTTAATAATAACCTGTGTTTTTGCTTGCAATATTTTCTTAAGAGAATGATATTGCATGTTAATGAACGAACTCACCTAGCTTGTCTTTGAATCAATGCCTGCTTATCGAGAATCCTGAATCGCCTGCTTAGAGTGCATGAACATGTTCACTATCGTCTATGCTTCGAGAGAACCATACTGTGCCTGAACGTGTTCAAGTGATAAGTCGGATTGCCCCGCAACAACGAGTATATTCTGATGGTTCTTCTCGTCTGCATACTAGAGTTTATTTGATAGTGTTCCATGCATTTGCACGCGGTCGGACAATGGCTATTGGTGGAGAGCTGAACTGCATGTGTCACGGCTGCTACCATGATAGTGCAAAGCAACCATGAGTCACAGCTGGCTCTAGCATCAGATAAAGAGTCATTGGTATGCTGTTCCACCAGCTGCCGATCCTGAGATACTCGGGGACCGCCCTGCATATAGCTAAGTCATTGTGTTGGCTTGGATAGTGACTGCCCCTAAGAATGTGCATTGTGTGTCTAGCTTTGCATCTGACCCTGGAGTCGCACGAGACACGCTGCGCACACCCTGAAACATGAACGGTTTGCTTGCTTGCATATTCAATATGAAACTCTGTTTCCAAACATGTTTCCAAACAAGTAAATCGACTCTGCTAGAACTGCATGAAACGAACCTAGGTAAAACTAGAAAGATCACTAGTAATGTAATATTTTATAACATGATTACTTAGTGCCTGTTTGAGTGAATGCTTGTTTCTGTTCAGTTGATTTATCTCACCAGTACTTGTATAAAGTGCTGACCCACCAACAGTTTACTTGCTTGCAGGTACTGGATCGTCCGAGGAAGCGATAGGCGTGCCACAGTCCCGAAGACCCGGAATCCTGGTTTCGATTGTTGCCCCGAGAATGCTATCGTATAAGGGGGCATAATGTATGGAACGAACGCGTGCCTTTGCTAAAGGAAACCCAAGTTGCCTCGATTGTCCCGAACGCTCAGTTGGCTAAATGCATTGCATTGCAACAAGTCCCTTTCCGCTGCTAACTCGATTGATGCGATGATAGCCAACTATCAATTTAAACGATTGGCCTTGCACGGGCGTAACCCCAGGCCCGTGCGGCATCACGTCCCCCGAAAGCTCGAACGGGCCATTCGCTTTGCTCCCTTCCTCCCTCGCACCCGCGGGACGGGCGCGGTGATTCGCGTCCGACGCTCCGCGGCACGGTGATTCGTGCCCGGTTCGTTAATTCTCGGCCGCACGGGGCGGGGCAGGGCGGAGCGGCGGCCCGGGCGGGACCGGGGCGTGACAGAATGGTATCAGAGCGGAATCGATTCTCTGGCCCAAACCGTTGCTTTGACTCTGAGATACTATCGATATGGTTTTGCAAATAGCGTTCCATACAATAAGTCCATAGATATTCTCAAAGTACAAAATGTTTCCTGAACTTGAATTGCTTGATTGTTTCGATTGAGTACGGCGAGGGACGGCACTATCGCTACTCGGGATATCGAGAAGTTTATCCTTGAAGTTTCGAGGACGAAATTTTTTGTTGGTTGGTAAGTATGTAACGTCCCGCTCCGCGCCGGCGTTATATATCAAGGTGAGTGGGCAGAACTTCGTTCTCTGATTCTTGCACGCCTTAATAATAACCTGTGTTTTTGCTTGCAATGTTTTCTTAAGAGAATGATAGAACCTGCCTTGCATGTTAATGAGCGAACTCACCTAGTTTGTCTTTGAATCAATGCCTGCTTATCGAGAATCCTGAATCGCCTGCTTAGAGTGCATGAACATGTTCACTATCGTCTATGCTTCGAGAGAACCATACTGTGCCTGAACGTGTTCAAGTGATAAGTCGGATTACCTCGCAACTGCGAGTGTATTCTGATGGTTCTTCTCGTCTGCATACTAGAGTTTATTTGATAGTGTTCCATGCATTCGCACGCGGTCGGACAATGGCTATTGGTGGAGAGCTGAACTGCATGTGTCACGGCTGCTACCATGATAGTGCAAAGCAACCATGAGTCACAGCTGCCTCTAGCATCAGATAAAGAGTCATTGGTATGCTGTTCCACCAGCTGCCGATCCTGAGATACTCGGGGACCGCCCTGCATATAGCTAAGTTATTGTGTTGGCTTGGATAGTGACTGCCCCTAAGAATGTGCATTGTGTGTCTAGCTTTGCATCTGACCCTGGAGTCGCACGAGACACGCTGCGCACACCCTGAAACATGAACGGTTTGCTTGCTTGCATATTCAATATGAAACTCTGTTTTCAAACAAGTAAATCGACTCTGCTAGAACTGCATGAAACGAACCTAGGTAAAACTAGAAAGATCACTAGTAATGTAATATTTTATAACATGATTACTTAGTGCCTGTTTGAGTGAATGCTTGTTTCTGTTCAGTTGATTTATCTCACCAGTACTTGTATAAAGTGCTGACCCACCAACAGTTTACTTGCTTGCAGGTACTGGATCGTCCGAGGAAGCGATAGGCGTGCCACAGTCCCGAAGACCCGGAATCCTGGTTTCGATTGTTGCCCCGAGAATACTATCGTATAAGGGGGCATAATGTATGGAACGAACGTGTGCCTTTGCTAAAGGAAACCCAAGTTGCCTCGATTGTCCCGAACGCTCAGTTGGCTAAATGCATTGCATTGCAACAAGTCCCTTTCCGCTGCTAACTCGATTGATGCGATGATAGCCAACTATCAACTTAAACGATTGGCCTTGCACGGGCGTAACCCCAGGCCCGTGCGGCATCACGTCCCCCGAAAGCTCGAACGGGCCATTCGCTTTGCTCCCTTCCTCCCTCGCACCCGCGGGACGGGCGCGGTGATTCGCGTCCGGCGCTCCGCGGCACGGTGATTCGTGCCCGGTTCGTTAATTCCCGGCCGCACGGGGCGGGGCAGGGCGGAGCGGCGGCCCGGGCGGGACCGGGGCGTGACAGAATGGTATCAGAGCGGAATCGATTCTCTGGCCCAAACCGTTGCTTTGACTCTGAGATACTATCGATATGGTTTTGCAAAGAGCGTTCCATACAATAAGTCCATAGATATTCTCAAAGTGCAAAATGTTTCCTGAACTTGAATTGCTTGATTGTTTCGATTGAGTACGGCGAGGGACGGCACTATCGCTACTCGGGATATCGAGAAGTTTATCCTTGAAGTTTCGAGGACGAAACTTTTTGTTGGTTGGTAAGTATGTAACGCCCCGCTCCGCGCCGGCGTTATATATCAAGGTGAGTGGGCAGAACTTCGTTCTCTGATTCTTGCACGTCTTAATAATAACCTATGTTTTTGCTTGCAATGTTTTCTTAAGAGAATGATAGAACCTGCCTTGCATGTTAATGAACGAACTCACCTAGCTTGTCTTTGAATCAATGCCTGCTTATCGAGAATCCTGAATCGCCTGCTTAGAGTGCATGAACATGTTCACTATCGTCTATGCTTCGAGAGAACCATACTGTGCCTGAACGTGTTCAAGTGATAAGTCGGATTGCCCCGCAACAACGAGTGTATTCTGATGGTTCTTCTCGTCTGCATACTAGAGTTTATTTGATAGTGTTCCATGCATTCGCACGCGGTCGGACAATGGCTATTGGTGGAGAGCTGAACTGCATGTGTCACGACTGCTACCATGATAGTGCAAAGCAACCATGAGTCACAGCTGCCTCTAGCATCAGATAAAGAGTCATTGGTATGCTGTTCCACCAGCTGCCGATCCTGAGATACTCGGGGACCGCCCTGCATATAGCTAAGTCATTGTGTTGGCTTGGATAGTGACTGCCCCTAAGAATGTGCATTGTGTGTCTAGCTTTGCATCTGACCCTGGAGTCGCACGAGACACGCTGCGCACACCCTGAAACATGAACGGTTTGCTTGCTTGCATATTCAATATGAAACTCTGTTTCCAAACATGTTTCCAAACAAGTAAATCGACTCTGCTAGAACTGCATGAAACGAACCTAGGTAAAACTAGAAAGATCACTAGTAATGTAATGTTTTATAACATGATTACTTAGTGCATGTTTGAGTGAATGCTTGTTTCTGTTCAGTTGATTTATCTCACCAGTACTTGTATAAAGTGCTGACCCACCAACAGTTTACTTGCTTGCAGGTACTGGATCGTCCGAGGAAGCGATAGGCGTGCCACAGTCCCGAAGACCCGGAATCCTGGTTTCGATTGTTGCTCCGAGAATGCTATCGTATAAGGGGGCATAATGTATGGAACGAACGTGTGCCTTTGCTAAAGGAAACCCAAGTTGCCTCGATTGTCCCGAACGCTCAGTTGGCTAAATGCATTGCATTGCAACAAGTCCCTTTCCGCTGCTAACTCGATTGATGCGATGATAGCCAACTATCAACTTAAACGATTGGCCTTGCACGGGCGCAACCCCAGGCCCGTGCGGTATCACGTCCCCCGAAAGCTCGAACGGGCCATTCGCTTGGCTTCCTTCCTCCCTCGCACCCGCGGGACGGGCGCGGTGATTCGCGTCCGGCGCTCCGCGGCACGGTGATTCGTGCCCGGTTCGTTAATTCCCGGCCGCACGGGACGGGGCAGGGCGGAGCGGCGGCCTGGGCGGGACCGGGGCGTGACATCGGACACTGATTGCTACACATCACTTCATTGCATTTCGATTTTTACTTGGTATTTAGTTATTCGTAGGGTTGTACTTTGCTTCTTTTCCAATTGGATCTGTTGCAGGTGAGGTTGAGGATGAGTTATACACTAGTTTCTATGGCCCTTGTGATGACACGGTTGTTGAGACCGTTCTGGAGGACACCCCTGCCAAGGAGTACAATGTTGATGCCTGAGGACTTAGCTTAGTGTTTTCTTCCATTCATTTGATGTTGTATTATCTTGGGATTAATGGATGTGTAAGTATAGTGGTTAGGCTTGCCTTTAGTTTCACCGGGTTTGTTCCCGGACTTACATTCATGTACAAAGGTGTAATAATGGCAATATGGTGGTGTATTATGATTTTATACAAGAGATTGCGATTAGATGTTGTGCTGGTAATGATATGCATTTCATTTGAGGTTTAGACAGCTGACTACCGCTGTCAACGATAACATAGGATGGACATGCCCGGCCTATACCCAACTATATTTAGGAGCGGGGTGTGAAAATTCTACAATGCCTCACTTAGAGCGTCACGAGTATCCTTGGAGAGACGGAGGAGCTAGAAGAGAGAGAACTTGGATGCAGTATTAGCAAGTTGTGCCAATATGTCGAAGTTGTAGGGCTTCTCCAGCCCTTGAGTTTTTTTTTTCGCAAAGGTTTGTCAAAGCGCGTCTCCTTCTACTATTGTTTGTCTACTGTCGGAGGCTGGGATGGACCCAAATTGGATGCAGCATGTGGAGCAGTTGGAGGTGTACAGTCGTCGAGAGCGTTATAATCGCTCTGTAGGCTAGGACTGACCTCGTTGCCCCCGTTGTGGCTTCCTCGGTAGATGGAGAAACCATGTGGCAGGCTCAGGATTTCTTTCCTTTGGACTTGACGGCGAAAGGCGTGACTTGCTGCATCAAGTCTGGAGCAAGATATGGGTAAACACACATGACAATGCCTCGTGTTGTGCTAAGAGGTACCAGTACAACTTCTTGGTCGCGAGCTGGAGGGAGGTTAACAACCTCCAGTGTTTCCCTCGGGATCAGGACAATACCGTATTGGGCATCCGCTACTGGAAAGTCACCAAACTTGAGAGATACCATGTTAGCTATGACTGTCTTGTCCTCAAAGTCCAACATGAGAGATTTGGAGTTGAACAGATGCTGGATATATCGTTTCAACACGTAGCAATCCCGAATTGGATGGTGGACATACTTGTGGTAGTGATAGTACTTGGGGTCATCGACCTTGTCCGCCTCATCAGGACGTTTGATGCCGGGAAGCTGGAGTTTGTTACCCTTCATCAGTACGTCAAAAATATCCATGACATCATCGTCGTCGAAATAGTAAGTCTCTCTCTTCTTTGGAGCTTCAGCTGGCTTTTGATCCGTCATGGAGGGCTTTTTGGACACATTGACGGTAAGGGTCTGCTTCCCTTTGTCGTCATGGCCACTATTGTCGTCGTCGTCGTTGTTGTTGTTGTTGTTGTTGTTGTTGTTGTTGTTGTTGTTGTTTTAAGGACGCTTTCCCCTATCATCAGCGACAGGGATCTGTATTCCCAACAGTCGAGCATCCTTCACATTCTTCCCAGCAGCGACAACACTTATGATGAATGTCGTCCAATCTTTCAACTGAGTGGCGTCTGCCACGACCCAATTCCGTAGAATCACTTGAGGCGTCCCCCGAATCGTGACCGCCGTGCGGGCCTGGAGTTGCGCCCGCACAAGGCTTTAATGATTTGCATAGCAAGCACATATTCAGAGTACGCAGATAAATTAAAACACAGATTTGAAATATGGAAAAGTTCTCTTTATTGATAATGAACATCTATTACAAACTCTTGAATGAGTTAGCTAATATGCCGAACGGCTTACAAAAGAGATGACTCAAAATGAGATAGCAGTCCTGTACATTACATCCTTTTATAAACTCAAAACGATAAAGACCTCCAGGCTGGAGGACGGCTTTGCCACGGAGCTGCATTTGTGTATGAAGAGTTGCAGGCTCCGGACTCCAAAATGCTTCAAGTGGGCGCGGTGAAGATGCGCCAACAGTTGGACTGGATCGGGAAGACGACTTCGGCTCCTCGCTCGGTTCGCCTTGGTGCGAAGAACCTGTTTCAACGAGGGTCAGCATATCGAAACATGCTGGTGAAGGCGAGCTAGCCTGGCTATACCAATCAACACGTTGTTTAGTGAAGCTTGCATATTTTGTGGGTTTCTATCTTGCCTTAGTTCATTTACAAGTAAGCAGCATATAGAATTTACTGAAATGAACGTGCCACCGTTAGGTGGATTTTACCTGACCGTCTGAATTACCTGCACAATACTTACCATGCCTTCCCTGCCACGAAGACACAAGTTAGTATGCAACAGGTTTAAATATACAATGGATCACTGGCGTTGCCATAAAGGACACTAGTCATAGACGAGAATAGGTTGCAGCGAAAGTACAGTGGGTGCTACAAGCCATTCCGTCTAGTACAGTTGACTATACAGTAGGGTTCCGCCCGGACCGGAACGGTGCCAGTGCCCCAGCGACCGTCCGCAGGAACCAGTTACCTTGTGCACAAGTTGTCCGTGATCGAACAGTACGTTTTGCTAAGTTAACAGTTCATGCAGTTGAGGCAAACAGTAGTACGGGACAGTCGGTATTGCATGATTCATTTAACATAGCCTCATTGAACAGTTTAGCGCATACAAGGTGTTCCATACTTAGCACGATTTATAGAACAGTTATGAACGAACTAGCATACAGTATGATAACAGTTCACATATTTGATTGACAAGCATAAGAACCAAGTCTATTCTCTTTTATCTTGGTTTCTTTTATTATTACTTGGTATCGTTTGATCGGGGCATATGAGTGAAGCTTGGAAGCAGGGCTAGCTAATCGGGTTGGTAGCCACTCACTTAGATTTTGGAAAGAAGAAGGAAAGAGGCGCTTCACGACTCCGCTCGCAAGCCGCCTACTGCTCGTTCACCTGCACACGAACAGCTCGATTAATACTTCTTCCTCTCTTTCCAATCTCGGAATAGAAGTGCAAGTCAATGAACGAAAACAATGAAAACCATCGAAACCGTTCAATGAAAACAAGCAAATCCCAAAACCAACTCAAAGCACGAAAGCAACAAGCGACATCGAAAACCGAGGCAATAAAAGATAGCAGCGGAGAGGTCCCTCCTGACTCTGCCGCTAAGCCGATCCTTGGGGCGCGGTCCACTGAATATGGGAATCGATTCCGAAGAAACAAATCCATAACGATGACGAGTTCTTAATTCAATCTATCCCGATCGAACGATACCGTTTGTGTTTCTTAGCCGCGCTCCCCGCACCGGAAGAACGGGGCGCTACATCCTACCCAACTAATTGGAAGTTTCGTCCCGAAACTTAAGAATAGGACCTACCGTCAGGGATTATTACGTTGCGGGCGACGGTTAAGGCGGCTCAGTGGACAGTCACGAACGGTATGGTTTGCTTCACCGCAAACTAGACATAACCCAAGTTTCAGGCGGCACTTATCTATTGCGTGCCCAGGCCGCCTACAGAAATGGCATACTTTGTCTAACTTTTCTCCATGCTTGCCACCGTTTTTCGGACGCTTTGCAGCGTTGTTTCCTCTGTCGTTGCTTTGGCGTTTGTGATTGTAGGTATGCACAGCGCCGGCAGGAACGTGAGGATAGAGTGGTTCAAGCGACAGGGCGTGATTCATGACTTCACGCATCGTACGATACTGAGGAACGGCTACGTGCGAATGGATGGCAGGGCGTAGTCCACCTTCAAACCTTCTAGCTCGACTCGCTGCATCAGGTAAATAGGCCCTAGCGAATTTGGAGAGTCGGTTGAATTCGGCGGAGTACTCCTTAACTGTCATACCGCCTTGCCTCTCATACCGCCTTGCCTCAGTTGCACGAACTCGTTTTCCATTTGACGTTGTACTGGAGGGGGTACAAACTCCTCTTCGAACGCGGCACGAAAAGTCGTCCACGAGATCGCCTCCTCTCCGTGATCAAATTGGAGAGATCTTCGATGCACGTCCCACCAATCGTGTGCGTTGAGGCGGAGCTGTAGTTGCGCGCAGGAGACGCGCTTCTCTTCGGGGACCTCTAGCAGAGCGAAGTGATCTTCAAGTTCGGCTAACCAATCTAGAGCTACGACTGGGTCCTCAGTCCCGTTGAATGGGGTGTTGCAGACTTTCTTGAAGTGGCCAAAGTCGAAGGCAGACACGTCCCTCGCCCTTGGAATTTGCGGCGTCTCTACTTCAAGCGCGGGCTGTTCCACCGGAGTCGCTGGCGTTGCCGCGGACTGGTTGGATGCCAAAGTCTGAACGATCTGCTGCAGGGTATCTACCTGCTTCTGTTGGACTGAGAATCGTGCTTCTATATTGTCTTGAAACTTGAGCTGACTCTCTTCCGCCCGCTTCTCGGCCCGTTCATAGCGAGCCTCGTCCCTTTGTTGGTTTGCCTCCAACATCTGCAACATTCGTTGGACGGGATCGATGCTTGGCACGGCTCGCTGGCTCTTTGAACTTCTCGAAGTATCCGAACTACTTTCTTGGCCTTGCGTTTCGTCCGGTGTTTGCGCTGCAGATTGCGCTGGAGCCACTCCTTCAAAAGAAGGTAAATTACATTAGGATCATAATGTATTATGGACTTATTGCATGAATGTATCTCATTTTGGCCTAGCGAGTTCAAGAGTTCGCACATGAATTGATCGTTAAAGGAACTTTTCCAGCACGAAGTCTAAGGAACTTTGAATATGTGCTCTGATACCACTATGTCACGACCCAATTCCGTAGAATCACTTGAGGCGTCCCCCGAATCGTGACCGCCGTGCGGGCCTGGAGTTGCGCCCGCACAAGGCTTTAATGATTTGCATAGCAAGCACATATTCAGAGTACGCAGATAAATTGAAACACAGATTTGAAATATGGAAAAGTTCTCTTTATTGATAATGAACATCTATTACAAACTCTTGAATGAGTTAGCTAATATGCCGAACGGCTTACAAAAGAGATGACTCAAAATGAGATAGCAGTCCTGTACATTACATCCTTTTATAAACTCAAAACGATAAAGACCTCCAGGCTGGAGGACGGCTTTGCCACGGAGCTGCATTTGTGTATGAAGAGTTGCAGGCTCCGGACTCCAAAATGCTTCAAGTGTGCGCGGTGAAGATGCGCCAACAGTTGGACTGGATCGGGAAGACGACTTCGGCTCCTCGCTCGGTTCGCCTTGGTGCGGAGAACCTGTTTCAACGAGGGTCAGCATATCGAAACATGCTGGTGAAGGCGAGCTAGCCTGGCTATACCAATCAACACGTTGTTTAGTGAAGCTTGCATATTTTGTGGGTTTCTATCTTGCCTTAGTTCATTTACAAGTAAGCAGCATATAGAATTTACTGAAATGAACGTGCTACCGTTAGGTGGATTTTACCTGACCGTCTGAATTACCTGCACAATACTTACCATGCCTTCCCTGCCACGAAGACACAAGTTAGTATGCAACAGGTTTAAATATACAATGGATCACTGGCGTTGCCATAAAGGACACTAGTCATAGACGAGAATAGGTTGCAGCGAAAGTACAGTGGGTGCTACAAGCCATTCCGTCTAGTACAGTTGACTATACAGTAGGGTTCCGCCCGGACCGGAACGGTGCCAGTGCCCCAGCGACCGTCCGCAGGAACCAGTTACCTTGTGCACAAGTTGTCCGTGATCGAACAGTACGTTTTGCTAAGTTAACAGTTCATGCAGTTGAGGCAAACAGTAGTACGGGACAGTCGGTATTGCATGATTCATTTAACATAGCCTCATTGAACAGTTTAGCGCATACAAGGTGTTCCATACTTAGCACGATTTATAGAACAGTTATGAACGAACTAGCATACAGTATGATAACAGTTCACATATTTGATTGACAAGCATAAGAACCAAGTCTATTCTCTTTTATCTTGGTTTCTTTTATTATTACTTGCTATCGTTTGATCGGGGCATATGAGTGAAGCTTGGAAGCAGGGCTAGCTAGTCGGGTTGGTAGCCACTCACTTAGATTTTGGAAAGAAGAAGGAAAGAGGCGCTTCACGACTCCGCTCGCAAGCCGCCTACTGCTCGTTCACCTGCACACGAACAGCTCGATTAATACTTCTTCCTCTCTTTCCAATCTCGGAATAGAAGTGCAAGTCAATGAACGAAAACAATGAAAACCATCGAAACCGTTCAATGAAAACAAGCAAATCCCAAAACCAACTCAAAGCACGAAAGCAACAAGCGACATCGAAAACCGAGGCAATAAAAGATAGCAGCGGAGAGGTCCCTCCTGACTCTGCCGCTAAGCCGATCCTTGGGGCGCGGTCCACTGAATATGGAAATCGATTTCGAAGAAACAAATCCATAACGAGGACGAGTTCTTAATTCAATCTATCCCGATCGAACGATACCGTTTGTGTTTCTTAGCCGCGCTCCCCGCACCGGAAGAACGGGGCGCTACAGCGTCCGTCCAGAGCCTTATTGCTGGAAGTAGATTTCTCCGACATGTATCCATTAGCGTAGACTCAGGATTGTCGGGGGATAGTTTTAGCACAGCTTGCTTGTGTCGTTCTATGTATTCCCGTACATGCTCTTTTTCTCTCTGAGTGATGTCCATCAGAGAGAACATCATCATGTCATTTTCTCCGTCATAGAATCGGACAAGGAAGAGACTTTTAAGATCTTTAAATGACGAGATATAATTGTCTTGGAGACTGTAAAACCAGTCGAAGGCTACTCCGTACAATTCCTCGACGAAGAGCTTGGTGAGAAGAGCGTCGTTGCGAGGTAGATGTCTATCATCGTCTCAAAATAGCTCATGTATTGACGAGGAGATGTCTTCCCGTCAAATGGAGTCATGGAGAAAGTCTTGTACTTTGGTGGGTATGACACATTTTTCCAATCGAGAGGATATGGTTGTCGTATTCCTAGCTCGCGCAGTATCCTGATTGCCCATTGAGTCCAGGCGGGCTCGAAGTTCTCGTACTTCCCGCATTGCTTCTCGGGTCTCATCTACTGCGGAAGACGATCCTGGCAGAGAGTGATTGCCATCAGCGGGTGGAGCAGTTGTGTTCGAGTGTCCATTGGTCCCAGGATCCTGGCTTGCTTGCGTAGAGGTTCTTGGTGGTTGTAGGACCAGGCTTGCCCTGATTTTCAGCACCATCTGGGTCAGAGACTGCATCAAGGCACTCATGCTCTGCATCATAGCCTTGAGGGTCTCAAGGCACTGTCGATCAGTAGTACCTTCATTGTTCTCTCCAGCCATGTATATTGTCCTTACATGGGGAGAGACGTACGAGACGGTGGATCTTTCGCTTTCTGTCTCGGATCCTTATATCGAGCTGTCATCAGGAAAGGCCTGTAGCGCTGAATCTTTTTCAGACTCGGAGGGAACACTACCCCGAATGTTAGAAGGTGCTTCATTTTCGTGATGGTGACTACCCCCAGGAATCTCAGCGTCTATTGTAAACCCCCTGATTTTCAAGAATTTTTAATTTGGAATTTTTTACAATTTTCTAAAATTTTCTGGGAATTTTTTGTAATTAAAATAAGGTGTTTTAATTATTAAATAATTTTTAAATGAGGTTTAATAATATTAAAATATTGTGAAAATAATATTTTATGGTGTAAAATGAAAACTAGACATAGGGTAATTTTTCGAAAATTTATTGGACCCCGAAAGTATTTTTAAAGTCCTAAAAACTATTTTATAATTAAACCGAAATGAACCCTAAATAAATCGGGTTTATTTTAAATAAACCGAACCAACTGTTGAACCGGACCCGGTCTAGTTGAACCGCCCCTAGGCCCTAACGGGTCGGATCCGGGTTCGACCCGACCCGCTTGAGACCCGACCCGACCCGAACTAAACCCTAACCCTTTCTTCTTCCCTCCCCAATTCCTCTCCCTCTGACGGCCGTTTTCGCCGCCGTGGCCGCCGGCGACGCTTCTCCTTCGTCTCCCCGAACCCTCGACCGCTCCACCTCCCTCTTCCCCGTACCGGCTACCCCGTCGTCTTCCTCCTCCACCCTATTTAAACACCTACAGCCGCCCCCCCGCCTTCGACCCGACCCCATTTTTCCTCTCCGCCACCCTGGCTCCGCCCTAGACCCCGCCGCGACGCCGCCACCGCCTCGCCGACGACGTCGCCCCCGCTGCCCGCTAGCCTCCTCCGGCCAGGACTGACGCCGGCCTCCCTCTCCTTCCTCCTCCCCCGACAGCAAGCCCAGCAGCAGCTCCGGCCCGAGCCCTGCGCCGCCGTCGCCCGCCCGCTCCGGCGCGCCGCCGCCTCCAGCAGAGCCTCCCCCGCTGCCCCCGGCCTCCCTCCGGCCCGCCTCCGGCCGCCTGAGCTCCGTCAGCCTAGCCCTAACCCTAACCCTAGGGCGGACACGGTCCGGACACAGGACACGGTATCCCCTCGCTTCGTGTCGACTCGGACACAGAATTTCATTTTCCGGAGCCCTGTTCAGGTATTATTTTCTCTCTCCTCGTAGCTCTGTTTTTTGTTCCGTCTGTTGCATCGCGTAGGCTGCGTGATCCTCTCGATGCCCGTGCAACCCGCTCGGTGCATCGCGTCCTGTGGTGATCGCGAACCACGATCCAAAAACAGGAAAACCAACGCCCTATTTCACCCCGGAACTGAGTACGCCCCGCCAAACGGGACGACTTGGTCGCGTGCGGTCTTTACCGATACGTGCGCGTCGTTGATACGGACGTGCGGGAATTCGCAGAAGTTGATTTGGATGTTCGTGCATACCGAAATCAATACGTATCCGCCGACAACGCCTCGTATTTGTACTTTCTGGTTCTCGCTGTAACTTAGTGTACACACGTCGGATCGAGACGAAACTTGCGCCATCGGACTCATAGCAATATGCTGGTCCTGTGACCCAAGTTTGGTTCGATTCTGAGAACGTTGACAAAATCGCGTATCGTGGACCCCACAGGCTCCACTAGACGGGCGATTTTGTGATCGGCTCACCGGAATCCAATTCTGGAAGTTCCGTTGGGTTCGTATCATCGTTCCTGACCTGTTGACACTAAATTTGACAGATTTGGAGACCTTTGACCTTGATACATTTTTCGGTGCAAAGCGGCCCACATTTGGACCCCATTTTGCCCTGAAATATCATTTTTGCCCCTGTGTCCAAATTGGACTCAAGGACAGGCGTTTCTAGCTGAATGATATTTTCTGGATATGGTGGTGATGTTTGTTTCAGCAACCGGAGTACTGTCTGCAGAACCCACGGAAGTCAGAGCTACAGTTGGAACTAGAACCCCAGGCAAGTATACCTTGCCAAATCCTGCAGTTATGCTACTTATTTTCTTGACTTATTTTTACATTGTCGTGCAAGATATATTGCCAACACTTGTACATTTGTTGCATGCTTTCCTTTTCAGTTGTTACTTTCTTGTCATATATAGTTCTTGATGCGTTTTGATTTATTCCTGCTGCTCTAGTCTTATTTTCTCGTTATACGTGCATGTACATTATTTGCTCTTTTCCTTGGATCACTATTTGTTCCATAGACATATTGTGATGGTATATGTTTACTCTACGTTCCTTGAGTTGACTTGATTGATTTCTTTAGTTTCTATATGATTGTTATTAGGCATTGACTACACTTGAGCATTCTCGATTGTGAGTACCCATTGTGCTGCAATAGAGACTTGTTCATTTGACTACCTCATTCGTGAGCTCCCATTGGGCTGCGAAAGAGCCATACTATAGACTGGGAGTCCCTATTGGCCTACTTTCTATAGGACCGTGATCTCCCATTGAGTTACGATTATCCCGATTGCTTGTAGTCATGTTTGATAGCACCATCGGCACGCCACCATCTTAGATGTAGTGATATCTTGTGTCTTATTTGTTTCTCTTGTGTTTATTTTCTGTTCTATCTTGCATGTTCATTTACTGTACTTTTGGCTCGTATTCTTTTGTATCTTGTTACGTCCCGCTGAGGACCTGGTTTTGTTCTCCAGATTTAGCAGACGAGGAGTACCCGCGACTTTACGGAACAACACCAGACGAGGGTACGATAGCAGTTGATGGTCCTGCATATACTTAGTTACTTTCTAGCATGTTTTAGTTATATTTCCTTGTCTCTATTTTTTTCATTTATCGGTAGTGGATTTGTCTCCACCCGACTTAGTATTATTTCTTGCTGGATATTCGACAGTATCTTTACTTTCAGCATTTATTCTAGTTTTGTTTTTTTAGTTCATGCTATTATGTGGATGAGATTAGTAAACCCTGATCATTGTAATACAGCTTAAGTATACCCCGATGGATCCATTAAATTGGGTTAGTTCATCGGTGTGTGCTGCTGGCCATTGCCACGTGGCTAGTCCCTCGATATTTTGGGACTGGGACGTGACATGGTTTTTGTGGTGGCCCATGCAGGTCAACTACTAAATTATTCGGTTTCAACTTAGGGACCGAACAGGCCTGCAATAAGATAGAATAAGTTTTTAGGATCTCATCCACTTGCTTCAATCGTTCTTGATATCTATGTCGAATTCGAATCAATATTTTGACTTGCATCTTGCCTTGATTCCTGTACGTCTCTTATAGTTTATTTTGATGCAGATCAATGGATTCACCAGCACGCGACGAGACTCCCACAAGAACACCACAAGTTGCAGATGTCACCTATGACGATGAAGTGACACCAGTTGGTGGAGGTCAACCAGAACAACAAAACAGTCAAGATACCTCAAGAGATCGGCAAGACGACATTCCACCTCTGCCGCAATTTACTCCACCAATGCCCGTAATTCCACAAGGGCAAGCTATGGACGGGCAACAGATGTTTCAAATAATCTACGCAATGATGCAAGCTCAACAGCAGATTCAACAAGAGACTTTGAGTCGTAGCCTAGCACTTGTACTGGAGCAGGCAAATCTACCAACTCGACGGCAACCGATGGGCTCTATTACCGATTTCCGTCAGCTGAAGTCCCGTACCTTCTCAAGCAAGGAGGAGCCCACAGAAGTTCATGAGTGGCTCACCAACACTCAACACCAATTAGAAGCAGCTGAACTTCCAAGGGAACGTTGGATGACTGCCGTTAGAATGCAATTAACGGACAATGCTCATCACTGGTGGCTATCCGAGGAGACGCGGCTCGGATCAGACCGAGTCACTTGGGAAGAGTTTTCTAGACTCTTTCAGGAGATGTACATTCCGGCTATCGCTCGATCAGAACTTCGGGACAAGTTTAATCGTCTCACTCAAGACAGTATGATAGTAGAAGAGTACAACGCGGAATTCATTCGTCTAAGTCGCTTCGCCCCAACCTTGATTCCGACAGAAGAAGAGAAGGCGGAGAAGTTCTTCGACGGACTAAACATTGAGCTACAGAAACTAATTGGATCCGTTGCTCCTACATCCTACCAGGACGTCCTTGCTGCAGCCCGACGCATGGAGCACGTCACCAGAAGAGAGACCAGTTTGAAGCGATCGTCCACATCAGCACCACAGGAAGAAGTTGCAAAGAGACCTCACGTGCACCAGCCACCAGAAGCATCTCCGCAAGTACTACCTGTCTGTTCATATTGTCGCAGGCGATGCCATATTGAGGACCAGTGCAGACGCAAAAAGAGATTATGTTTAGCTTGCGGATCCAGTCAGCATTTATTGAGGGAATGTCCTGAGCGTCGAGAAAGAGCACCAACGGTTAACCAACAAGCTCTACCAGCACCAGGAGGGTATCAACCAAGGCCACCCTTGGCACCTCGAGCAGCACTCTTCCAGCAGGCCCAGCAACAGCAGAGGGCACCACCTCAAGGACGCGGACAAGCTTTCGCGATGACTTTGGAGGACGCACAAATTCATGGAGTAGCTAATGCGCGTAAGTTTTCGTAGCTATCGTTTCTAGTATTGCTTTAGTTCGTGCATGCTGGTTCGTGACCTTAGACTTAACCTGACTTGCTAATAATAGATAATCTAGTGATAACCTAGTAATTTTGAACTTGTTAAATAACCTAGAATGTTTTATAACTGATAACCTGATATGTTTTTGAAAGATAACCTGGTTTTCTAAAAACTGTAATTTTCTAAATTTCCTTCATCCGAGAAATTTTATAACTTTCATCACTTAGGGAAATGATTTTCCCTATGTGTTATTCTTACACCCTCAACTTTGATAGTAATGTGCCTCGAACAATGTTTGCAACCGTGTCATCTATGTTGACCGGTTATTCTTTGATTGCGAGGACGCAATCCTCTTAAGGGGGGGTAGATTGTAAACCTCCTGATTTTTAAGCATTTTTAATTTAGAATTTTTCACAATTTTCTGGAATTTTCTGGGAATTTTCTGTAATTAAACTAAGATGTTTTAATTATTAAATAATTTTTAAATGAGGTTTAATAATATTAAAATATTATGAAAATAATATTTTATGGTGTAAAATGAAAAACTAGACATAGGGTAATTTTCCGGGAATTTATTGGACCCCGAAAGTATTTTTAAAGTCCTAAAAACTATTTTATAATTAAACCGAAATGAACCCTAAATAAATCGGGTTTATTTTAAATAAACTGAACCAACTGCTGAACCGGACCCGGTCTAGTTGAACCGCACCTATGCCCTAACGGGTCGGATCCGGGTTCGACCCGACCCGCTTGAGACCCGACCCGACCCGAACTAAACCCTAACCCTTTCTTCTTCCCTCCCCAATTCCTCTCCCTCCGGAGGATGTTTCCGCCGCCGTGGCCGCCGGCGACGCTTCTCCTTCGTCTCCCCGAACCCTCGACCGCTCCACCTCCCTCTTCCCCGTACCGGCCACCCCGTCGTCTTCCACCTCCACCCTATTTAAACACTTGCAGCCGCCCCCGCCTTCGACCCGACCCCATTTTTCCTCTCCGCCACCCTGGCTCAGCCCTAGACCCCGTCGCGACGCCGCCACCGCCTCGCCGACGACGTCGCCCCCGCTGCCCGCCAGCCTCCTCCGGCCAGGACCGACGTCGGCCTCCCTCTCCTTCCTCCTCCCCCGACAACAAGCCCAGCAGCAGCTCCGGCCCGAGCCCTGCGCCGCCATCGCCCGCCCGCTCCAGCGTGCCGCCGCCTCCGACAGAGCCTCCCCCGCTGCCCCCGGCCTCCCTCCGGTCCGCCTCCGGCCGCCTGAGCTCCGTCAGCCTAGCCCTAACCCTAACCCTAGGGCGGACACGGTCCGGACACAGGACACGGTGTCCCCTCGCTTCGTGTCGACTCGGATACAGAATTTCGGTTTCCGGAGCCTTGTTCAGGTATTCTTTTCTCTCTCCTCGTAGCTATGTTTCTTGTTCCGTCTGTTGCATCGCGTAGGCTGCGTGATCCTCTCGATGTCCGTGCAACCCGCTCGGTGCATCGCGTCCTGTGGTGATCGCGAACCGCGATCCAAAAACAGGAAAACCAACGCCCTGTTTCACCCCGGAACTGAGTACGCTCCGCCAAACGGGATGACTTGGTCGCGTGCGGTCTTCACCGATACGTGCGCGTCGTTGATACGGACGTGCGGGAATTCGCAGAAGTTGATTTGGATGTTCGTGCATACTGAAATCAATGCGTATCCGCCGACAACGTCCCGTATCCGTACTTTCTGGTTCTCGCTGTAACTTAGTGTACACACGTCGGATCGAGACGAAACTTGCGCCATCGGACTCATAGCAATACGCTGGTCCTATGACCCAAGTTTGGTTCGATTATGAGAACGTTGACAAAATCGCGTATCGTGGACCCCACAGGCTCCACTTGACGGGCGATTTTGTGATCGGCTCACCGGAATCCAATTCTGGAAGTTCCGTTGGGTTCGTATCATCGTTCTTGACCTGTTGACACTAAGTTTGACAGATTTGGAGACCTTTGACCCTGACACATTTTTTGGTGCAAAGCGGCCCACATTTGGACCCCGTTTTGTCCTGAAATGTCATTTTCGCCCCTGTGTCCAAATTGGACTCAAGGACAGATGTTTCTAGCTGATTGATATTTTTTGGATCTGATGGTGATGTTTGTTTCAGCAACCGGAGTACTGTCTGCAGAACCCACGGAAGTCAGAGCTACAGTTGGAACCAGAACCCCAGGCAAGTATACCTTGCCAAATCCTGCAGTTCTGCTACTTATTTTCTTGACTTATTTTTACATTGTCGTGCAAGATACATTGCCAACTCTTGTACATTTGTTGCATGCTTTCCTTTTCAGTTGTTACTTTCTTGTCATATATAGTTCTTGATGCGTTTTGATTTATTCCTGCTCCTATAGTCTTATTTTCTCGTTATACGTGCATGTATATTATTTGCTCTTTTCCTTGGATCACTATTTGTTCCATAGACATATTGTGATGGTATATGTTTACTCTACGTTCCTTGAGTTGACTCGATTGATTTCTTTAGTTTCTAGATGATTGTTATTAGGCATTGACTACACTTGAGCATTCTCGATTGTGAGTACCCATTGTGCTGCAATAGAGACTTGTTCATTTGACTACCTCATTCGTGAGCTCCCATTGGGCTGCGAAAGAGCCATACTATAGACTGGGAGTCCTCATTAGCCTACTTTCTATAGGACCGTGATCTCCCATTGAGTTGCGGTTATCCCGATTGCTTGTAGTCATGTTTGATAGCACCATCGGCACGCCACCATCTTAGATGTAGTGATTTCTTGTGTCTTATTTGTTTCTCTTGTGTTTATTTTCTGGTCTATCTTGCATGTTCATTTGCTGTACTTTTGGCTCGTATTCTTTTGTATCTTGTTATGTCCCGCTGAGGACCTGGTTTTGTTCTCCAGATTTAGCAGACGAGGAGTACCCGCGACTTTACGGACCAACACCAGACGAGGGTACGATAGCAGTTGATGGCCCTGCTTATACTTAGTTACTTTCTAGCATGTTTTAGTTATATTTCCTTGTCTCTATTTTTTCCATTTATCGGTAGTGGATTTGTCTCCACCCGACTTAGTATTATTTCTTGCTGGATATTCGACAGTATCTTTACTTTCAGCATTTATTCTAGTTTTGTTTTTTAGTTCATGCTATTCTGTGGATGAGATTAGTAAACCCTGATCATTGTAATACAACTTAAGTATACCCCAATGGATCCATTAAATTGGGTTAGTTCATCGGTGTGTGCTGCTGGCCATTGCCACGTGGCTAGTCCCTCGATATTTTGGGACTGGGGCGTGACATCTGTTCCTTGAGAATCACTGTCTCCGCGGAACGACGAGTTGTTATAGAGTTCTGGAGGATTTTTACCCCCAGCTTGCAGAGTCATCTTGGGTCTCGAGGAAATACCACCCCCCAGTTGATGATAGTTTTGCCTTCGAGCGGATGCCCAGAAAAACTCCTTATGTCGGTACCATTGCTTGTCTCCGCCTTCTCGACACGCTGGTCGAGAGTGGAGGATTGGAGGTGTTAAACTTCCGACCTCCCTTTGTGGAGGGAGATCTCCAATTAGAACAACATGAGGCGAAGGAAAACTGCTCTTCTTCTGGCATTTGCACCTGTTCTCCGGGATGCTGCCTGACGAGTGCTTTTGGTTTTAGTCGTCGGAATGCTGACTACCTGTTTTCAGGCACTGCTACTTAAGAACAGCAGTTGATGACGATGTTGGCACAGTGATGACTGGGAGGGAACGTCTCACATGTCGTAGATATTTTTCTCGTTTTGCGTTTGTGATTGATCACATTGCCCAAATTGGGCGAGGGATGATCCACCTTTATACCCTCCTTATGAGCATGGGTAAACCGAGCACATGGGTGTGTAGGTAATATTTTTGCTCCCTGACCCGGGGTTCGCACCAGAACTTTCTCCAAGTCATCAATGGAAGACTTTTGAGACTGACCATGTCCCTGTGCCACTGCAGGCTGGGCGCATGGGTCGGTCTTGTACAACTTTTCGTCAAGGGCACGCATAACAGTTAGCGGCGCATGCTGATGATCAGCAAACTGAGTAGTTGCTTAAGCTTGACGAACTTGTACTGTCCTAGACTTTCTCGTTCTAGCACACACTGGTGCATAGTACGAAGAGTCCAAACTCGTTCATTCGTCAGGGTGGCACATAGAATCAATGCCATAGGAGATTCGGTTAGAGACAGAACCTTTGTTGCCGTTTGTGGCGCATGCAGCTTTCCTCATGCGCATGGAGTTCAGTGCCGCATATTTTTCTTCTATGCCCCTCGCTGTGGACTCATGGACTATGCATCAACCCCCAAGCTTCTGGCATAGTAGTGTTTTCCTTCGCCAAATATTAGGTGCTGAGCACTCTTCTTTGCAGACGTGGCTGCTGCATGAACAGAGATGGCATGCATGGACGCATGGCGTGCTTCTTGAGCAGTAAGGGGAGAAACGATAGGCGCATGCTCCGCAGTTGGGCGAGACATACTAGCCTTCGCATCCCAAGTCATGCGGGTCTTCTTAGGCTTTGCTAGCCTTGGCTAAGAACTCGCTCTAGGAAAGCATTTCCTTAAAAGCTTGTTGGTTGAAGCGTACAACCAGCATCTTCTGGGTCGAGCCCAGCTTCGCCGCGTCGGACTGCGTGACTATCTTTTCGTCTGTGGAAAAGTTGGTCCCCAGCAAAGTCGCCACCTTATTTGCCATTGATCAAAGTTGAACAAAATTTATTGTATAACAAACGAAAGAAGTACAGAGAAATCCTAAACAGAAAATTTAACTATAATATTTTTGATTCTGGGAAGTGTGACGATGGAGATCGGGTACTACACCTGACTCATTTACTTCGTTGACGGTCCGACGAGGGAATGAGAATACTTTATTTACCTTTATCTCTCATGTTGGTGCATGTGCCTCTTGTGGGTATGCAACCCTACTATTTATAGCCATCATGCTGACGGGCTATGCTTGCGCATATGCTATGCGCGCATGGATTCGAGGGCTACCACATGTCGATTCTTAACAGAACGGTTGTAACCTACGGTCGAGCTTCCACGTGGAGTCTTGTTGGGATCTGTTGTTGCTGAAGATCTGGTTGTTCTCATTTTTTGTATGCGTGACTTGGTTAGCTTGACACGTGGCCCGCACTTGGTTGTAGAGAATCTCCTCAGAAAGAGTTAGTCCCACAGGGTCGCATAGAGACTGAACCGCATAGGGGCTGAGCCTCACAGAGATCGGGTCTTAGGGTCGTTTAGACACATAAGGACCACGACGCATATGGAGTTTGACTTATGGAGAACTTGACTCATAGAGAGCTTGACGCATATATAGCTTTGTCGTTTGTATATGTAAGCACTGCCGTCCACTGTCAGCGTCAAAACCGAGACGTTCAAAGCCATTATTGCTGTCATAGTCATGCATGCTGTGACTGACAGAAATGGCATCATGCGACTAAGTCATCATGCGTTTCTTAACTACTGTCGCATGCGTCTCTTCTATTTTCCATGAATTGTATGGCGCATAACTTTGGATGAGTTTCGGTATGCAGCTTGATGTATGAACTCATGTTCCCCCGAGATTTTTCATGCTTCTACAACAACATGACTAGAACTCAAAGGTTAAGTAGTCATGGAAGATGAAGAAACTCTAAGTGGTACAACCGTCCCTTCCTACGAGCACGACCAATCATCTGGCCCGTACGAGGATCTTTCACAAAACATGTGAGGGAATAAAAAGAAATAATAAATCCATTCTCACAAAGACTACTGACTGATATAAGATGCAAAGTAAAATGGAGAACATGTAAGACAAATGAAAAATTCAAAGTGTCAAAAATAATGGAACCAGATTGAGTGATGACCAACTGAGAACCATCAACTGTGTGTAAAGAGGAAAAGTGAGATGGTAAAGGTGTAATATTAAATAGGTTACTAATGTCAGAAGTCATATGATGAGAAGCACCAGAGTTTAATATCCAAGAAGTAGACATACCAGTAGAGACATATGCAAAGGAGCCAGCAAAGACAGGCTGGCGCTGGAGTCGGAGCTGGATCTGGAGCTCTAACTGACGGTGTTGAATATCTGACGATGTTTGTGTACTATCAACAATATAAGCCTGAGGTACCAGAGAGCGAGTAGAGAAGGAATCTCATTTCTGATTCTGCTTGAATAATTAAAATTTTAAATGTGGTTGAATCAGAAAACAATTATTCCTGAGTGTTCAGACTTATGACAATGAGAACAAATCAGACTAGACCGCTAACGAGTATAACATGTGGTAGCATAATGACCAGACTTATTGTTATTATTTATTTATTTATTTTATTTTTTGATTTTTTGATTTTTTGATTTTTTTGGTAAACTGAAACTTTAGATGAAATAGAGAAGGAATCATCAAGCTTGTGGTGCTTCCATATTAGTGTTGTGTGTCTTTCTTTTTTGAATTTTTGTTCCTCTCTCTCCTACTTCTTTCTTTATTCTCTCTGCTTCTTTCTCTTTATTCAATATCTAGCTTACCAAGTTGGTGAAGAAAATATTGATTGCCCTTTTCTTTCAGGTTGCAAAATAGAGGAGGCAGCAACATCAGGCATGGATGTCAGCAAAACAACGAGCACAAGCCAGAGCTGACGCGTGTGCCTTTCGAGCGAACACGAGCCAGAGCTGACGCGCGTGGCTGTGAGTGTGCCTTTCCAGAAACTACTGGTGATCGTTGCCTCTTATGTAAAGAGAATAAGAGAACGAGGATGGCGATCTATACTTCGCCTGATGACGACAGCTGAATTCGTTAAGAAGCGACTTACGATTAAAAAAAATCCTAAGCTCTTATACTATAAAACAAATCAACAAATATAAATTTTATTAATAAATAATCAAAAGAACAGTACAACTATGAAAAATGGATCAATATCCATATAGGAATAAGAAATATATATATATATATATATATATATAAAAGAGAAAAAATCTAATCTTAGATCTAATTAATCTTAACAGAGAACATTTCGATTTATCGACTTCTTCTTACAACCTTTTCAACCTTCTCACAAAAAGGAGCTCGGATACAAGTAGCTACCACTGTCCTCTCATCCCATGGAATTCATGGTGTGTATTGGGCCGGTCTGGCCGGTCCACGGTCCGAGTCAACCGGATTTGATTGAGTTCGTTCTGGGTCGGGCTCAACCCGAGAGGAGAGATGGGCCGGCCCGGTCCGGCCCGGTCAGAAAAAATTCTGACCCAGCCCGGACCCATGACCTGGTCAGGGGAGGACGGGCTGAACCGTTCTAGGTCCGGGCCGGTTCACGGTCGGGCCGAACCGTTCTAGGTCCGGGCCGGTTCACGGTCGGGCCGAACCGTTCTAGGTCCGGGCCGGTTCACGGTCGTGCCGGTCCAGCCCAGTTTAATTTTTTTATTTTTTACGTTTATTTATATATTTTTTATATATAATCTATATGATATAACTTATATGTTAATAAATTCAAGTTAAAATTTATAGGTTTTTTGCTACTAAGTTATTTTTGTATAATTTAAAATTTCTAAGTATCTGTTATAAAGTTTTTTAATATAACTTTATGTATAACTTTAAGTATAAATTTATTTAAAATTTATAAGTTATATGTTTAGTATAATTAGAAATTTATAAATTTATTTGTTAGAAAATTTATTTAATTTCTTTATATCTATATTTATATAACTTTAAGTATAAATTAAAATCTAAATATTTATAGGTTGAATTTTTTTTAAAAAAAATTTGGAAACTTATAAAAAATTTATAAATCTATTTTTTTGAATTTAAATATAAATTTATAACTTGAAATTTAAAGAAGTTATTTATATAGACATAAAGAAGTTAAATGTAAACAACTAAAAGCTGATTTTTTTATTTATTAATGGTAATAAAATTATAAATGTATTATAACATTAAGTAAAAAAAAAATAGAAACTTGTAAAGAATATTTTATTTGCATAAAGCTTGTAAAAATATGTAAAAGTCTTTTAAAAAAAATTCGTCGTCTGTCGTCCGTCTTTCGTTGAAGTTTAATGCTCAGCTCCTCCTTCAGTAGCGTCATTCATAGTAAGACATTCAAAGTACAACTATGAGATATCGGCACTTTCATCTCTTGAGTCTTGAGTTCTTTGTTCAGCACGAGTCCAATCTTGAACGTAGACACAAGATTCCAAAATATCTGGCAGCAACAGACTCCTCTTCTTGCTTAGCATAACCTGCACTGAAACAAGATTATGATGCTACCGTGGACATCGTGTGCTATAAAAGAAAGTACATGATATATTTTTTCGTGTCTCTTCCACCATTCTAAAATTGAATAATAAGATAAAGAGTCATCTTCATCTTCTTCATAAGAATTTAGATATAAGGGCAATTCTTGCGTAGGTTGGAAAGATTGCTTTTGTTTCTTCCACGGTACACTTTTACCATATGATTATTTAGACATAAAACCAGAGCAACTACCTTGAACGGCAGTACCGGGTCGGGTGGATACAACTCTTTCTTCATATAAAGCAGTTAAATTTTCTAAAATATCAATAATTTCTACTTTCAAACTACCTACGTCAACTCTTATATTAGCTTAAAAGTGTCAAGCCCCGATCTTTCGCAGGAATCGGTCGTCCCCGCTAGGCGCGAATCACCGCCCCAGCGCTCCCGCAGGTCGATCGTTTCCATCGGGACGTGATGCCGCGCGAGCCTGGAGTTGCGCCCGCGCAAGGCAAATACCAAACGGTCGTTGATAACTAGTTCACCAAGTCGATATAGCGGAAGCATAGAATAAACACAAGTATGATACATAAACAAGCTTTTTATTGATAATGAGTAAGGTTACAAGCGGCGCTAGGCCGAGATTACAAGTCGCTCAAGCTCTCTCTCTCTCTCTCTCTCTCTCTCTCTCTCAAACAATAAAGGCGTGCCAAGCGGCTTACAACTTGGGATGATACATATGATAAATTCTATCGAGCGATATCCTACTTAATCCACATTTTTGATGCACACTATCTTCCATCGCGCTATACTCTGATCGCATCCTAGATTATTCTATTTCAAACTCAAGTTTTAATTCATTTGATTCAATTCGAAATCGCTCGTACGATTTACTAAGTTTTCTCGACCAAGGTATTGATTTTCATTACCTTGAATCCATATTCGATATAAGCCTTATCACTTATTCAACACATTCTAACTCGTTTGAATGAAATCTCGCACAATTCCTTCGAATTCGCTTACTTGTTAGGCGATATTTATACTAAGGCTTCGCACAATTACGTCGCTTACTGCTAGACCCGTTTGCTATTCCAAAATCATTGATTCGCTTGAACATTTCTAAGACGATTAATACACCACTCAGAGTTCGAGTCATATTCTACGAATCATCAAATCGCTTATTCGTTCCTGAGTTATCGCATATACCACTCAGGAATCGAGTCACCCAAGTAAATTCTCAATCGTGTTCGCATCAATCTCTCTAACTTGTGACTTAGAACTCCTGTGCAATCCCTATGCGTCATCCCAATAATCTTAATATCTTATACCCCTCTATCGATAGTCCTCCATACCAACTACACTTGAGTCGTAACTTATCGATACGAATAACTGTCTGAACTATATATCGAAACCCAGGCACAACTTCCAAGATTCACCTTAGTGATATTCTGATAACGTTTCTATCGATAGCCATTATATGTCTGACTTATACTTACTTGAACGATATCCCAATTTCGTTTGCAGACTTGCTCGCACACAAGTGTCTTATCGTGCGATACTCAACACAATTTAGCCGAAAGGCTGTGTGCATAGCTAACTGTCTGAACGATATTCTATCTCGCATACTAACCCGCTTGGTGCTCACGTATAGGTATTCGGGTTCACATATAACTTGCAGATTCTAATACGAGTTTATTCCCACGAAGTCTGACACAAGTTGGCACAAAGGCTTTCGCTTCACAATTTTGTATAAGCAATCATATCATTCATATGCACTTCAAAATTATTTAGACTCATTGTATGGAACATCCCATTGGAACATTGAGAGAGAACGTCTGTAACATAACCCACGAACAAGCTTTTGAAACTGAGAGAATCGATAAAAAAATCCAAGGACGTAAAGCCATGCTCCGATATCAATATATCACGCCCCGATCTCCCGTAGGAATCGGTCGTCCCCGCTAAGCGCGAATCACCGCGCCAGCGCTCTCGTAGGTCGATCGTTTTCATCGGGACGTGATGTTGCACGAGCCTGGAGTTGCGCCCGCTCAAGGCAAATACCAAACGACTGTTAATAACTAGTTCACCAAGTCGATATAGCATAAGCATAGAATAAACACAAGTATGATACATAAACAAGCTCTTTATTGATAATGAATAAGGTTACAAGCGACGCTAGACCGAGATTACAAGTCGCTCAAGCTCTCTCTCTCTCTCTCTCTCTCTCTCTCTCTCAAACAATAAAGGTGTGCCAAGCGGCTTACAACTTGGGATGATACATAGGCGATGTTCCAATATTATGTCCTGTATATGTGCTCTATCTCCGGACGCAACACTCCAAGGCTTCAGAGCGAACTCTGCGCCTTAGCGCACACGAGGGAACATTTTGCACCGAACGAGGTTCTATCGCACCCTGTAAGCAATCTTGTGGGTTATCAGTACATGAATGCACTGGTGGGGAGGCTTTTCGCCCGATCGACAAATCCAACACGTTATATTAGTTTCGTGCACCAACTTTTAAGTTATCTTTCTAGTCTTGCCTTAGGATCAATTTCATGACATAAGATACAAGCCTCATTCGTGTGGTAGTGCGTCATGTGATATATGGAAAATACGACGATACTTACCAACTTACCATTTGTCCTTCCTTGTCCAAGTATAAAACAAAATTAAACCAAGCACGAAAATATATATATAAAAATCGCAAGATCGCATAACGAACACATGTATGCTACGAACGTATTTCTAAATCAGGTGCACGATATACACAAATTACTATACTCATATTGCGTTGTGACTCAGGTTGGACAATGCGTTATACTCAGGCCGTACAGATTAATCAAATGTCTTATACTCATTTTACACAGGCATGTTATACTTGTATATTCAATGTGTTCAAAGCTTTAGATTACTTGGTTCAATTAACGATCTGCACGCAGAGTGCGCTGTACATTCGTTACTTGCCACAAGTTCATATGAGCCCATACGCGATTTGTCGCCACGTATGCAATATACTTAATGATACAGCGTACTGTCCGCAGGAACCATAAGCATGTGTACATGTTGTCCATGACCATTGATGATCAACACTAAGCTTTTATTATATGCAATATTTTAAGGTCTTGAATAAACATAACTACTTGACACAGTGCAAATGCATATACTCGTTCAGAAATCTCATGATCTGGTGTGTTCCATTCAATGCACCGTTTATGCTGATGTTTTACTACTTATTGCAGCTCCCGTTTTGGGAGTTGCCTTGGCAACCTAACGGTCCCGAAGACTTTTCATGTTTCTATTATTTGTCTTGGAATAACTATTTTGATAGTCTTCCTGCCATAGGTAAGTGAACCATGACCTGTGTTGTGCTTCTATATCGAGGCAATATCTATGTGATGAGCATTTCAAGACATATGAAGCGATATACTTGAAGGAACATATAAGGAATAAAAGTAACGCTATGAGGGTGAGGTTATAAGAACTGTAAAGCGAGCATACTATTCCGTTCAACCGATCTACTTCTATGTTCTATGCAAAGAGATATAAGATGGGATTATTTCCTTAGCTAGGTGTGTTGTATTCTTTATTAGCATGCAAGGTGTGATTCGTCTAGCGACTAACATGTATCGACCATATTTTTAAGTATACAAGCTAAGCAAAGACAGGTTCATCGTAGCCACCCACCTTAGCGATGATTCGCCTCGGTCGAGCGATACTCCGAGCGAGCCTTTGAAAGTCTAAGTCTGAACTCCTGAAGGGCCAAGTCTGAAATCATTTGCCTCAAGCAAGTCTTCTCGCTGAGCAAAGCGGGTCGGGTCATCGCACTTGCGCCGTTTGAATCGACTCTCCGCTTGAGCGGAATGAGTCGTTACAGAAAATCGTCTAATAAAATATATACACTATCTAATTTAATCTTAGGATAAAAAATCGAAGCCAAACAATATAGAAGAGGTATATTATCCCAATATTTTTTAAATTTGGCTTCCATTTTGGCAACAACATAATCAAAACCAGGGACATTTCTATATTTACAAAATAAATAAGACATGTTAAGAATTTCTGTTAAAGCTAAAGGAGAAGTTGGATAATAAACTCCAGATATAATACATGTAGCATTGTAAAATAATTCAAAAAATTCAAAAATAGAAGTAGCAATTAACAAATCCTTCTCAGTTACTTGATAATCAAAACTAGGATTAGCATTACAATAATATGTAATAACATCTTTAAACATAATGGAAGATTGCAACATTAAATAAGTAGAATTCCATCTATATGGTGCATCCGTAATAAATCGCCTAAAAGTTACACCATATTGTGTACATAAAATTTTAAAAGCTTGTTGTCTACTAGCAGAAGAGTTCAAACTATGTAAACATGATCTAAGATTTTCTAAATTTAGTTGAAAGAATTCAAGACATTCTTGTACAATCAAATTAATAATATGACAAGCACATCTAACATGAAAAAGTCTACCTTCCAACATAGGCGTAAATTATGTTTTCAAAACATTAATAGAAGATGTGTTATTACTAGCATTATCAAAATAAATTAAAACTATTTTATTGTGAATATCATATTCACGCACAAATTGAATTATAGCGCCACCAATTACAGTGTCGGTATGCAAAAATTCTAAAGGCCTTAGACAAATGATGTATTTTTGTAACATCTATCTTGATCTATATAATGTGTCGTGATACAAATATAAGCATAATTTTACTTAGTAGTCCATATATCATAAGTTAAAACTAATTTACTAACATGCGTAAAACTTTCTTTCAAAGTAGCCTTATCATTTTGAAAAAAATTCAGAGTCTCTGCTCTAGCAGTAGATCTAGAAACTTTAGTAAAACAAGGATTAAGGGTATTACTTGCATATTTATAATAGAAATCACTCTCACCAAATATAAAGGGTTGTTCCTCACATATAATATATCTTGTTAACTCGGTCTTGTTACGAGCATCATAATAAGTAAAATTACCTAAAGAAGATCCTTAACTACCGGTACTTAGTTGTGTTTGTGTAGCCTGCAGTGTGTCTTTGCCATAGCAACTTTCGTAGTCTTTTTAAAGTGTCCGTGCCATCATTAATTTTTCATTTGTAAACCCGCTCACATTTCTTACATTCCGCTGCTTTAGGTATTGGTTTTGATCTTTTGGATCTAAAACAGGTGCGCCCTCACTATCAGTGACAAATATTTTTGTATAATATTTTCATAAAAAAGATTATTTTCTATTGGCAATATTTGTAGTCGTGGTCATACTCCTAACTTCAGGAGGTGATATTTGTGTCGGTGGCACAGAATCAGAAATAAAATTATTTTCAAACATATTATTATAATAATAATAATTTTTATAATATTGGTTTGAAACTTGTCCATCCATATTTTAAAAAAAATTTATAATTTAGAGCTAAATTAATTATTCTCTACCAAAAGAGAGAGAGAGAGAGAGAGAGAGAGAGGAAAGAAAAATCTCAAATCAGAAAAAAAAAAATTATGTAATATTAAAGTTACTTGTAACGTCTGCTAGAAGCCTCCAAAAGAAATTGCAAAAAAATGCGTTGAGGGGAAAGAAGTTGGACTCTAGTAATTGCTTTGCTTCTAAACTTTGTAATTGCCTTGCTTCTAAACTTTGTAAGAGAGGAAAAAAAAAATTGCAGGAGGAAAGAAATTTTGTTGTGTTTATTTTTCATGAATTATGGACTATTTATAGAAATATTTTGGGCCCAAATGACCCCAAATACCCTAAAAAAAGAGTTGTTATAATAGATATTGTGGTCATTTTGCTAAAAATGACCAAAATATCCTTTAAACGGGCAAAAAACTGCCACTAAAACGAAAATATTTTGTTAAAAGTATCCCCCAACGGCTATATTTTAAAATAAAAAAATTTCAGTCGAACCGGGCCTGAACAGTCAAACCGGGCCGTCCGAATTCGGCTCGGCCCGAACGTAGCCTACAACTGACCAAGCCGGGCCGGGCTGGCGGGTCGGATCCTCCGACTAGCCCGGACCCGTGGGAGGAGTGGGCCGGAGCGGGCCGGTCCATTGACCGGGTTCGGGCCAGCCCGGACCGGATTTGACCGGGCCGGGCCTAGGCCGGGTTCCGGGCCGCTCGCCCTTTAACACACCTTGAAATGGAATTCGAGCAATAATCTCTCCACGAGTAATTTCATAATAAGAATTCAAACATGCTAGCAACGTCTGCTAGAAGCCTCCAAAAGAAATTGCAAAAAAATGCGTTGAGGGGAAAGAAATTGGACTCTAGTAATTGCTTTGCTTCTAAACTTTGTAATTGCCTTGCTTCTAAACTTTGTAAGAGAGGAAAAAAAAAATTGCAGGAGGAAAGAAATTTTGTTGTGTTTATTTTTCATGAATTATGGACTATTTATAGAAATATTTTGGGCCCAAATGACCTCAAATACCCTAAAAAAAGAGTTGTTATAATAGATATTGTGGTCATTTTGCTAAAAATGACCAAAATATCCTTTAAACTGGCAAAAAACTGCCACTAAAACGAAAATATTTTGTTAAAAGTATTCCCCAACGGCTATATTTTAAAATAAAAACATTTCAGTCGAACCGGGCCTGAACAGTCAAACCGGGCCGTCCAAATTCGGCTCGGCCCGAACGTAGCCTACAACTGACCAAGCCGGGCCGGGCTGGCGGGTCGGATCCTCCGACTAGCCCGGACCCGTGGGAGGAGTGGGCCGGAGCGGGCCGGTCCATTGACCGGGTTCGGGCCGGCCCGGACCGGATTTGACCGGACCGGGCCTGGGCCGGGTTCCGGGCCGCTCGCCCTTTAACACACCTTGAAATGGAATTCGAGCAATAATCTCTCCACAAGTAATTTTATAATAAGAATTCAAACATGCTAGCAAGGACCGAACCAAAAATTCAATCTAGGGTGGACGCTCGTATGTGAGAAAACATAAGAAAAAACAAAAAGAAAAGAAAATTTTAGGGTGGACTCAGCCCAAGGTGGTTCGGCCATTGCCTGCTAGTAAATAGAAAGCCCAATTATCCCTGTACTATATCATATCCTCTTTCCTACAGATGCATATGCCTACTCTTTTCTTCAGCACAGAGTTCTGATCAAGGATCATCTTGTTCATGTTAGCTCAGTTGGCCACCATAACCAAAGAAGGAAAGATTCCAAAGTTCCAACACTTTGAAGTGAGGATTATTCATTACTGCCAGCATCAAAATAATGATTTTCTAATGCTTATCATGGCTGAGTTTTGGCTCAAGATACATATTCAATAATATGCACAGCTCAAACAAAATACTTTCAAGCCTGTCGCTAAATTTGTACAATATTAAGAGGTTATCATAGTGCAGCATTCACTTTGTTCTTATAGACATAAGCTTGGGCAAAAAACACGTAGACGGTCAGCGCTGTAGCACCGAGTCCAGCAAGTAGCCAATAGAAGTAATCGAGATGGGCACGGTTTAGATTATCAGAGAACCAGCTCTCACGTTCTCTTTGGGTTACTCCATCAATTGCTGTTACAAGAAAGCTGCAAATGAGTCTCTCCACACCAAAGATACTAAGGAATAGAGCTATGCCAAGACTCCTGAGTGTGTCTGGAACCTGATCTTAGAAAAACTCTTGTAGGCCAACCATAGCAAATGATTCTGCCATTCCGAAGAGGATGTACTGAGGAACCAGCCACAACAAGCTCATTGGAATGGTTTCATTCGGTCGATCAATCAACCCGCATTCTCTGGCAGTATTTAGCCTCTTCGTCTCAACTAGAGCTGCCACCACCATGGCTACAACCGAGAAAGCAACTCCAGTACCGATCCTTTGCAGAAGGCTAAAACCTGACGGCTTTTTGGAAAAAAATCTAGCTGTAGGGACTAGTACACGATCATAGATGGGAAGGAAGACAATAATGGTGGCAAAGATTAAGCTCTGAAGTGCTGCCGGAGGTACTTGGAAGCTCGAGCCAATCCTCCTGTCCATGGTGCCTCCTTGTTTGGTAAAAGATGTTGATGACTGCGAATAGACGATAGCTTATACTACGCATGATGTCCATATTGGAAACAGTCGGAGTACTGCCTTGGCTTCTTCTATTTGGACAATGCTGCTTGGAGCAGATTCATTGTCTTCGACACTGCGGCAGAATAAGTACAATAAGTTAAAAGTAGCTGGCTGGCTGCACTCGACTCCCATTCTAGTAATTCTGTTCTCTATTTTTTTTCCACCACTAATAGTGCTTATTGAATACATGGTTTTGAAACTAACAACTATATATCGGTGTACTCTTAAAAGAATAAGCTATTCTGCAGAAGAACTAGTAATTCTATGAATATGTAGATGAGAAAGCTATAGCAATGTAGAGGAATAAAACAACAGAGCAGAGCCACACAATCTACCAACATATGAATATAGAGATGAGAAAGCTATAGCAATATTTGTTAAGAGGAATGAAACAACAGAGCAGAGCCACGGTCTACCTTCCGGTCAGCCAGTCGGTCTGCAAGAAATTCCAGAGAGGAGGTCGGCAGTGGAGCCGGTTAGCCGACCAGTTGACCAGACGGACGACCAGAAAAGGAATTATCATGTTTCGAATTCTGGGTTTTTATTACTAGGTTCAGTTTTTGGATTCTCGCAGAATAGTTGTGTAAATTGTACTCCTAAATTGATATACATAATATTGATTTCCTCACAAGGGAGACGAGTTGGTTTCATTGGGATATTCATTGCTCTTCTTCTTCCACCACCTCAATGCCTAACAAGGTTCGCAATTTCGGTTCGGACCCTTCTTACAGTTTTGGCATTTTTGGATTTATGTAATTTCGAGTCTCAACACAAAAAAGATTGAAACATATATTAAGATTTAGGAATATAAAAACAATTTTCTACTGTTTAAGTACAACTTTATATACTGGAATAAACAACACAAGTATGCACATAGAAATCCACTTGACCAAAAGAAAAAGAAAAATTGGGATCTTGCCTAGCCCTTTATACTCTATTTTAATTGTCACTAGTGAAATAAACCCTTCTGCAATATAGTTTGATTGGTTCATTAGTGAACTTAGATCTGAATCAATCACATTAGGGTTTATAATTTTCCCTAATTTGAAGAACTCGGAATCGAAAAAGAGATTTTATTGTGGAAAGACAAAAGAATTATTAATAATGGTGATAGAAATCACCACCAAGATAGTTTTATTAACTACCTAACTTTTGTCTTTGAGTTAGAGAGCAAGAACACATGAAAATAATTGTGAAGCAGTTTGTAGAGATTTGATTACAATAGAAGCTTAAGGCTCTCCTTTTATACCCATAAGTAACCACCAATATCTACTAATTTCTAGGATTAGGAACAAATAACCTTATAAAGATTAAGTTAGAAATCCTAAATTATCTCACACTTTCCATAAAAGAGAACAATATGGTAGAAAAGAATAGTAATTCTAACTACTTTCCATTAAAGGAATAATAATCCTAAGCCTAAAAATTAAGAATCATAATCCCTAAAAATTAGAAATAGAAATCTTAGACCTAATAGAAGATCCTCCTAGATCAATAGTCCGCATTTCGAGGGGCAAAGACCCCGCAAGCTCATAACTTTAGTTTGAGGAAGAGCTTCTTCTCCACAGATTCTGTACCACTCTATTATCATTGGCAACTCTCTTTCTTCCTATGCGGTAATAAATAAATTGTCCTTCTTGAGTGTTGTGGCACTTCCTCTCCTAAACATAGTCCATAGTCCTTTAATGGTTTTTCCTTCTCTACAATGATATCTTCCACTATCGGCAATACCGTGTAACACTATCATCTTCTTCAAGCATCGACGGCTTAACTAGCTTCAAGTACTCTGCATTCACTACAGAGTACAACTACATATACATTGGCAACTCGAACCTGTAAGTATTGCCTCCCACCTTCTACAGAATCTCGAACGGCCGTAGTGTAAAGGCTTAATCTTCTTACCTTCTCCCTTAAGACGCTCCTTGGTTAGTTGGAACAACACCTTATCTCCCACATTGAAATCACTCTTGACACACAGGCGATCATGTCGTTCCTTGTACCCGTTGTTAAGACCTTTTCAAATTCTCTTCAACAGTCATGAGTATCTTTTGGATCCTCTTTTAAAATCGTTGTGCTCACAATTATCCTCCACCTTGGCATTTGTCAGCTCCTTGCTAACAGTAAACTCGAAGTCTGTTGGAGTTTTGCTTGGCCAACTAGAAAAGATAGTCCCACATTGGAAAAAAAAAACTCCAAGTGAGTATCTCAATATATAGTTATATTTTGTATTGAGGTATACACATGGGTAGTGGTGGCCCATGTGGATGCCATCTGGGTGTTTTTCCTAGAGGGGCTAAGTTTAAATTCCTCATAGAAACATTTATGTTTTTTGTCACACTATTTGGAAATTTTCTATAGGAGACAAAGGACACAAAGTGGTGCTTTGATGGCGCACTTTACACTTCACACGTATACATCGAGCGCGAGATGGCGCTTGCGCGCATTTGTTACACTCGTTTTTGCGCACGATTCTGCGTGTGTTTATGTGTGCGGTTTTGCGAGCGATGCTCAAATTCTGAGCACGGTTCTGTGCGCGTTTCTGCGCGCATATTAGTGAGCATATCTACGAGCATTTTCTGCGAGCGTTTATGCGTGCCAATCTACGCGTGTTTCTGTGCGGGTCACTGTGCGGTTGCGCTGAATGCAGGATTTGTGCGCTGATCATGCAGATTGCTCAGATTGTTGATAGATAAAATTCAATTTAAATCAATCCTAATATTTTTGGATTCTATTTTAATTGATTGTTATCTTTCTATAATTGGGCAGACGCTAGAATTTGGGTTATGGTTTCCACCTATCTATATATATATTCTCTTTGTGCCTTCTTTTGGAAATATACGAAAAAAGAGCAAAAGAGAATAGGAGCTGTGATCGCCACCTTTGTCCAAGAAGTCTGTTCGAGTTGTTCACAGGGGTGACTACGGAGCGTTCCAGAAGTTCATCACGTGAACTTACTGGTTCCTAGGAGCAGATCGTCGAAAGAGGCAAATCTTGTTTTAAGCAACGGTGGCCGTCATCACCCCAGCAAGCTTTTTCTATTATTCTTCTTCGTCTAGTTGTAGACGTTCTATCTTGTCATTGCAACTGCGATTGCAAATGAAGAACGTGTTTGATTTAATAATTTTTCATCTTTGCAAGTGTTGAGTCAATTTGTTTTCTGATTACATAAGACCAATAAGGACAGTAATCGATTATTGATCTTAGTTTGCTTCAAGTTTTGATCCATTTTTATAAACTCGAGACTAACAAAGTCGAATAGACTTTGAGGTAAATGACCCAACAAGCCTCGAAAGGTGCCTTCATTATCAAACTGTTAACCACCCGATTGGAAGCAAGTGGGAGATATGTATCCCTTTCCATCAAATTCATTTGGTTATGAACCTTCTTCATATTCAACACATCATGTCGACACATGCCTATAATAGGCAAAGGTAATTCAAGAATAAGCCAAACCTCATGCTTTATAGACCTTTTCGGTGGAATCCCTTTAGAATCTTGAAATAACTCTTCATATTCTCCACGAAAGCATTTGTCTCCAAACTTCGTCCTTCACAAGTCATAGAAATGTGAGTCTTCAGGGTTCTCCTCGTCACCCCACCAATAAAGTAAAAGAAATTCACTTGCATTTACCAAATGCTTAGCATGTGATGTCTTTACTAGTGATATTGGATCCTCCTCCACAATATTTGCCTTTATTTAGAACTTTTTCCATCCTTGATAAATCGACGCTCCTCGTCTCTCGTTTATCTCAGCATACCGTCTCTATAGATACGGTCCGAACTATCAAATGGATGAAGTTAAGAGGTATTACATCAAAAATTACCTTATAAATGTATTCTTTAGCAAGAGAAAATCATGAGCATTTAGGGGTGAGCATTAATAGGTTTTAGACCGAAAACTGAACCGAACCGAACCGAACCGAATAAGGAATTCGGTTTGGTTTAAATTCAATTTGGATTGGGTTAGGTTTCAGAATATGCGAAATTCGGTTTTCGTGTTGGGTTATTGGGTTCGGTTTAAAATCGAAAACCGAATAACAATAGTAAATTACATCAATACCCTTACCCAAAAATCCTAGTGTTGGGTGCACAGCGAAAATAAACCCAAGAAAATATAGAACACCTCAGAGAAAGTTCACAACTACAAAGATAAGGATTTACGTGGTTCGGCCAATATGCCTACTTTTACGGACGAGTGTGATTCAATTTCACTATAAAGAAGAAAAGGAATTACAATTGCACTCTCAACACTTCTCTCCTTGCTCTCAAGAACTCTCTGCAAAAAAATTCTCTCAAAACTTTTGTGTTGAACTTATTCAACAATTGTTTGCTCTCTTATGTCGAACTTATTCAACAATCATTGAGCACAATTTGAGATTTCTCAAGGAGAAACCTTTGGCCCCTTTATATAGCATATCATATGTTTATACATGGAAAGGTCAAAGTTAATCTTCTTCAAAGATATGGTCAAATGGTTAAAGCCAAACTTTTTCAAAGATATGGTCAATCTTCTTCAAAGATATGGTCAAATATATTTTTCTTTATATCTCCACCTCGGCAAGATTTTGCTACGAAATCGAGCCGACACACTTCTCCACCGCATAGCTTCACCAAATCAACTACTCATCAATCCCGCCCCGAAGGGCTCCCAAGTAATAGGATGGACTTGGAGCAAGTCCAAGCAATGTTGGAACTTGGCTCCAGGAACAACCTTAATCAACATATCAGCGGGGTTGTCTTTAGTATGCATATTTTCAAGTGCAATATCTCTATCTTCTATAACATCCTATATAAAGTGGTAGCGAACATCAATATGCTTGGTCCTCGAATGATGGACTTAATTCTTTGCCAAGTGGATAGCACTTAAGCTATCACAATGCACATCAACTACATCCTGCTTCACCCCCAAGTCATTAATCAAGCCGCGAAGCTATATGCCCTCTTTCACTGCCTCTGTCAATGCCATATACTCTGCTTTCGTAGTCGACAAGGCAACTGTATCCTGCAACATAGACCTCCAACTGGCTGGCGCACGATATAGAACAAACACGTATCCAGTAGTTGACCTACGCCTATCCAGATAGCCAGCATAGTCCGAATCCACATATCCACTGACCTGACTAAAGTTTCCACCAAACTGTAATCCTATGTTAACGGTGCCCTTCAAGTACCTGAATATCAACTTCACAGCCTCCCAATGTTTCTTTCCTGGATTAGCCATAAAACGACTAACCACACTTACGACTTGTGTAATGTCTGGTCGAGTGCACACCATAACATACATCAAGCTGCCAACTACACTCGCATAAGGAACTTGAGCCATGTGCTCCTCCTCATCTGTAGTAGGGGATAACTTAGCTGAAGCCTAAAGTGACCAGCTAGGGGAGTAGAAACAGACTTTGCATCTTCCATACTAAAACGAGCAATGATCTTCTCAATATAGGACTTCTGAGACAGATAATCTTCGTTTCTCCCTTTCCCTTTTAATCTCCATCCCCAAAATTTTCTTGGCTCTACCCAAGTCCTTCATCTCAAACTCCGAGCTAAGTTGAGACTTCAGTTTATTTATCTCTACCATACTTTTTGAAGCAATAAGCATATCATCCACATAAAGTAATAGATATATATAACCTCCACCACAATGTTTATGAAAGTAAACGCAACAATCATACTTACTTTGGATAAAATCATAGCGTGTCATAAAGGTGTCGAACCGCTTGTACCACTGTTGAGGAGATTGCTTCAACCCATACAACGATTTTTTTAATAAACACACATGATTTTCCTTGCCAATCATCTTGAAGCCTTCCGGTTGATGCATATAAATCTCTTCGTCAAAGTCGTCATGCAAGAATGTCTTCACATCGAGTTGCTCTAACTCGAGATCATGATGAGCTACCAAGCTCAACAATACACGAATAGAAGTGTGCTTGACCACCGGAGAAAAGATCTCATTGTAGTCCACCCCCTCCTTCTGTGCGAAGCCCTTTGCTACTAATCTTGCCTTGAGCCGAGTATCACCTGACTCTGGAGAAGCTCCCTTCTTCTTGTATACCTACTTGCAGCCTATAGCTTGCTTGCCCTTAGGCAATGGAACCAAATCTCATTTACAGTTCCTGTGGAGAGACTCAATCTCTTCCTGCATAGCTACCATCCATCTCATGCTGCTAGTATCTTTGACAGCCTGTTTGAAGGTGATAGGTTCGTCATCCTCCACTGGCAATGCATATGCTACCACATTCAACTGTTCATAGTGCTTGATCGGTTCATCAAATCCATACATGTGCACTGGCTTGACCAGTCTCCTTGGCCTAGTAGTTGCCAAAGAATATTGTTGCTGGTTTTGCTCTTCCTCTAGTTGTTGTTTTTGGGAGGCTTGATGAACATCTTCAGAAGCCTCCACCCATCCGATGCATCCTCAAATGACTCAATCTCAACAGTTTTAGATTTGCTAGATTCACAATTATCCTTATCGGACTTACTCTTCTTGCTTGAAGTCAACACTGAAGACTCATCGAAAGTGATATTCCTGCTGATTAAGAACTTCTTATCCTCCAAGCAGTACAGACGGTATCCCTTCACTCCTTGTGCATATTCCAAGAAAATGGCTTTCTTGGCTCTCGGATCCAACTTACCATCATTGACATGATAGTAAGCTTTGCATCCAAACACGCGCAAAGTGTTGTAATCTGCTGGTTTGCCGGTCATCTTCTCATATGGAGTCTTACAGTCTATAGCCTGTGTTGGTGATCTATTAATCAAGTACCGCGCCATGTGCATAGCATCCGTCCACCATTCCTTGCCTAAACCGGCATTAGAGAGCATACATCTTTCTCAAGCAAGGTTCAGTTCATCCTCTCTGCTAACACATTCTGTTGCGGCGTGTTCCTGACAGTCCAATATCGTACGATGCCTTCTTGAGCACAAAAATCTTTGAAAGGTCCATGTATATTCAGTACCATTGTCAGACCTCAATGTCTTTACCTTTCTGCATGTTCTGTTCTCCATCATCGCTTTCCACTGTTTGAACTTTTCGAACACTTGATCTTTGGTTTTGATGAAATACAGTCAAACATAACGTTTAATCATCAATAAAAGTAACATAGTACCTCGCTCCTTTCTTGGAAGGAATCCTGCTAAGTCCCCATACATCTGTATGCACATAGTCGAGAATACCTCATCTTCTGCTTGTTTGTACTGAAGGTCACCCTGTGCTGCTTGCCAGAAACACAATGCTCACATAAATCCATACTTGGCTTCTTCAAGTTCTTCAGTAACCCCTGCTTGCTTAGTAAGGTCAGGCTCTTCTTACTCATATGCCCAAGCCACATATGTCAAAGACGTATGCTATCAGACGAATCCGATGTACTGACTGCTAAAATCCCAGTCACAGTGCTTCCCAATAACATATACAGGTTACAATGTCAGTGACCTTTCATCACCACCAAAGAACCACGAACAACCCGCAAGACTCTACCCTCGGCAACAAACTTGTTACCATTCGAGTCAAGCATACTAAGAGAAATAAAAAAAAATTGAGGTCGGGAACATGTCTAACATTGGCCAAAGTTCGCACAATTCCATCATGCATCTTCACCTTGATAGACCCAATTCCAACAGCTCGGCATGTGTTGTTGTTGCCCATCAACACAGAACCACCATTTGTCGTCTTGTAGGAAGAAAACCACTCCCTCTTTGGACACATATGGTAGGAGCATCCAGAATCGAGAATCCAACGGTCACTTATGTTGTCATATGCCACCGAAAAATACTCCGTCATTTTCGGCTTCTGAAGCACAGTTTGCTTCATCACCTTCTCTTTTTGTCTTATTCTCCTTTTTCTTATTCTTCTTCTTTGGACGAGGACACTTATTTGCATAATGTCCTTTCTCATTACAGTTGAAGCACTTTACCTTCTCAATAGGTACCTTGGACTTGGATCTTGACCTTAAGATGCTCCATCGTTTATCCTCCCTCTTGCCATCAAACATTGGACCTGGTCTCCACCGTTTCCGCCATTAGAAGCCAACCTCCGCACCTCATTAGACAATAAGGCACTCGTAGCTTCTATAGAAATTGAGTCATTCCCGTATAGTAATGTTTGAATAAGATTCTCATAAGAATCGAACAAAGAAAACAATAGAATTAGTGTCAACGATCATCATCTTCATATACGTCAACATCCTTTAAGTCAGAAACAATTCGATTGAATTTAGAAATATGATCTCAAAATGACGTATCTTCCTTCATCACCAGTCTATAGAGCGACTTTAACATATAAAGTCGTTTGGTAAGAGTCTTCGTCATGTAGAGTAATTCGAACTTTAGCCAAAGTCCATCGGCGGTGGTTTCGTCCTTCACAGAGTACATGACATCCTTTTCCAAACAGAGGCGAATAGCGGCACATGCTTCGAGATCCATGTCATTCCAATCACCATCGGTCATGTCGGTGGGCTTCTTCGACTTTTCCTGTAAAGCCTTGTGAAGCTTTTGAGATATGAGAACGTCATTCATCTCGCTTTTCCAAAAGCCAAAATTATTCTTTCCATTGAACTTCTCAATTTCGTATTTTGTAATCTTGCTTGACGGAGCCATCTCAAGAATCTACCCGATTAACTTTATCTGAGAACTCCAAAGCTCTGATACCAATTGTTGGGTGCACAGCGAAAATAAACCCAAGAAAACAGAGAACACCTCAGAAAAAGTTCACAACCACAACGACAAGGATTTACATGGTTCGGCCAATATGTCTACTTTCACGGACGAGGGTGATTCAATTCCACTATGAAGAAGAAAAGAAATTGCAATTACTCTCTCAACACTTCTCTCCTTGCTCTCAAGAACTCTCTACAAAAAAAACTCTCAAAACTTTTGTGTTGAACTTATTTAACAAATTTTTGCTCTCTTATGTCGAACTTATTCAACAATCATTGAGCATAATTTGAGATGTCTCAAGGAGAAACCTTTGGCCCATTTATATAGCATACAATATGTTTATACATAAAAATCCAATCTTATTGTTCAAAGATATGGTCAAATCCACACTATTTAGGAATAGGAATCCAATCATATTCTTCAAAGATATGGTCAAAGGTCAAAGGTCAAAGTCAATCTTCTTCAAGATATGATCAATCTCCTTCAAAGATATGGTCAAATATATTTTCTTTCACCTAGGTATAAGGTATTCTTTCTCTCTCCCCTCATTGTAACTCACCGAACAGACCTCCTCCACCTACGTCTCCTCTCTCGGAGTCTTAGATCTAAAACCTAAATCTCCTCTCCTCTCTCTCTAGACTCTCTCTCCCACCTTCGGCTCTAGCCGCCTTTCACCTCCGCTCCTTTCTGGAATCTAAAGCCTAATCTCTCTCTCTCTCTCTCTCTCTCTCTCTCTCTCTCTCTCTCTCTCTCTCTCTCTCTCTCTCCAGTCTCCAAGTCCAGCCGCCTCTTAGTGGATCCACTCACGATCTCACTCTCTGATCTTTATCTCCTCTCCTTTGTAGTATTAATTATCGTTTTTTTAATTTCTGTTTTTTTTATGATTACATCTTTTACATGTTTGTTTTATAGATTTTTTTCTGCTTCTAACCATTTTCCAACCGACCCATCTCAATTTATTTGGGGTTTCATCTCATGTTCTTCCGTTGTCGTCAGAGTTTATGCTGGAACTTGTACAGGAAAATTGTTTCTAATTAATTCTTCTTGAAGATTATTCTTTAAGCAAATATCCTTTATGCGAGTTCTTAAGATATTTTAAAGGAATTAAAGCTTTCTGCTTCAGTGTTTGTTTTGTTGGGAACGAAAGTGCGGAAACCGTTCCCAAACTAGAGAGTACCTACGAGAGAACCGAGCAAAACGCACAAACCAAAAAGCCAAACACAAATCGAAAACACAGAGATTTTTGACGTGGAAAACCCTTGCGGGAAAAACCACGGGACGATCGGAGTCCAACCATGAAAAGCCTCCACTAATGGAATAAAAAATACACTGACTCCTTCCAAACTTCTCACCGATCCGAACGGATCACCACAACTCTTTTGGAATAGACAATAGATTATAACCACGAAAAAGAAAGACAACGAGAAATACCCGAAACTGATTTCCTTCTTCGAAACGGCCTCCAATCCTTCTTTCTCCTCTCCAATGTTGCAATGGCACTCTTGTCTCATTTTCTCTCCTTGTTGCTATATCTTTTTTTAGAGAGATAGATATATATATTTTAGGGCCAGGAGACACCTATATATAACCTCAAACCTACAACTAGCATTCATATTATAGATAGAAATATCCAATCCAAATCCAAATCCATTGACATATTCCTATTATATTTAGAAATATCCAATCCAAATAAATTGAGGTATTCCTATTATATGTAGAAATACTCAATCCTACTCCGGAATATTTTTTACATAGGTTGGGAACCCCACCCACTCCAACATGTCTGCCACAGAAACCTTCAGTATTGGAGCCATCTACTGCAAAAATGATGGTGAAAGGCGGTGCCGATTGTTTAAAAAGGTATTTTAAGTAAAAATAGGAATATACTATTTTTTATCCACTGATAATTTTTTTGGTGATCTTGTCTTAATATTTGCCTACCATGATTTAGGTATATTCACACTGCAATCACACTTTAATTTTCAGAATATCACATTGCAGTCATGTAGAGTTTGAGTCTGGAAACTTCAAGAACACTACTAAAGAGATGGAAGAGCACTTTCAGAAGATAGCATCAGTTGATTACTGGAGATTCCATTGTGACAGAGTTCTACTTAATATTGCTAGAATTTCAGATTGGTCATTCTTCTACTTTTATTTGTCTGGCAATAAAAGAGTGTATGTAAACGTGGTTTTGATTTATTGTACATATGTATATGGGTTCTTTTTGTACAAATAGAAGTGTATGTAAACATATTTTAATAAGAAGGTCTCCAGAGTCCAGCCTACATATGTAAACATATTTAAATAAGGCCTCCAGAGTCCAGCCCACATATGTACATGGGTTCTTTTTGTATAAATAGACGAGTGTATGTAAACATATTTAAATAAGAAGGCCTCCAGAGTCCAGCCCACATATGTTTACTGTTGAAATTAGTTGATGATTTTATTGATTGTCTCATTGGCATTATATAGCCTTACAGTCATTAATACAATGATCTCAATCATTATGACAATAATCTCATAATGGAATATCCTGTGACATATTCTGGCATTAATGGAATATCCTGTGACATATTATGGCATCCCAAATATGTCCTCAGGATATTCCTATGTGCTTATACTATACTTAAATATGACACCCAACATACCATATCAACACTCCCCCTCAAGATGGGTGAAAGATATTCACTAAGCCCATCTTGTCACATCCTCTAATCATGCTCACTGAGGCGAGTCCCTTGGTTAGTCCATCTGCTACTTGATCCCTAGTTGGAACATGGCCAAGCTCCAGTAATCCACTATCCAACTTCTCTTTGATCAATCTCGATGTGTTTGGTCCTGTCATGTTATACTGGATTGTTGGCGATACTAATAGCTGACTGATTGTCACACCACAGCTTCATCTTGGCTTCTTGATCCAGCTTCAGCTCCACCAGCATATTCTTCAACCATAGTAGCTCTGCAACTCCCAAGGCCATAGCTCTGTACTCTGCTTCAGCTGTCGATCTGACCACCACAGACTGCTTCTTACTCCTCCAGGAGACCAAGTTACCTCCTACAAATATGCAATATCCCGAGGTAGACCTCCTGTCATCAGCACAACTAGCCCAGTCAGAATCACAGTAGCCCTCGATGCTCACGTGATTGTTCTTCCTGAATATTAGTCCCTTCCCGGGAGCACCTTTCAAGTACCTCAGAATCTGGTACACTGCATCCATATGACCCTTTCGTGGGTCATGCATGTAGCGGCTCACCACACTTACTGCAAAGCAGATATCAGGACGTGTGTGGCTCAAATAGATCAACTTGCCAACCAGTCTCTGGTATCTGTCCCGATCAACTGGTTCTCCAGCCTCAGCATCAATCTTGAACCTCTGATCTATTGGTGTCGCTGCAGGTTTGCACCCCAACATCCCAGTTTCTGTGAGAAGGTCCAGTGCATACTTCCTTTGAGAGAGAACAATCCCCTCTGCTTCTCGAGCAATCTCAATCCCAAGGAAGTACCGAAGAAGGCCGAGATCCTTCACCTCAAATTCCTTGCCAAGCTTTCCTTTGAGTTGGGCGATCTCCTGCTCATCATCTCCTGTGATAATCATATCGTCCACATACACCGCAAGCATGGTGATGTGGCCTCCACTCCGACGGAAGAACACAGTATGATCAGCATTGATCTGCTGATATCCCATCCCTATCATCGCCCTTCTGAATCTGTCAAACCACGCTCGAGGAGACTGCTTCAGTCCATAGAGGGACTTCTTCAACCTGCAGACCTTGCCTACTGTCTGATTGGTGCCAAATCCTGGTAGTATCTCCATGTACACCTCCTCCACTAGATCTCCGTGAAGAAACGCATTCTTCACATCCAGTTGGTGTAGCTTCCATCCACCATTCGCTGCCAGAGAAATCAGAGTCCTGACAATGCTCATCTTTGCAACTGGTGCAAAGGTCTCGTCATAGTCGATGTCGTACGTCTGACTGTATCCTTTGGCTACTAGTCGAGCTTTGTAGTGCTGAACCTGTCCATCTGGGTTCTGCTTCACGGTAAAGACCCACTTGCATCCAACTGCTCTCTTCCCCTCTGGCAGCCTCACAAGCTCCCAAGTGTGGTTCTTCTCCAGAGCTCCCAACTCCTCGTGCATTGCCGCTTTCCACTTTGGATCGTTCTTGGCAACCTGCCAATTGTTAGGTACAGTAATACTATCCAAAGATGCTATAAATGCTCCATGAGAAGAAGGGATATGGTCATAAGAAACAAACTGAGCAATATCCCAACCATATCTGTTTGGAGGATTTCTTGCATTGCTGCGAGTGGTCCTCCGTACAGATAGTGGTATGGGAGGAGTAGAAGTAGGAGGAATGATATCTTGTGAAGGAGGGGGTATCACCTGAAGGAGGGTTGGTGTCGGTGCCTAAGGAGTTGGGATGAACGCAGGCAAGGGACTTGGCACTGGCACTGTCGGTACTGGTCCTGCAGTTTGCTTCTCTCTCCTGCTGTAGGTAAGTAACTCTCCCTGAGCCGTAGGCCTAACACCTTCACCTTCTTGTCCCTTCTCCGTGCCTCCATGCCAAACTTCTAAATCGGTTACCACCAAGTTCTCCATCTCCCCCTCTCGCCTAATACTGGCAGTATTAGGTGTGTTGGGCGAAGTTCCGTCCTGGTGGTAGTATGGCTCATGCTCCCGAAAGTGGACATCCATACTGACAAACTTCTTCTTCTCTACTGGACTCCAGCACACATACCCCTTCTGGGTCGCTGAGTAGCCTACGAAGATGCATTTGACAGCTCTAGGGTCAAGTTTCCCAACTGATGGCCTGTTGTCCTTCACAAAACACACACACCCAAACACCTTCAGTGGGAGTATCCCACTATTATTGCCTTGCAATACCTCACATGGGGACTTCCATCCGAGGACCTTCGAGGGCATCCTGTTGATGAGTTGAGCTGCTGTCAACACTGCATGCCCCCACAGACTCTGTGGGACATTCATGTCGATCATCATACTTCTTGCGACCTCCAGAAGGTGTCTGTTTTTCCTTTCTGCAACTCCATTTTGTACTGGTGTGTATGCACAGGTGGTCTGATGCTGTATTCCGTGTGCTGACAAGTATTCTGCAAGCGTCCTGTTGGTATACTTCGTTCCATTGTCAGACCTCAGTACCTTCACAACTGCTTTGTACTGAGTCTGGACATGCTTATGGAAATCCCGAAAACAAGCAGGTACATCATTCTTATTTTTCATCAAATATAACCAGGTAACACGAGAGGCACACTCAATGAAAGAAACAAAGTACTTATAACCATTCATAGTGTTAGTAGCACATGGACCCCAGACATCAGAATGTACTACCTCAAAAGCAAGAGTGCTCCTATGACCCGTGCCAACATATGAGCTCCTAGTAAGTTTTTCTAACTCGCACGCATCACATACTAATTTCTCTTATTTGTTTTTGCATAAATCTCTGGATACAACTTACTTAGAGTATCAAAGGAAGAATGTCCCATCCTCCGATGATGGAGTATCAAGGTATCCTCAGTCCTCTGCTGCAGTCCTTCCATGTCAGCCTTCTCTGCCATAGATACCAATGCTGAGTCTAGTCCTTCTCGATCTATGTACCACAGTCCCTCATACCAAGTGCCAGTCCCAAGTCTTCGTCCTGTCCCTTTCTCCTGGAAGGTCACCTTAGGAATATCAAAAGAAACAATGCATTTAAGTTGGAGGATTATAGAACTAATGGACAAGAGACTGACTGGAAATGATGGAGCATGTAAAATATTGGATAATCTTACTGAACCTGTACAATTAACAGTACCCTTACCGACCACTGGCTGGAAAGTGCCATCAGCTGTCTGAATGCTGTCTGCTGATGCTAGGTGAGTGTAGGAAGAAAACTCACTAGCATTCTCCGTCACATGCCGAGATGCTCCCGAGTCGATAATCCAGTCTGATGATTTAAGGGAAGAGATAGACGCAAGGGCAAGTGATTCGTCAGTACCTTCTGATGGATGGGCATACATGGCAGCGTTGCCCCTAACAAAGAATGAGGTGGACGCCTCCTCTGTTCTACTCCTCATGTCTCCCAGTGCCTGGTCCTCCACAGTAAAGGTGCCATCAGCTTCTCCGTTCCCTTCTGATATCAGGAGGTTCGCCCGATAACCTCCTCGGCCGCCTCGTCTACCCCCTCGACCACGACCACGTCCTCCATTATATCCTCGTCCGCCGAACGGTCCTCGTCCACCACCTGAATCTTCCTCCCTAGGTGGTTTGGTACAAGCATACCGATGATGACCCATCTCCCCACAGTTGTAGCACAGCCGGTTATGCTGCCAGGGCTCTCCCTTAGATCCTGTGTTACCTGAGCTGGTGATCGCTAGTGCTGACTTTGCTTCGGGGGGACCACCTGTCCCGGCTTGCAGCCTGATGCGTGTCTCCTCCTGGATCATGGCTGAGATAGCCTCCTCAAGGCTAGGGATCTTTGGTTGGGCTAGAAGTAGGGCCGTCCTCTGTGCGAAAGCTGCAGTCAGTCCATAGAGGAACTTCATCGTCCTCTCCTGCAGACACACCTGTCTCTCCTTACACTTAGGGTCCCCGCAGCTCGCCCGATCTGAGGAGTAATCATAATCCAACCACAGACGCTCCAACTCCGTGGCATACTCCTGCACCGTCTTCTCTCCCTGTACGGTGTCATCAATCTCCCCATTTATCTGGAAGACCCGTAAGTTGTTTCCCACACCATCATAGGTCCTTCTCAACTTCTCCCACACATCTTTCACCATCTCAATACCGTCTACTGTGGCGGCAATAGACTGGACTAAGGAGTTGAGAAGCCAGATGTAGATCACCATATGAGTGGACTTCCACTCATCGCGTCCTGTCGAGCCCTCATCCGGCTCTGTCGTCTCGCCCGTCAGGAACCCCTCCATGTTTTTTCCTGCGAGGGTTCTTCTCACCCGCCGTGACCAACTCAGATAGGTGGCTGGTCCATCTAATTTCAGATCGATGGAGGGAAGCTTCAACTCTGGCGACGTTCGTGTCGTGTTCTCACCAGCCGACATCGTCAACAACTTCATCAACGTCGCCACCTCTGTAGAATCTAGCTTCTTGATGATCTCCTCCATCGATGCGTCGTCTATCCAATCATGTCACGTCCGCTCCACGACTCACGCTCGTCCTCGTCGTCCGCTCCTAGATCCGAACATGTCCCCCCTTTTTTCAGATCTAGGCATCCCTATTAGGCGCTGTCTCGTGCTGGTGCGGAGGAGGCGGCAGCACACATGTCACAGCCGCCGTCGCAGCAGTCGCAGCAGCCGCAGCAGCAGTAGTAGCCGCAGCAGTAGCGGGACGGGGCAGCAACAGTGAAGGGCGGCCTGCGAAGGGCGGAGAAGGGAAGAAGGGGGGGGCGTGGAATAGTTCGGTGGAGGAGATCTAGGAAATCCTCCTGTGGGTTTGTGGAAGCTTGGTGACGGCTAGGGTTTGTAGAAACTTGGCTCTGATACCATGTTGAAATTAGTTGATGATTTTATTGATTGTCTCATTGGCATTATATAGCCTTACAGTCATTAATACAATGATCTCAATCATTATGACAATAATCTCATAATGGAATATCCTGTGACATATTCTGGCATCCCAAATATGTCCTCAGGATATTCCTATGTGCTTATACTATACTTAAATATGACACCCAACATACCATATCAACATTTACTATTTTACTTGCTTTTGATTTTTTTTTTCATCACATATTTTAAGAAGCCCAATTTTAGGCCTGGCCCATTAACAATAAAAGGCCCAACCGAATAAACCGAGCCAATTTAATCGGTTCTGTTCGGTTATGGTTTAAATCGGTTCGGTTTCGATTTTTATTTTTCATATTTCAGTTATTTCGGTTTTGTGTAATTCAGTTCGGTTTGAGAACAATCCCCTCTGCTTCTCGAGCAATCTCAATCCCAAGGAAGTACCGAAGAAGGCCGAGATTCTTCACCTCGAATTCCTTGCCAAGCTTTACTTTGAGTTGGGCGATCTCCTGCTCATCATCTCCTGTGATAATCATATCGTCCACATACACCGCAAGCACGGTGATGTGGCCTCCACTCCGACGGAAGAACACAGTATGATCAGCATTGATCTGCTGATATCCCATCCCTATCATCGCCCTTCTGAATCTGTCAAACTACGCTCGAGGAGACTGCTTCAGTCCATAGAGGGATTTTTTCAACCTACAGACCTTGCCTACTGTCTGATTGGTGCCAAATCCTGGTGGTATCTCCATGTACACCTTCTCCACTAGATCTCCGTGAAGAAACACATTCTTCACATCCAGTTGGTGTAGCTTCCATCCACCATTCGCTGTCAGAGAAATCAGAGTCCTGACAGTGCTCATCTTTGCAACTGGTGCAAAGGTCTCGTCATAGTCGATGTCGTACGTCTGACTGTATCCTTTGGCTACTAGTCGAGCTTTGTAGCGCTCAACCTGTCCATCTGGGTTCTGCTTCACGGTAAAGACCCACTTGCATCCAACTGCTCTCTTCCCCTCTGGTAGTCTCACAAGCTCCCAAGTGTGGTTCTTCTCCAGAGCTTCCAACTCCTCGTGCATTGCAGCTTTCCACTTTGGATCGTTCTTGGCAACCTGCCAATTGTTAGGTACAGTAATACTATCCAAAGATGCTATAAATGCTCCATGAGAAGAAGGGATATGGTCATAAGAAACAAACTGAGCAATATCCCAACCATATCTGTTTGGAGGATTTTCTGCATTGCTACGAGTGGTCCTCCGTACAGATAGTGGTGTGGGAGGAGTAGAAGTAGGAGGAATGATATCTTGTGAAGGAGGGGGTATCACCTGAAGGGGGGTTGGTGTCGGTGCCTCAGGAGTTGGGACGAACGCAGGCAAGGGACTTGGCACTGTCGGTACTGGTCCTGCAGTTTGCTTCTCTCTCCTGCTGTAGGTAAGTAACTCTCCCTGAGCCGTAGGCCTAACACCTTCACCTTCTTGTTCCTTCTCCGTGCCTCCATGCCAAACTTCTAAATCGGTTACCACCAAGTTCTCCATCTCCCCCTCTCGCCTAATACTGGCAGTATTAGGCGTATTGTGTGAAGTGCCGTCCTGGTGGTAGTATGGCTCATTCTCCCGAAAGTGGACATCCATACTGACAAACTTCTTCTTCTCTACTGGACTCCAGCACACATACCCCTTCTGGGTCGCCGAGTAGCCTACCAAGATGCATTTGATCGCTCTAGGGTCAAGTTTCCCAACTGATGGCCTGTTGTCCTTCACAAAACACACACACCCAAACACCTTCAGTGGGAGTATCCCACTATTATTGCCTTGCAATACCTCACATGGGGACTTCCATCCGAGGACCTTCGAGGGCATCCTGTTGATGAGTTGAGCTGCTGTCAATACTGCATGCCCCCACAGACTCTGTGGGACATTCATGTCGATCAATATACTTCTTGGGACCTCCAGAAGGTGTCTGTTTTTCCTTTCTGTAACTCCATTTTGTGCTGGTGTGTATGCACAGGTGGTCTGATGCTGTATTCCGTGTGCTGACAAGTATTCTGCAATCGTCCTGTTGGTATACTCCGTTCCATTGTCAGACCTCAGTACCTTCACAACTGCTTTGTACTGAGTCTGGACATGCTTATGGAAATCCCGAAAACAAGCAGGTAAATCATTCTTATTTTTCATCAAATATAACCAGGTAACACGAGAGGCACACTCAATGAAAGAAACAAAGTACTTATAACCATTCATAGTGTTAGTAGCACATGGACCCCAGACATCAGAATGTACTACCTCAAAAGCAAAAGTGCTCCTATGACCCGTGCCAACATATGAGCTCCTAGTAAGTTTTCCTAACTCGCACGCATCACATACTAATTTTTCTTTATTTGTTTTTGCATAAATCTCTGGATACAACTTACTTAGAGTATCAAAGGAAGAATGTCCCATCCTCCGATGATAGAGTATCAAGGTATCCTCAGTCCTCTGCTGCAGTCCTTCCATGCCAGCCTTCTCTGCCATAGATACCAATGCTGAGTCCAGTCCTTCTCGATCTAGGTACCACAGTCCCTCATGCCAAGTGCCAGTCCCAAGTCTTCGTCCTGTCCCTTTCTCCTGGAAGGTCACCTTAGGAATATCAAAAGAAACAATGCATTTAAGTTGGAGGATTATAGAACTAATGGACAAGAGACTGACTGGAAAGGATGGAGCATGTAAAACATTGGATAATCTTACTGAACCTGTACAATTAACAGTATCCTTACCGACCACTGGCTGGAAAGTGCCATCAGCTGTCTGAATGCTGTCTGCTGATGCTAGGTGAATGTAGGAAGAAAACTCACTAGCATTCCCCGTCACATGCCGAGATGCTCCCGAGTCGATAATCCAGTCTGATGATTTAAGGGAAGAGATAGACGCAAGGGCAAGTGATTCGTCAGTACCTTCTGATGGATGGGCATACATGGCAGCGTTGCCCCTAACAAAGAATGAGGTGGACGCCTCCTCTGTTCTACTCCTCATGTCTCCCAGTGCCTGGTCCTCCACAGTAAAGGTGCCATCAGCTTCTCCGTTCCCTTCTGATATCAGGAGGTTCGCCCGATAACCTCCTCGGCCGCCTCGTCTACCCCCTCGACCACGACCACGTCCTCCATTATATCCTCGTCCGCCGAACGGTCCTCGTCCACCACCTGAATCTCCCTCCCTAGGTGGTTTGGTACAAGCATACCGATGATGACTCATCTCCCCACAGTTGTAGCACAGCCGGTTATGCTGCCAGGGCTCTCCCTTAGATCCTGTGTTACCTGAGCTGGTGATCGCTAGTGCTGACTTTGCTTTGGGGGGACCACCTGTCTCGGCTTGCAGCCTGATGCGTGTCTCCTGGATCATGGCTGAGATAGCCTCCTCAAGGCTAGGGATCTTTGGTTGGGATAGAAGTAGGGCCGTCCTCTGTGCGAAAGCTGCAGTCAGCCCTTTGAGGAACTTCATTGTCCTCTCCTGCAGACACACATGTCTCTCCTTACACTTAGGGTCCCCGCAGCTCGCCCGATCTGAGGAGTGATCATAATCCAACCACAGACGCTCCAACTCCGTGGCATACTCCTGCACCGTCTTCTCTCCCTGTACGGTGTCATCAATCTCCCCCTTTATCTGGAAGACCCGTAAGTTATTTCCCACACCATCATAGGTCCTTCTCAACTTCTCCCACACAAATTTCACTATCTCAATACCGTCTACTGTGGCGGCAATAGACTGGACTAAGGAGTTGAGAAGCCAGATGTAAATCACCATATGAGTGGACTTTCACTCATCGCGTCCTGTCGAGCCCTCGTCCGGCTCTGTCGTCTCGCCCGTCAGGAACCCCTCCATGTTTTTTCCTGCGAGGGTTCTTCTCACCCGCCGTGACCAACTCAGATAGGTGGCTGGTCCATCTAATTTCAGATCGATGGAGGAAAGCTTCAACTCTGGCGACGTTCGTGTCGTGTTCTCACCAGCCGACATCGTCAACAACTTCATCAACGTCGCCACCTCTGTAGAATCTAGCTTCTTGATGATCTCCTCCATCGATGTGTCGTCTATCTAATCACGTCACGTCCGCTCCACGACTCACGCTCGTCCTCGTCGTTCGCTCCTAGATCCGAACATGTCCCCCCTTTTTTCAGATCTAGGCATCCCTATTAGGCGCTGTCTCGTGCTGGTGCGGAGGAGGCGGCAGCACGCATGTCACAGCCGCCGTCGCAGCAGCAGCAGTCGCAGCTGCCGCAGCAGCAGCAGTAGTAGCCGCAGCAGTAGCGGGACGGGGCAGCAACAGCGAAGGGCGGAGAAGAGTTCGGTGGAGGAGATCTAGAAAATCCTCCTGTGGGTTTGTGGAAGCTTGGTGACGGCTAGGGTTTGTGGAAACTTGGCTCTGATACCAAGTTGAAATTAGTTGATTTTATTGATCGTCTCATTGACATTATATAGCCTTACAGTCATTAATACAATGACCTCAATCATTATGACAATAATCTCATAATGGAAAATCCTGTGACATATTCTGGCATCCCAAATATGTCCTCAGGATATTCCCATGTGCTTATACTATACTTAAATATGACACCCAACATACCATATCAACAGGAACTTTGCCTTAGCACAAGAGGAATTCGCGACAACAATGCGTTTCATTCATCTATAAGGAAGTCTCCTTTTGTATTCCAACACCTAATCATGTTCTTGATTACATGTTTTACCAAAGGAATCAAAAAAGAGTACAACAACGAAGAACTTAGTGAATCATATCCAAGAAGTTCATGAGGAGGTTGCGGAACAACATTAGAAGGCTAAGCAATGTACTAGTCAATAGAGAACAAGCATCCTAAGCGTAAAATTTTCAACATTGGAGATGATGTTACGGTGTATCTTAAAAAAGAGAGGATATCGGTTGGACAATACAGCAAGCTTCAACCGAGGAAGTTTGGACCTTTCAAAGTGTCGTGGAAAATCAACAACAATGCCTACATTATAGAATTACCTGGTTCGATGAAAATCTCGTCAACATTCAACATTGCAGGCTACTCTACACTCATCATGCAGACGAAGAGCATTTTATCTAAGTGCTAGCAAGAAGGAACTCTGGTCGAGTTCTCTACAAGCGGAGGGGTCTGATACGAACAGTAATAAAGGCCTGAATCCAGTTTTTGGCTTCTGACTAGTACATCGGGCGGTGTATTTCTTTTTATGAGTTTGGTCTATTTTTGGTATTACTCTTTACTAGTTTGTTTAGGAGTCTTTCTTGGGTTTAAATTAGATCTTTCTTATAAATAGGGCTTTGTAAATGAGTGGAGGCAAGTTTGATTATATTGTTTTCTCTGTCAATAAAGAGTTTTCTCTTTTGATTCTTGTATTTGAAAATTGGGGTTTAGTCCTTCATTATCTTGGGTCGTTGGTTTTTAGCAATCAGAGTTTTGGGCTATGTCATTTGACCTCGCGTAGGACATCTCCACCATCTTGTTTCAATCCGCCGTTATCACCAACAATGACATCACCACCATGATTGAGCTCATCCTCACGTCGCCGGCCACCCTGATGGGCGAGGTCATTGTCACCTTCCCAACAATTTTCTCTCTCCAAATAGTTTCGGTCATACTATCTAATACACTCCATAACTAACCGAAATTGTTACAAATTTGTCGAGACCAAGATTTGGACGGTGGATAGGGAAATAACAATCCTGATCTGAAACAGAAGAAACGTGCTGATTTGATTGTAGTACTAAAACTATGTTCCTCGGTCCAAGTAAAACACTTATAAAATTCTGTTGTTGAATCTTTCGTCATGGTTTCCTTTGGGCCAATGTCAGCTGAGAACTATATTCCCTGTTAGAACTAGAGTCATCAGCTCCTCAAGGTTTTTTTTTTACCAAGACATTTTTCTGTTCTTTATGGCTTAACTAAATTCACACTATTTTTTGCATAATGTTTCCATCAGTTACTGATTGCCAGAAATCTCTTTAGAACAGAAAAAAGAAAGATAGGCAAATGAAAGAACTGAATCACAGTTTCAGCAGTCTCATCATAACTGGGTTTCCTATTTCTGTTTCTAATGTTCTTGGGGATCTGTACTTTAGGTACTGAATTCAATTTCTCAAGATTTCAAGCACAAATTGTCGGGTAATTTAGAGGAAACATTCAGCAAAGGTGATGATTTTCTACATTATAAAATCAGCTACATGCAGTAATTGATATAGGTTAAAATGATTTCTTACTTGGATTGGTCGAGCACGAGGAGATACTGTTTTTCTTTTGCTTCTCCGATATCGGATAACCCACGGTTTTCGTCTGAGATAATGGAATGAGCTCCTCCATTCTTTGCCATGGCCAGAAATGCTCTGCCAATTCTAGCAAACGGGCTTTGTGCTTCCAAAGGATAGCAGCGATATCTCCTGCTTCCAATCAAGAAAGCAACTGCGGCTATCACCATAAGAATGCATGGGATTGCAAACCCAAGGCCCCAACCAATATTATCTTGAAGGTATGTCAAGACGAGGAACGAGCCTATCATGCCTACATTCATTCCACAGTACCACCAGTTGAAGAAGGAGCTCCTCGAGACGCACTCTTGAGGATCATTCTCGTCGAACTGGTCGGCACCTAATGCCTGAAGAGCAGGCTTGTGGCCTCCTTGAGCAAAAGCCACAAGATAAAGGGAGACATAGAACAAGGGTACTTGGACCTGAGGTCTGAGATTCGGTAAGATCGAAGAGAGAGTCAGCATACCTAAACCCTGCAACAGAAACGGTATAAAATATCACAATTTAGTAGTTTTAAGAAGAGTAAATAAAGAACAAAACACAGCAAATAAAACTATGGCAACAAATAAAGTTTCAGAACTAGTAAATAAAGAACAAAACAAGTCGACTTAATTATAACAACTAACTAAAGTAATAAACTAGTAAGAAACTTTCCTATGCTAATTCTATATAAGGTCATCTCCAATGGAGGTTTGTATGTTACTTCAACGGTGGTGAAATAAGATGACGGATCTTCTATTAGTGAAAAAAAAAAGTTACATCTACATGTGTTTACGTCAGAGAAGCCAAGGATAAACCCGGTGAGGAGTGGGAGGTCGAGCATGCATAGGTCTTCTGTCCAACGATTTGTAGATGACAACGTATTTAACCACATCGCAAACGATAACCATGCTAGATTATTGTGGAATAAATTGGAGTCACTTTATGCCAAGAAGACAGACTTGAACAAGTTGTTCTTGATGAAGTAGATGATGGGTCTAAGTTACAAGGAAGGTACTTCAGTATTGGATCATGTCAATGAGTTCTAGGTTGTGGTTGAACAGTTGTCGGCAATGCGAGTCAAGCTTGGTGACGAGATATAGGGACTAAAGATGTTAGGTACACTGCCAGACTCGTAGGAAACTGTACGAGTATCCATGACCACTTCTGCTCCTGATAGCGTTTTTACATTGGAATTCGCCAAAAGTGGGATGCTGAACGAGGAGATGTGAAGGAAATCTCAGGACACGTCTTCATCATCACATTTTGAGGCCTTAGTATCAGAGAATAGAAGTCCAAGGCCCTGTAAGAGGATTATGAGTGCTATTATTGTGGTAAAAATGACTACATTAAAGGAAAATTCTTTGCTTGGAAAGAGAGAAGGAGAAGGAGAAGGAGAAGGAGAAAAGGGAAAGCAAAATAGGAAGAACGTTACAGCTGCAGTGTCGGTACAGGGAGGTGACATCATTATAGGTAACAAGGGAACCATGAACCTCGCTTGCGATGATACGAGTTGGGTGGTCGACTGAGAGGATTGTTGGTAGAGGAAGCAAAGATTTGACCTTTATGATATGGAAAGGAGTACAAGGGATGCACAAGAGATTAATGCAGTCAGATATAATACGTCTACAGAGCTGTAACATAGATGACTCAGTCATATGAGTGAGAAGAGGATGAGCTACTTAGCGAACAGAAAGGTGCTTCGAGGTTTGAGGCATAAGAAATTAGAGAGATGTCAGCATTGCATAGCTGGAAATCAGAATAGGTACTATTGTTGAGTTATGGGAGACTTATTTAGTCCCACATCGGATAGAAAATAAGAAGGCGGCTAGCCACCTCCTATATATATGTACCCTCCCTCTTGGAAGTAGATCAATCAATTATTTTATCTACATGGTATCAGAGCCAAAGCTCTGAATCATTTTTCCAAAAAAAAAGAAAAAAAAAAAGAAGAAGGAGAATTCCCTTTCCCCGTGTCTCTCACCCGATCCCCCCCGCCTTCCTCTACCCGGGTGGAAGCCCCCCTCCCTCGCACCTTCATATGTGCGTGGAAGCCCCCCCCCCCCTCGGGTCGACGTTCCATGCGGGTGTCGTCAAACCCGTCATTGGATCGTGGATAATTAGAGAGGAACTCTTGTGTGATCCTCTGATTTCGATCTCAACGTGGATTCTGAGATTAGAGAATATACTTCCTGGAAAGTTTTGCACAAATCACTATTTCTAGTTCTTGTTCCGGCAAGTTCTATCCATCGTGCATTTCTCATGTCGCATGAGTTTGGGGGTGTACAGATAGATGGAGAAAGTCGTGATTGCATGTAGGCGCATGACACGTGTTTGAGTTGCGTTTAACCTAGTCTCTGTGTGCAACTGTGGAGATGGGAACACCTGTGACTAGTCAGGAGTTGAAAGAGATATTGGAGGGGGCGACCAGGGTGTTCCAGGCCAAATTAGAGGAGACCTCATCTAGTAGGGCAGTCGTGCCCGAACCAGAACCGTCGCATGTGATAAAGAATATAGAGTTGCTGCCAAATGACATCAAACTTGAGGGGACGAGAAACTACCATAGTTGGTCTAGGAGGGCGCTGTTGAACCTTCGGACCAAGGGACTTGAAAAATATGTGAAGGGAGAGTGCATTAATCCAAAGGATAAAACGAGTGCTGAGTGGAGCACATGGAGTCACCTTAATTCTCTGGTGGTTTCTTGGCTGCTGACTTCTGTGTCTCCATCCATAGCTGGGATGGTGGAGTGATCTGCAGTACAGCTGATGTCTGGACAACATTGGCTGGGATGTTCTCTGGAGCTGGGAGTGTAACGATCCGTTCCGCTCAAGCGGACAGCCGATTCAAACGGAGCAAGTGCAACGACCCGATCCGCTATGCTCAGCGAGAACACTCGTTTGAGGAAAAGGATTCCAGACTTGGCCCTTCAGGAGTTCAGACTTAAGACTTTCAAAGGCTCGCTCGGAGTATCGCTCGACCGAGACGAATCATCGCTAAGGTGGGTGTCTATGATGAACTTATTTTTGCTTAGCCAGCACACTTAAAATATAGACGATAAATGCTAGTCGCTAGGTGAATCACCCATTTCATGCTAATAAAGAATACAACGCACCTATCTAAGGGAATAATCTCATCTTATATTGCTTGTGTTAGAACATGGAAATGGAACTTGGCTTATAATTGGACCCTCGTATGCTACCTTAGTCTTGTGCAAGTAGACCCCGCTATGCCTCGAGTAGATCATTATATACTCTTCGTAGTGCACTGCTTTACTTGTTTACACTTCTTGTCCCCTAGATTATGTCGCTTGATATGTTCCTGCACGGCTTCACTCCTCGCACTATACCATAGACCGTGCTAAACGTAAAGGCTTATGTTCTAAGGTAGACTATACAATATGTTTCCTTATGCTTATGTTTCCAACAAATGCGTGCTTACCTGCTTACATGGTAATTTACACTCGTTTGCCTCGTTTCAATGCTTGTCACATAATTTTATGCCACAATCAAGTAACACTGTCTTGCCTTGCATTCATCCAATTCACCGGAAGACTATCTAATAGTCGTTCCATGCAAGTATAAACCTGAAAGTGTTCGGGACCGTTAGGTCGCCAAGGCAATTCCCGAACTAGGGGATTGCATCATGTCAAGTAAAGCAAGAATCACAGCTCGTGGAGCATACTCGTTCTGAACAAGAATCAAGAATTAACATGTCATGAATTCCGTGAATCTGAGACCCAAGACTTGGATGTCGCGGACAACTTGTGCACAAGGTATTAAATCAGTTCCTGCAGACGGTCTCCGGGACACTGGGGCCGATCCGATCCGGACAGAACATCTGTTAGTCTGTCTGTTTCAAGGCAGGATGGCGTGTAGCGCCTTGTGAACCTTCCTTCACGCCATTCTCGCTCTTAGACTAAGTAGTCGTCTGTTCGGACAGTATGGATGTGACACCTCGTTCCTCGAGTAGCATACCATTCTCGCTCTTGACTACAATCCGTCCTTTATGGCTATGTCAGCCACTCACGTTTATATAGATAAGTCATCCTCGCTTGGCGGCAATCCGCGTGCGAGTCATTGCATCATATAATGGTATCTGAATCACCTGAACGGATATGATTATAACACACTTATACATAATTGAACACTTAAACATCTTCTGCAACACTTCTGGATAATCTGTGTAACTCGTGCACCTGAAACAGCACCCCGCTCATGACAATCGTGTTTGCTTATTCATTTCCCATGGATTTCATATATATACCTGTGCTTGGTTTAACTTGGGGCGTGCCATATTGGTATCAGAGCATGGCTTTATGCCTTTGGACTTCTTATCGATCTTCTCAGTTTCAAAAGCTCGTTCGTGGGTTATGTGCATATATTCTCTCTCGTTGACCCGATGGGATGTTCCATACAATAAGTCTAAATAATTTCAAAAGTACATGTGAATGATATGATTGCTTGAACTGGATAGGAATGCAAAGACCCTTGTTCCGACCTGTGTTAGACTTTATGGGAATAGACTCGTGCTAGAATTTGCAAGTTATATGCGAACCTAAATACCTATATATGATTTCCCAGCTGGTTAGTGTGCGAAATAAAATATCGTTCGGACGGTTAGTTATGCACACAGCCTTTCGGCTAAGTGTTGTTGAGTATCGTGCGCCAAGACCCTTTGGTACGAGCTAATTGCAAGCGAGATTAGGATATCGTTCAGATAAGGACAAGTCAGACTTAGAATGAAAATCGATAGAAACCTTATCAGTTTATCGCTAAGGCGAATATAGTGGATCATGCTTGGATTTTGAGAAATAGCTCGAACGGTATTTTGTATCTGGAAGATACAAATCAAAAATAGTTTACTTGGATGACTATCAACAAGAATATATACAAGACTAAGATTTATCAGGCGATGCTTAGGTATCATGAAGAGATTCTAAGGAATGACTTGGTGAATATGCTAGCGATTGACGCGAATACGATTAAGGATTTAATTGGGTGACTCGATTCCTGAGTGGTATATGGATCATTTTGGAAATGTTCAAGCGAATTCATAGGTCTCGTGCGATAGTTGGTTTGAACGATTGAGTATGTCTTGAAAAAAAGTGATAAGGCTTATATCGAATCGAGATTCAAGGTAATAAAATCAATATCTTAGTCAAGGAAACTTGTTGGGAAACTTGGAGGATCGTGCGAGCAATTTCAAATTGAATCAAACGAATTGAACTTGAGTAGAATATCACTCGAATAGAAGTTAGCCCGAGAATGAATATTGTGGTTCGATGAAAGAGGTAAGCGATAACGGATTTGATCTGGAGTTTGGAAGAACGATCTTGAATCTAGTTCGAATGATAACTCTCGACAATCAGTCCTAGCGAGAACGATTATCCTGCGGGAGCGCCGACATGGTGATTTCACGTCTAGCGGGGATAATTGAACTCACGGGAACATGTTCGGTGATTATTCCAAACGAACTCGATGAATGGAACGTATCAAAAGTGGATAGACTATGGCTTGAATATTTGAAACATAGTTGTTTGAGGAATGCCAGAAGTAGACTATAGATTTATCAAACGGTAACATTGAAGTTGGATGATTTTGCTAGACGAATTATAATCACGGCATGAACGGACAATACTTGGTGGATTAATATATATAACTTGGATGGAGCAAAAAGTAATGATAAGGTGTCTCGATAGTTTCGATGATAACCATAATGTTCGACGTTCTTGTCTTGTGCAAGCGTAAATCTATGCTCGTACATGTGTCACGCCTGAATTAGGACGATTATCTAGCGGGAGCGTTGGCGTGGTGATCTCAAGTCCAGCGAGGATGATCGAACTTGAGGAAGACCGGAGCGTGACAATCAAAGGATCATCTTGACTAGTGGTTCGACACGATAAGACAAATTTGGGAATACAGATGAATCGGAAGTCTCCTAGATGAGTTAGTCTCGAACCCGGAGTAAGACACGCTTGATGGTTTCTTGAACGGATACATGAATCTTGTTGGACGACTTGGAGTTATGATCAGAGATTTAGAATTGAATCATGGCTTGGTGGTCTAGACTTATAATGGAGAGGTAGATCCTATCAAAACATGTTTGAGGAGATAGACTATGTGAATTGCTAGGCTTGTCATGCGACTTGGATATACCATGGATTTGACTGAACGGACTTGAACCATGTACAAAGGAACGTGTTAATGTGTGTAGGATGATATTTGCTCGATGTTTAGAAATCTGAGTGAACGAGCTTGGGTAGAATATCCCGTGCAAACGAACAATGGTTTAACCTTAGGAATTGGGGCAAGCACCGTGCGACAAATTTGCACGATGAATCGTATGCTTGAACTTGTACCTATGATCTTGTGAGCTGACCTAGTAATTAGGCAGACGACCCTGTGCCGAGTGAAAGAACTTGTGTGACCGACTTTAGAATATTGCTTGAGCAAGCCATAGAACTGGGACAGCAAGACTTAGTATTAGATTGGGAACGGTAAGTGTGTGCTATATTTGACACAAACAGAATGTATGATAGGACATGGAAGCTAGTCAGTTGATCGGATAGATCGTGCTTAACGGTAGTGCAATGCTTGATTCTTGGTTGGAATGGAAATGACTTAGATATTGACCCTGTAGAGGTATCATCGTGATTTGTAAGACGAGAACCCTTGAGATTTTTGCAAGTAGCTTGTCCGATTTCACTCTCTCTAAGTTTTGTTGAATGCATATATTTGAGGGACGCCTTGAACGTATGCATGATCCAAGACTCAATGATATGTTGAACTCAAGTGTAAAGACTTCGCTATCGCTAAGTTGGTTAACATGCATATGTTTGAGGGACGCTTTGAATATGTGCACGATCCAGACTCGCGATATGCCGATCTTGAATGCTAGTGTAAGTGAATATGTTAGATTCGCATGGACGAGTATAACGATTTGGATAAGTTTGCCTCAACCTTAGATCATCATTCAAGATGGATCATACCTTACCCCGCGTTAAGCGATATATGTTCCGCGCTAAGGCACGGTAGAGACCGAGTCAGAGCTTGGATTCAATGATAGAATCATTCAATGAGACAGACCCAGCATACAAGCGACACGGTATAAGGAACGAGTAGAAAATTGTGTTCGAACGGATCTAGTGGTACCGATTGTTATGCAAAAGATAGATTCGATAGTGCGATAGAACGGTTTGTGCTCAGGAAGTCTTGAGTACGAAACTTTTTCTGAGTCGTGTATAATTAACGACCCGTTCCGCTCCAGGGTCATACGCACTAATTCCAAATTTCTGAGAGTTGTCTGGGATCGCCCTGTCCCATAGTCGCGGCCTTCACGACCTCTCATATAGGTAAGTCCTTAAGGGTTGGTGATAGGTTTCAACCCCGCATATCAGCTTGGACCTATTAAGAGTTTTAAAACTCATCATAACCATATCACTCAAGAACACTGTCACCATAGGGATGGGGAATCATTGTACGCATATACAGCCACTTGGGCAATATAGAATGAGATTTTAATCTCGGGTCAGTGTTCCATAAAAGTCACCTAAGTCCAGCTTGTTCCTACCCATTGAACCAGCTTCTTGGGATCTCTAGTCAGACTCGGTTGGGTTGCCACTGCTGGTGACTTTACTTATGGGCTTAACCCCATCCCCCTCGATGATTCTAGGATCAAAGTCCTAGACAGACCCTTCGTCAAGTGGTCTGCAAGATTCTTTTCTGACTTTATATAGTCAAGAACCACATATTTGCCCAATAGGCTCTTTATAGACTTGAAGCGCAGCTGCAGGTGCCTGTTCATCTTAGCATTCACATAATCATGCTTTAGTAGCTCCATAACAGATTTATTATCACAGTTTATAGAAATTGCAGGAACAGGATTAATAGAAACAGGTATATGCATAATAAGGTTTCTTAGCCATTCGGCTTCTGTGCATGTAGTGTCCAAGGCTATCATTTCAGAGTCCATTGTACTCCTAGCAATGATAGTTTGTTTACATGAGCCCCAGGAGATTGCAGCTCCTCCTAGAGTGAAAACATATCCAGTAGTAGATTTTACATCATGTGAGTCAGTTACCCAGTTTGCATCTGAATAACCTTCTATGATATCAGGGTGTCTAGTATAGTGCAACATATAATGTAGAGTACCCCTAAGATATCTAAATACTCTTTCTAATATTATCCAGTGTAACTGATTTGGGTTATTAGTATATCTACTTAGTCTCCCAATAGCAAATGCAATATCAGGTCTGGTCTTGTTTGATATATACATGAGAGAACCTATCATCTGAGAATATCTATGTTGTTCCATAGGAGAACCCTCATTCTTCTTTAGAACAACACTCTGTCATAAGGAGTAAGGGCAGGTTTCTTATCAAAAAACTCAAATTTTCTTAGCATTTTCTCGATAGAGTGTGCTAAGGATAGAGTATAGCCCTCCTTGTATTTGGACAGTTGCATGCCTAGAATCAAGTTGGCTTCACCTAGATCTTTCATATCAAACTGGCTGGATAAATAGTCCTTGGTATTAGTAATCAATTCTAGTGATGATCCAAAAATAAGGATGTCATCTACATACAAACATAGGATGACACAACTTTCATCTAAAATTTTGGAGTATATACATTTATCATACTCATTTGGCACGAAACCATATTCTGAGATGATTATGTCAAATTTGTTGTGCCATTGTTTGGGAGCCTGCTTTAGACCATAAAGAGATTTAACTAATCTGTAAACTTTATATTCTTGGCCTTTAGTAATAAAACCTTCAGGTTGCTCCATGTAGATTTCTTCCTCTAGGTCCCCATTTAGAAATGTTGTCTTTATATCCATTTGATGGATTAGTATATTATGAATGGATGCCAAGGCTAGAAGGGTTCTGATAGAGGTGATCCTAGCTACAGGTGAGTAGGTATCAAAATAATCTAATCCCTTTTTCTGGGTAAAACCTTTGGCTACTAATCTAGCCTTGTATTTCTCTATGGTACCATCGGCTCTAAATTTCTTTTTGAATATCCACTTACAACCTATGGGTTTACTACCTAAAGGTAGGTCTGCTAGAAACCAAGTATTGTTCTCCATGATGGAGTTATACTCACTGTTAATGGCTTCTTTCCAGAAAGGGGCATCAGGAGAAGATATTGCTTCTTCATAAGTTGAGGGATCACCCTCTATCAGAAAGGTGAAGAAACCTTCCCCTAAGTTCTTTTCAATTCTTTCTCTTTTACTCCTTCTAGGTTCTATATTTTGTTCGGGTTGTGAACTAGATATTTGAACATGAGAGCTGGTGGACGGAGTAAGAGAGAGATTGGAGGGAGAGGACAAAATTCTATCTTTAAAGGGATATATATTCCCAAAGTAAACTGCGTCTCTTGCTTCTATAATAGTATTGTTAGAGATTTCATTTACTTCTGAGTGAGTAACAAGAAATCTATTGGCATTGCTATCTAGGGCATATCCTATGTATACAGCATCTACAGTCTTAGGTCCAATCTTCCTCTTTTTAGGTTCAGGAATTCCTACTTTAGCCAGACATCCCAAACTTTGAGATAATGGATCCTAGGAGCTCTACCTTTCCATAATTCATAGGGAGTCTTATCATTAGACTTACTAGGAATTCTATTAAGGATGTAACAGGCCGATAATAAAGCTTCTCCCCACAAATTATCGGGAGCACCTGAGCTGAGGAGCATGACATTCACCATGTCTAACAGAGTGCAATTCTTCCTTTCAGCATCTCCGTTGGACTGTGGTGAATATGGAGCAGTTACCTCATGGATTATTCCGTTTTCTTCACATAAATTGGTCATATCATTTGATGTATACTCTCCACCACGATCTGATCTAAGAATCCTAATCTTTCTCTCTAACTAGTTCTCAGCTTCAGATTTATAGAATTTAAATCTGTCTAGAACTTCATCTTTGGTTTTGAGAAGATATGTATAACAATACTTTGAATGATCATCTATAAAGGTAACAAAATATTTTCTACCACCTCGGGTCAAAACCCTATTTGAGTCACACACATCACTATGAACTAGCTCTAGAAGGTCAGAGTTTTTTCTACAAATTTGAAAGGTAGTCTTGTGTGTTTGGCTTGAACACAGATCTCACACTTGTGTTTATCATCTATTAGAGTTTTAGGAATAAGATCTAAGTTCATCATCCTTCTTAGGGAACATTGATTCACATGACCTAATCTACTGTGCCATACATTTGAAGATTCTACATTGGAAACAACAAAAGAAAGATCTGAAATTTTATTCATTGTACTCATAATAAAAAGACCATCTCTTATAAAACATTTTCCAATAAAAGAATCATTCTTAGAAAATACTACTTTATTTGCTTCCATAACAATCTTGTACCATGAAGCTACAAGAAGAGACCCACTAACTAAATTTCTTCTGATAGACGGCACATGTAACACATCATGAAGAGTCAGAATTTTTCCTGATGTCATCTTTAGATCTATTCTTCCTCTTCCTATAATCTGTGCCGCTGAGCCATCTCCTAGAGTTACACCTCCTCCACCTGATTCCTGATAGTTTGAAAAACAGGAGCAATCAAAGGAAACATGAACATTAGCTCCAGAATCCAACCACCAATCGTCAGAATGGTAAGAAATGTTGACTAAGAGTTGATAGCTTACAGACCTGAAGGAACTAGAAGAGACATTGAGAAGCATGTTTGCTTCTGGTTTGGCAGGACGTTTCCCTTTGAAAGATGTCTGGACAGCTTCCTTCTTTCTATGGAAACAGTTGGTGGCTATATGGTTTGTTTTACCACATACAAAACAAAATCTCTTCTGATCCTGAGTTTGACCAAAGGTTCTTGGTTTATTGTGGTGATGGTTTTGGTGGTGAGACTGAGAGTTCTGCTTCTTCTTGAAGAGGTTCCTTTTTGGTTTATGGTGATGATGAGGCTTGGGTTTACCTTGGGATTCTACTAGGTTTACCTTAGCTTTAGACTCAGGCTTAAGGTTAGACCTTAGCCTAATTTGTTCTTCTGTTCTAATTTTCTTTAGTACTTGAGCAGAGGTAAGGTCACCCTGAGTGTGAATGAGGTCTTTCTTGACATCAGACCAAGAAGGAGGAAGCTTGTCTATTAAGCAGGCTATCTTATACTCAGTAGAGAAGAAAGTGTCTTTGGCTTGAATATGCCTAAGGTATTCTTGGAATTCATGTATTTGGTCATTTATAGGTTTGTTATCTACCATAAAGTATCTGTTGAATGAGGAGGAATTGAATATTTCAATTCCAGCATCACCACAGCTATATTCATCTTCCAGAGCATCCCAAAGTTCTTTTGCACTTTTGTATTCAAAGAATATGTCATATAGTGATTCAGACAAAGCGCTTAGAGATCTATGGAAGCAATGGTAGTCTATTTCCTTAGGGGTCTTGGGTCTAGAAGAACCAGAGGACTTGGATACACCTATGTCAGACTCAGTGTCATCTGAGTCATTTGTGATTGGTGTGGAACCATCAATGGCTGAGATTAATCCTAAGGTTCTGAAATTATTAAAATAATTTATATATTCAGAAAACTAACCTTGATATGGTTCTAACAAAAAAAACTGGAGCGCGTTTGGAGTCCGGAGCTAGGAGATATCGTCTTTTTAAGTCGTCATAACATACTAGAAAATGAGGCTGAATTTATGACGAATTTTGACTCTTTTTGGACGAAAAAGAGTTGAATTTGGGAAAGAAAAATATGAAGGATGAGGTATTTATAATGGTGGAGACTACTTAATTGAATACGACTATGATTGACTAATTTGAATATGAATAGGACCAGTTTAAATAAGGATAGGATATGCATGAAGTTGCTTTCCTAGTAGGCTCATGAGCCAAAATTTTATCTGACTTTGTCATCTCTTAAAGAAAGTCCCGTTGAATTTTGCAGGTTTAGCAGTAAAAGTCTCATCCTTGGCAGTCATGGTTGCAAATGAGGAAAGTCTGAAATATACGAAATTACTCAATAACAATGTCCAATGATTTAGAATAATAGTTCAAGTGATTTTGCTAACCAATCTTAAAAACTTGAGTCTATCAAGTGTAGATTGATTTGGGTTAGCTGTAGGGGTCGGTTCCCAGCTAGCGGTGGTCCGAATACACTAAAATACCGTGTCGCTTAGGGCTATTTACACCCGGTTGACAGAAGGACCCTTTCGGCTTGCTTCCAAATTGATCTTTACTTTTAGAATCCAGACTCAAAAGAGATTTGCAATTATATTTAACTATTATACCAATGATGGTATATATATATATATATATATATATATATTAAGAAAGATTTTATGTGCTACAAATACTAAATTATAGTGGTTAAATTGAATCACAAGATTATATGTGCTGGCAAATATGCAACCAAAAATTAGAAATATTTGTTACAAATATTCAAGACAGTTCACAAATTTTCTAATAGAAATATTCGTTACAATTACTACAAATACAATTTTTTTTATTTTTCAATTTATTTGTTAACAAAATAGTACTTAGAATAATAATTTTCTAATACCAATTCTTAATTAATATATGATCTAAAACAATTAAAAATCTATGTTGCACTTTGGTATGTAAGCAGTAATACTCGTTAAACAAATTTGCTAAATGAACAGTGAACTACAAGTTTGCTACAATAAATATTCGTTATCAAAACAAAACCTTTGTTTGGTAAGAATTAGAAAAATATTTGTTTGCTACAGTAAATATTTTAGTGGTGACAAATATATTGGTGACAAAAATCAGAATCCAGTAGTAAAATTGCTACAAAAATATATATGCTCACAGAATATTTGTTTTGATCAACTCTTATATTGTTATCAATATAAAAATATTAATTTTTCAGAGAACAAGGAAACTAAAAAACAAAATGTGGATTCTGAAAAATTAATATATTTATATTGATAACAATATAAGAGTTGATCAAATATTTTCTCGTTGCTTCGTGCACGAATTGTTACCGGTCTCCAGGAAAGTCGTGTACGAAGCACTGCCATAAGAGTTGATCCGAGGTCTATGTGCAGACGTTTCTCGGAAGCTCCTAGTGGTAAAACCCCCTGACTACCGGGTTCTCTTCGTCGCACACAACTCGGAGAGAGAGACCGAACTTAGCTCTGCCCAGAGCAAGGATTTGGAGATCAGAATGTGGTTTGAGAGAGGAATGAAAGAGAGGTTTCACGTAGAATTATTTTTTTTGTCAAAAGGATGAGGAGGTGACCGCAATATATAAATAGGCAGATCAAATGCACAGCCAACCGACAAGAGATTGAATGGCTCATAAAACTAGCCATTAAAGAGCGATAATAAAGGAAAAGAAAACGTAGAGGAATGGCTGTCAAAATTAGTTGTCACAGCGGTTCAATGAACCTGGACAGTGTCTCAACATTCAAAATTTGAATGAGCTAAAACTGTTCAAAAAATAAAGGGGAGCAAAAAGATTTTTGGATCCCAGCCCGAACCCGAAGAGTAAATTGGATCGGCATTCGGCGCCTGCAAGTGTGGGCCCGCACCCGTTACCGAATCCGCACCGAGCCGAGCCAAGCGGCGGCGGCGGCGCGCGCGTGTGGCCCAAGGGGTTCCCCACACATCTTTAAGAAAGCAATGAAGAGGAACTAATATATACATACAAGGAGGGGTTGGCCCATCCGATGTGGGACTAAAGGAAAGAAGGAAATTGAGTTTTTGCTCAAGCAAAGCTAACACCCACAATGACTTGTCTACGACTTGCCTATGCACGGATACTGCTTGAGTTCATGGTGACGCAGCCTTTGCCGAAGGAAGTGCTAGTCTGTCTTCCAGGAGGTCGACGACTTGTTATTCCGATTACTTATGAATGGACTCCTCCTAGTTGCTCGGCGTGTCGTTGCATCGGACACGATGAGATCCATTGTCCTGACCCTACGGGTGATTTCATCCGAGAAGAACTTATGGAGGCGCTTCGTAATAAATCTGCCGCTAGGTCTTCACCCTCTCTACATATGATGGTGTCAGAGGAGACTACTATTCGCCTTGATAGTTTGCCTAAATCAGGTAACGTCTGGGGAGGAACGACTCTTCCTAGGACCCCAGTTAATCCATGCCCGGTCCTGTTATCCATACAGCCCCATCCAGTTTGGGTGAGCTTTCAGTCGCATGTGATAGAGTCCTGAGTCTTAGCGATTACGGGGGATTCGTGTCCTCATGTGCCTGGTCCAGTCAAACGGCCAGCCACAGAGACTTTGGAAGTGTCCGCGGTGACAAGAGGAGATTTGGCTTTACCGGTATCTGAGCTTTCTCCAAAGGTTTGTCCCGAGCGTGCTGCCAAAAGTTGGTCTCCTGTAGAGAGTTCCATGGATACCAGGGAAGGGGATACCACAGAATATGCCCCCACGGATGCTATATTTTGGATGTTTGTTATGTTTGTAGATATCTTGGTTATTTAGATTTATATTTAGTGTATTCATATATTCATATTCCGAAACATGCGTTGGTACTGCTTGCTCCCTACCACTTAGTTTGTTGTTAAATTGTTAGTTAGATTCAATTTTGTCTATCTCACATTTCAAGATATTACCTTGGTACAACACAATTCTCTTCCTTCTATATTATATGTTTACATAAAATGCTATGTTTCGGTTTGTTGGTTGTGCAGTGCGTTTTGCCGGTTTTAGACTCTTAGTAACCTCCTTTGTTGTACTTCGCTATTAGGGGATTATAGACCCTCTGGTTTTGCTTTAGCCAGGTCTTATAGCAGAGTTCCAAGATCTTCCATCACTTACAACCGGAGATCCCCGGTCCAGGAATAACATGAGTGGGTTTTTGTTCTTCGACCACTCATTATTTTCACTTCTTTGTCTCATTTTCATTAGAGCAACTGTTAAATCTTTCCGTTCCCAAGTCAATTTAAAGGCATTATAGTAATATTCACTAGATCGCAACTAGCATATATATGACTATGTTCGCTTGATCCTCTTTAGACTAATATTCTATTTTTGAAATTCCAGTTTCAATATTAGTTATTGTCATTATATTAGGGATGCCTTACTTCATCTCTAAGGGTGGCATTCTTGTTATTTGTTGATGTTATGGATTGAGTATAGGTTGTGATACAAATAGGATGATTTATGGTTTGCTAGTTTAACCCCCAAGTCTAGTATTCTGTCATGACTGTATTTCAAGGTATTTGAATATTTTGTATGTGTAGTTGGTCATGCCATACTCGGGTAAAGTGCAAAAAAAATCCTCCTTAGATTTGTATTTTTGCAATTAAAGACCCTTGGATTTAAAAAAACTCTCGCATTTTATATTTGGGCCATTTTGAATCCAATTTGATTTTCTGCCGTTAATGGACGTCAAATTCGACGTCAAATGACTAATATATCCCTCACTAACAATAATCCTAATCCCAACCCTCTCCCCCCACCTCCTTCTTCGGCGGTGGGGGCGGCGGCGGTGGTGGAGACGGCGGCTCGGGGAGGAGAGGGGGATGAGGCGCGGGGTGGAGGGGAGCCTCAGGCCGGCGCGGGGGAGCTGCGCGCGGGGGGGAGGGGGGGGCGGGGGGGGGGGGAGCGGCCGCGGGAGAGCCGAGCGGGGGTCGGCGTGGGGGATGTCACGCCCCGATCTCCCGCAGGCAAATCGGTCATTCCCGCTAGGTGGGAATCACCCTCGCCAGCACTCCCGCGGAACGATCGCTTGACCCATCCGGACGTGATGCCGCACGAGCGTGATCCACGTCCGTACAAGGCCATGGTTCATTGGCTGGCGGTAAGAGTTCTAAGCCACAGAGTCGCACAGATTGTCCGAGTGCAGCGGAGTCATGAACGCATAGGCGATCGGTAACAGGTTCACTGAGTCGACAATATAGCGGAAGCATTGAAACACAAGTTGAAGTAAAGCAAGCTCCTTTATTGATATGAACATGTGTTACAGGCGGCGTATAGCCGAGATTACAAGTCGCTCAAGCCTCTCTCTGAAACAGTAAAAGCGTGCTAAGTGGCTACAATTGTGGAATGATTATACAGGCGATGTTCACAACATTATGTCTTGTATATGTGCTTCTGTTCCGGATGCACCGTTGCTTCGGAGTGATGTACACACCTTAGCACGCACGAAGGAGACATCCGCACCGAACGAGGTTCTCCCGCACCCTGCATACAGACTGGTGGATTATCAGTACATTGAATGCACTGGTGGGGAATCGACTCGCCCGCTCGACAAATCCAAACACGTAATATTAGTTTCGTGCACCAACTATTAAGTTGTCTTTCTAGTTGCCTTAGGATCAGTTTCATGCAAATATTGAATAGCCTAATCCGTGTGGCAGTGCGCCGTGCAACATGAGAGGAAACACGGCGAGACTTACCATTTTACCTTCCATGTCCAAGGAAAACATTGTTAATTTAAGCACGGGCAAGTATAAGCATTCAGGGGCATAGCATATGCAAATACGAGGGTCGTTATAACATGATCGTTCAGGTGTTTAGTTGTTTCTTGATTCGATACAGTGACTCACACGCGGATAGCCGCAAAGTGAGGATGACTTATCTATATGAACATTTGTCGCTGGCATAGCCATAAAGGACCAGTTGTAGTCTCAAGGTCGAGGATGAAGTGCAAGCAATGAACACGATGGGCATTGCACTTATCCCGCCGATACAGACGACTACCGGAAGTTTCGTCTAAACCGGGTCGGCCCCAGTGCCCCGGAGACCGCCCGCGGAACGAGATCCGAATATCACCTTTTACAAGTTGTCCGCGACATGCAAGTCAGGGTCTCAGGTCAAGCACAGAAACAAGTTCGAGGCAGAATATATATATATAAGAACAAGTCCGGTATGGAACGAGTTCGAGACAGAATATATATATATAACTTGTTGAGGCAGGATTCAGTAGTTTGCTCCTCGAGCTGTGATTCAGGGACTTATTCATTCTTGGTGCAGATTTCCTGGTTCAGAATTTGCCTGGGTGACCTAACGGTCCCGGATACTTGCGGGTTCATTCAGGCACGGAACGACTACGTAGTAGTCTTCCGGGGTTTGGATGAAAACATGGCAACATTACAAGCAGACAAGCATGCGTTTCTAAGGAACATAAGCAGCACGTTTGCTCGGGCCCGAAGGTAAACCGAGAGTTAGATCGTTAGGGGACTTGGCATGCGAGGGTCTGAATACAAGCAGTATTTCAATTTCCATGTTCTAGCATAAGCAGTAGAAGTTGGGATTATTCCCTTAGCTAGGTGCGTTGGATTCTTATTAGCATGCAGGGGGTGATCCACCTAGCGACTAGCATGAACATTCCATTTTTATGTGTGCTGGCTAAGCAAAGACAAGTTCACCGTAGCCACCCACCTTAGCGATGATTCGCCTCGGTAGAGCGATACGTCAAGCGAGCCTCTGAAAGCCGAAGTTGATTTCCTGTAGGGACAAGTCTGGATATCCTTTGCTTCTCGTTTGAGGCAAAGCGGGTCGGGACAGTTGCACTTTTACCGTTTGAGACGGCAGTCCGCTAGAACGGAACGGGGTGTTACATCCTACCCAACTCAGAAAAAGTCTCGTCCTCGAGACTTACTGAGGACAAGCAGTAATCTAGGGTTGAGGCAATCCTAGACAAGTCGTTGTACTTGTTCATTGGATATTCACTTGCACAAGCGTCGAAATCAGCATATCGCTTAGTCTGGATCGTGCGCACTTTCGAAGTGCACTTCTAGCGTGAGCACGTCAACCAGCTTAGTGATAGCGAAGTCTTAGCACTCGAGTTTCACCTTTTCTTAAGTCTTGGATGGTGCACTAGTTCAAGGCATCCCTCGAATATATGCATTCAACCAAACTTAGAGTTAGTGAAATCGGACAAGCTACTAGCGATACTCTCAAGGGTTCGCACAGGTTGGCACAAAGGCCACTCGCAGCACAACAACATACAAGCAAGCATATCATTCAAAACGCATTTTGAAAGTATTTAGACTTTTTGTTGGAACATCCCATCGAGGCATTGAGAGAGAGCGTGCACATAACCCACGAACGAGCTTTCGAAACAGAGATATTCGAATCGAAGTCCAAAGGCGTAGAAGCCAGGCTCTGATACCAACATGTCACGCCCCGATCTCCCGTAGGCAAATCGGCCGTTTCCGCTAGGCGGGAATCATCCTCGCCAGCGCTCCCGCGGAACGATCGCTTGACCCATCCGGGCGTGATGCCGCACGAGCGTGATCCACGCCCGTGCAAGGCCATGGTTCATTGGCTGGCGGTAAGAGTTCTAAGCCACAGAGTCGCACAGATTGTCCGAGTGCAGCGGAGTCATGAACGCATAGGCGATCGGTAACAGGTTCACCGAGTCGACAATATAGCGGAAGCATTGAAACACAAGTTGAAGTAAAGCAAGCTCCTTTATTGATATGAATATGTGTTAATGGCGGCGTATAGCCGAGATTACAAGTCGCTCAAGCCTCTCTCTCTGAAACAGTAAAAGCGTGTCAAGTGGCTACAATTGTGGAATGATTGTACAGGCGATGATCAGGCGATATTCACAACATTGTCTTGTATATGTGCTTCTGTTCCGGACGCACCGTTGCTTCGGAGTGATGTTCACACCTTAGCACGCACGAAGGAGGCATCCGCACCGAACGAGGTTCTCCCGCACCCTGCATACAGACTGGTGGATTATCAGTACATTGAATGCACTGGTGGGGAAGCTACTCGCCCGCTCGACAAATCCAAACACGTAATATAAGTTCCATGCACCAACTATTAAGTTGTCTTTCTAGTTGCCTTAGGATCAGTTTCATGCAAATATTGAATAGCCTAATCCGTGTGGCAGTGCGCCGTGCAACATGAGAGGAAACACGGCGAGACTTACCATTTTACCTTCCCTGTCCAAGGCAAACATTGTTAATTTAAGCACGGGAAGCATTCAGGGGCAGCATATGCAAACACGAGGGTCGTTATAACATGATCGTTCAGGTGTTTAGTTGTTTCTTGATGCGATGCAGTGACTCGCACGTGGATAGCCGCTAAGCAAGGATGACTTATCTATATGAACATTTGTCGCTGGCATAGCCATAAAGGACCAGTTGTAGTCTTAAGGTCGAGGATGAAGTGCAAGCAATGAACACGATGGGCATTGCACTTATCCCGCCGATACAGACGACTACCAGAAGTTTCGTCTAGACCGGGTCGGCCCCAATGCCCCGGAGACCGCCCGCGGAACGAGATCCGTAGATCACCTTTTACAAGTTGTCCGCGACATGCAAGTCAGGGTCTCAGGTCAAGCACAGAAACAAGTTCGAGGCAGAATATATTTATATAAGAACAAGTTCGGTATGGAACGAGTTCGAGACATAATATATATATATAACTTGTTGAGGCAGGATTTAGTAGTTTGCTCCTCGAGCTGTGATTCAGGGACTTATTCATTCTTGGTGCAGATTCCCTGGTTCAGAATTTGCCTGGGTGACCTAACGGTCCCGGATACTTGCGGGTTCATTCAGGCACGGAACGACTACGTAGTAGTCTCCCGGGTTTTGGATGAAAACATGGCAACATTACAAGCAGACAAGCATGCGTTTCTAAGGAACATAAGCAGCACGTTTGCTCGGGCCCGAAGGTAAACCGAGAGTTAGATCGTTAGGGGACTTGGCATGCGATGGTCTGAATACAAGCAGTATTTCAATTTCCATGTTCTAGCATAAGCAATAGAAGTTGGGATTATTCCCTTAGCTAGGTGCGTTGGATTCTTATTAGCATGCAGGGGGTGATCCACCTAGCGACTAGCATGAACATTCCATTTTTATGTGTGCTGGCTAAGCAAAGACAAGTTTACCGTAGCCACCCACCTTAGCGATAATTCGCCTCGGTAGAGCGATACGTCAAGCGAGCCTCTGAAAGCCGAAGTTGATTTCCTGTAGGGGCAAGTCTGGATATTCTTTGCTTCTCGTTTGAGGCAAAGCGGGTCGGGACAGTTGCACTTTTACCGTTTGAGACGGCAGTCCGCTAGAACGGAACGGGGTGTTACAGGGGAGCTGCGCGCTGGGGAGGGCGGAGGAGCTGAGAGCGGGGGCAGCCGCAGGGGAGCAGCGCGGGGGCGGCCGGGGGGGAGCTGAGCGCGCGTGGGGGCGGCCTCAGGGGCGCTGTGGGGGGCGGCTACGGGAAGCGCGGTGGAGGGGGGCTGAGCGTGGGGGTTGGTGGTGGTGGTGATGGTGAAGGTGGTGGTGGGGGAGGGGGGCCGAGCACAGCGGGAAGGAGGGGATGTGCTCGGGGAAGAAGGGGAGGGGAGCGCGGGAAGGAGGAGGAGGAGGAGGCCGGCGACACGGGGAGGAGGAGGAGGGGAGGAGGAGGAGGAAGCACGGTAGAGAAGGAGGGAGGAGCTGGAGGAGGGGGGTTAGAGGGGGGGGTAAGGGGAAGGGGAAGGATAGTTTAGGACTTTCGTTTTTTTAACGATACTTTTAACGGAAAATGAATGGAATGGACTATTTTGATCAAAAAATTATGAGGTCTTAATTTGCTAACGAGACAAATTACGGAACTATTTTTTTGCACTTTACCGTGTCATACTCTCATTCTATGAATTTCAGTACTGAGACGTCACACTTCTAGAGAGTTTGGTGGGACTTAGATCACTTACCTTCCCATGGCTTTACATGCCAGTCCTTAAGTTTCGTAACTTTCCTAACCTTTTGGGGACCGACCTAAACACCGATCAATCTTTTATAAATACTTTGATCCCAAATTTACGTCATTACTATCCCTGCCTTTCCACCCGAACAGAGTCGGGACCAGGGATGTCCTTCCAAACGAAAATGAGACCGAAGATTGTACCATCCATGAAATTCTATATCTATTTCAGAACTAGAAAACATAATTATTTGATTAAACTTATGTGATTGGATATTATATGTGAAACAATGATACATGAACGGCATCGCTATACTTGTAAACAACAAAGAACTTAGAAACACTCAACTAAATCTTAGAACACTCTTAGATGACTTTCCATAATTTTCTAGAATTAATGATTAATTTTAAGAATTATTCCAATAATTAAAAGTCGAGAATGTTAAGAAAACGATTAGCGTTTGATGTTCTAGGAATTATCATTCGAAAACCATAACATACAATCCCTTAAAACTTTGACACATATGTTCCTAATAGTCCCTAGTATTTTATAAAATCTTTAGGTATTTGTCTAAGGAGGTTTGATATTTTTAACTGTTGAAATTAGTTGTTAATTTTATTGATTGTCTCATTGGCATTATATAGCCTTACAGTCATTAATACAATGATTTCAATCATTATGACAATAATCTCATAATGGAATATTCTGTGACATATTCTGGCATCCCAAATATGTCCTCAGGATATTCCCATGTGCTTATACTATACTTAAATATGACACCCAACATACCATATCAACACTCTCCCTCAAGATGGGTGAAAGATATTCACTAAGCCCATCTTGTCACATCCTCTAATCATGCTCACTGAGGCGAGTCCCTTGGTTAGTCCATCTGCTACTTGATCCCTGGTTGGAACATGGCCAAGCTCCAGTAATCCTCTATCCAACTTCTCTTTGATGAAGAATCTATCAATCTCGATGTGTTTGGTCCTGTCATGCTGTACTGGATTGTTGGCGATACTAATAGCTGACTGATTGTCACACCACAGCTTCATCTTGGCTCCTTGATCCAGCTTCAGCTCCACCAGCATATTCTTCAACCATAGCAGCTCTGTAACTCCCAAGGCCATAGCTCCGTACTCTGCTTCAGCTGTCGATCTGGCCACCACAGACTGCTTCTTACTCCTCCAGGAGACCAAGTTACCTCCTACAAATATGCAATATCCCGAGGTAGACCTCCTGTCATCAGCACAACTAGCCCAGTCAGAATCACAGTAGCCCTCGATGCTCACATGATTGTTCTTCCTGAATATTAGTCCCTTCCCAGGAGCACCTTTCAAGTACCTCAGAATCTGGTACACCGCATCCATATGACCCTTCCGTGGGTCATGCATGTAGCGGCTCACCACACTTACTGCAAAGCAGATATCAGGACGTGTGTGGCTCAAATAGATCAACTTGCCAACCAGTCTCTGGTATCTGTCCCGATCAACTGGTTCTCCAGCCTCAGCATCAATCTTGAACCTCTGATCTATTGGTGTCGCTGCAGGTTTGCACCCCAACATCCCAGTTTCTGTGAGAAGGTCCAGTGCATACTTCCTTTGAGAGAGAACAATCCCCTCTGCTTCTCGAGCAATCTCAATCCCAAGGAAGTACCGAAGAAGGCCGAGATCCTTCACCTCGAATTCCTTGCCAAGCTTTCCTTTGAGTTGGGCGATCTCCTGCTCATCATCTCCTGTGATAATCATATCGTCCACATACACCGCAAGCATGGTGATGTGGCCTCCACTCCGACGGAAGAACACAGTATGATCAGCATTGATCTGCTAATATCCCATCCCTATCATCGCCCTTCTGAATCTGTCAAACCACGCTCGAGGAGACTGCTTCAGTCCATAGAGGGACTTCTTCAACCTGCAGACCTTGCCTACTGTCTGATTGGTGCCAAATCCTGGTGGTATCTCCATGTACACCTCCTCCACTAGATTTCCGTGAAGAAACGCATTCTTCACATCCAGTTGGTGTAGCTTCCATCCACCATTCGCTGCCAGAGAAATCAGAGTCCTGACAGTGCTCATCTTTGCAACTGGTACAAAGGTCTCGTCATAGTCGATGCCGTACGTCTGACTGTATCCTTTGGCTACTAGTCGAGCTTTGTAGCGATCAATATGTCCATCTGGGTTCTGCTTCACGGTAAAGACCCACTTGCATCCAACTGCTCTCTTTCCCTCTGGCAGTCTCACAAGCTCCCAAGTGTGGTTCTTCTCCAGAGCTCCCAACTCCTCGTGCATTGCCGCTTTCCACTTTGGATCGTTCTTGGCAACCTGCCAATTGTTAGATACAGTAATACTATCCAAAGATGCTATAAATGCTCCATGAGAAGAAGGGATATGGTCATAAGAAATAAACTGAGCAATATCCCAACCATATCTGTTTGGAGGATTTCCTGCATTGCTGCGAGTGGTACTCCGTACAGATAGTGGTGTGGGAGGAGTAGTAGTAGGAGGAATGATATCTTGTGAAGGAGGGGGTATCACCTGAAGGGGGGTTGGTGTCGGTGCCTCAGGAGTTGGGACGAACGCAGGCAAGGGACTTGGCATTGGCACTGTCGGTACTGGTCCTGCAGTTTGCTTCTCTCTCCTGCTGTAGGTAAGTAACTCTCCCTGAGCCGTAGGCCTAACACCTTCACCTTCTTGTCCCTTCTCCGTGCCTCCATGCCAAACTTCTAAATCGGTTACCACCAAGTTCTCCATCTCCCCCTCTCGCCTAATACTGGCAGTATTAGGTGTGTCGGGCGAAGTTCCGTCCTGGTGGTAGTATGGCTCATGCTCCCGAAAGTGGACATCCATACTGACAAACTTCTTCTTCTCTACTGGACTCCAGCACACATACCCCTTTTGGGTCGCCGAGTAGCCTACGAAGATGCATTTGACCGCTCTAGGGTCAAGTTTCCCAACTGATGGCCTATTGTCCTTCACAAAACACACACACCCAAACACCTTCAGTGGGAGTATCCCACTATTATTGCCTTGCAATACCTCACATGGGGACTTCCATCCGAGGACCTTCGAGGGCATCCTGTTGATGAGTTGAGCTGCTGTCAACACTGCATGCCCCCACAGACTCTGTGGGACATTCATGTCGATCATCATACTTCTTGCGACCTCCAGAAGGTGTCTGTTTTTTCTTTCTGCAACTCCATTTTGTGCTGGTGTGTATGCACAGGTGGTCTGATGCTGTATTCCGTGTGCTGACAAGTATTCTGCAAGCGTCCTCTTGGTATACTCTGTTCCATTGTCAGACCTCAGTACCTTCACAACTGCTTTGTACTGAGTCTGGACATGCTTATGGAAATCCCGAAAACAAGCAGGTACATCACTCTTATTTTTTATCAAATATAACCAGGTAACACGAGAGGCACACTCAATGAAAGAAACAAAGTACTTATAACCATTCATAGTGTTAGTAGCACATGGACCCCAGACATCAGAATGTACTACCTCAAAAGCAAAAGTGCTCCTATGACCCGTGCCAACATATGAGCTCCTAGTAAGTTTTCCTAACTCGCACGCATCACATACTAATTTCTCTTTATTTGTTTTTGCATAAATCTCTGGATACAACTTACTTAGAGTATCAAAGGAAAAATGTCCCATCCTCCGATGATGGAGTATCAAGGTATCCTCAGTCCTCTGCTGCAGTCCTTCCATGCCAGCCTTCTCTGCCATAGATACCAATGCTGAGTCCAGTCCTTCTCGATCTAGGTACCACAGTCCCTCATGCCAAGTGCCAGTCCCAAGTCTTCGTCCCGTCCCTTTCTCCTGGAAGGTCACCTTAGGAATATCAAAAGAAACAATGCATTTAAGTTGGAGGATTATAGAACTAATGGACAAGAGACTGACTGGAAAGGATGGAGCATGTAAAACATTGGATAATCTTACTGAACCTGTACAATTAACAGTACCCTTACCGACCACTGGCTGGAAAGTGCCATCAGCTGTCTGAATGTTGTCTGCTGATGCTAGGTGAGTGTAGGAAGAAAACTCACTAGCATTCCCCATCACATGCCGAGATGCTCCCGAGTCGATAATCCAGTCTGATGATTTAAGGGAAAAGATAGACGCAAGGGCAAGTGATTCGTCAGTACCTTCTGATGGATGGGCATACATGGCAGCATTGTCCCTAACAAAGAATGAGGTGGACGCTCCTCTGTTCTACTCCTCATGTCTCCCAGTGCCTGTTCCTCCATAGTAAAGGTGTCATCACCTTCTCCGTTCCCTTCTGATATCAGGAGGTTTGCCCGATAACCTCCTCGGCCGCCTCGTCTATCCCCTCGACCACGACCACGTCCTCCATTATATCCTCGTCCGCCGAACGGTCCTCGTCCACCACCTGAATCTCCCTCCCTAGGTGGTTTGGTACAAGCATACCGATGATGACCCATCTTCCCACAGTTGTAGCACTGCCGGTTATGCTGCCAGCGCTCTCCCTTAGATCCTGTGTTACCTGAGCTGGTGATCGCTAGTGCTGACTTTGCTTCGGGGGGACCACCTGTCCTGGCTTGCAGTCTGATGCGTGTCTCCTCTTGGATCATGGCTGAGATAGCCTTCTCAAGGCTAGGGATCTTTGGTTGGGCTAGAAGTAGGGCCGTCCTTTGTGCGAAAGCTGCAGTCAGCCCTTTGAGGAACTTCATCGTCCTCTCCTGCAGACACACCTGTCTCTCCTTACACTTAGGGTCCCCGCAGCTCGCCCGATCTGAGGAGTGATCATAATCCAACCACAGACGCTCCAACTCCGTGGCATACTCCTGCACCGTCTTCTCTCCCTCTACGGTGTCATCAATCTTCCCCTTTATCTGGAAGACCCGTAAGTTGTTTCCCACACCATCATAGGTCCTTCTCAACTTCTTCCACACATCTTTCACCATCTCAATACCGTCTACTGTGGCGGCAATAGACTGGACTAAGGAGTTGAGAAGCCAGATGTAGATCACCATATGAGTGGACTTCCACTCATCGTGTCCTGTCGAGCCCTCGTCCGGCTCTGTCGTCTCGCCCGTCAGGAACCCCTACATGTTTTTTCCTGCGAGGGTTCTTCTCACCCGTCGTAACCAACTCAGATAGGTGGCTGGTCCATCTAATTTCAGATCGATGGATGGAAGCTTCAACTCCGGCGACGTTCGTGTCGTGTTCTCACCAGCCGACATCGTCAACAACTTCATCAACGTCGCCACCTCTGCAGAATCTAGCTTCTTGATGATCTCCTCCATCGATGCGTCGTCTATCCAGTCACGTCACATTCGCTCCACGACTCACGCTTGTCCTCGTCGTCCGCTCCTAGATCCGAACATGTCCCCCCTTTTTTCAGATCTAGGCATCCCTATTAGGTGCTGCCTCGTGCTGGTGCGGAGGAGGCGGCAGCACGCATGTCACAACCGCCGTCGCAGCAGCAGCAGTCGCAGCAGCTGCAGCAGCAGTAGTAGCCGCAGCAGTAGCGGGACGGGACAACAACAGCGAAGGGCGGCCTGCGAAGGGCGGAGAAGAGGAGAGGAGGGAAAAAAAAGGGGGGGGTAGAAGAGTTCGGTGGAGGAGATCTAGGATATCCTCCTGTGGGTTTGTGGAAGCTTGGTGACGGCTAGGGTTTGTGGAAACTTGGCTCTGATACCATGTTGAAATTAGTTGATAATTTTATTGATTGTCTCATTGGCATTATATAGCCTTACAGTCATTAATACAATGATTTCAATCATTATGACAATAATCTCATAATGGAATATTCTGTGACATATTCTGGCATCCCAAATATGTCCTCAGGATATTCCCATGTGCTTATACTATACTTAAATATGACACCCAACATACCATATCAACATTAACCGGTCTCTAGTTTCTTAATTAATAAATCCTAAAAAGTAATTATTAAATAAATTAAAACTATTTTCCTAAATTAAATTCCTAGTAGATCCATGTCAAACACGCTAAGGCCAAACCCGGTTCCTACCCAAACTTTAAGTGAGAGATCTGTTGATTCAAATCCATTTATAACAAAACTATAAGATCCAACCCTATAACTAGTAACCCGACCCGCCACCTGATTATTTAAGTGGTCAATCAACACAATAGAACTTGCTACTATTTAATCGCAACCATTCCCTTCCACCGACTGGTGAACCACAACCCGTGACCCGTTAAACTAACTGATTTTAATTTTTTTTGACTTCCCGGCATAACGTACGGGAGCAGACGAAACGTTCGAGATTTTTGTGCACACTGTATTGCATGTCTTTGGACCCACTGTCCAACCTTAATCAAGCTATATAAATATCACTCTCCTCTTCCTAGAGTCCCAAAACCCTAATATGATAATATTATGTAAGGGTGAGCGTTCGGTTTATTCGGTTTCAGCCGAACCAAAATAGTCAAAATCGGATAAACCGAAAATCTAAAAATCCAAAATCGAAACCGAATCGAAATTAGTCAAAACCGAAACCGAACCGAATAAACAATCCGGTTTGTTCGGTTGGAATATTTCTATTGTTTAATGGGTATAATCAAATGTTGGAATCATGGTTAAATTATATTAAAATTTGTAAGTTTTATACACACATTTGTTGTATTTGAAAGTTGAACTAGTTGTTAAATAATCAAAGTTGGACTTCAAAACATATACACAAAATTGTTGTTTTCAAAATATACATATTTTTAATCACAAAATATGTCAATTGCATAAGTCTTTTTCGGTTTTCGGTTTTTGATCGAAACCAAAACTGGATAAGAAATTTTAGTATTTTCAAAACCGAAACAGAACTGATTTTTTTTTTCAAACCAAACCGAATCTCTTATTCGCTTCAGTTAGGTTCAATTTTTGGTCCAAAATCGAACAATGCTCACCCCTAATGTTATGTGTCCCACACCGTTTCTCGATGTCCTACCCGTGTCCGGATCCGGATTGGGCCAGTGCGGGTTTGACCCTGTCCCAATTTTCGGAAGGGACAAGGATTTAGCTCACGGAAGAGGAGAATTGTAAAAGTGATTCAATAACCAAGGAGGGCCCAAATATACTTTTCCGATAAGTCAATATTGTGACAAAATTCAACTCTTCCCTCTTATCACCTGGGCTAAATTATCAAGAAATTTAAGAGAGACGTAATATTCACAAGCCACGACACAGTAGGGACTACTATCCACCCATGAAGCACCTGTAATGATAAGTACCAGCAAAAAACAGCCAGACCCAAAATGCAGTTCAAACAAGGCCCGGCACATATGGAGCCCCAGTAAACTATTTCATTTTATGCTGATCCATGCAATAAATACAACGGGACCCGATCTAGAGGTTAGCAAGCTGATGGGATGTGGCCGGGATTGTACCAACTATCGGTTTGGTTACGCAACAGAATATAGAGTGTTCGGTTTGTGTACGATTTTGGAGGAAAAGTTGGGACCATAATTGCAATCCTACTTCCTCTCGGGTCCTTGTCCTCCTCTCACTGTCAGCTCTCCACGTCCTACTTTTCGTGTGTTCTTGGAGTTCATTTTTGTTCATCCACTAAAACTATAATATATATTTATTATTTTACTTAGGTGTTGTTCTGTGTCATTTTTATGCAACCGAAAATTACTTTGGAAGTAATTTTATAAACATCCAAAATAATTTTGAACATATTTTGACACATGACAACATATAAGTGGAAGGGTGAACATACAAACTGGTAGGGGAACAAAAATGAACTCTTGTGTGAGCTAGCTACTGCTACCAAGATGAACGAGCGGAGGAGGTTTGGAGATGATGGATGGAGATGGCGATGACTAGGTAAACCTGGCTAGTAGGAGGAAGGAGAGAGGGAGGAGGATGAGGTTAGCTACCTCGGTGGCGAGTGGCGAGGAGGTCGACGAAGGCGGTGGAGATCACGGTGGGATGGTTGGAGAAGGAACGGAGTAAGAGGTCGTAGAGGAGCACGATCGAGTAGAGTTACCAGACGAGGACGAGCGCATGTTCGGAGTTGATGTCGCGGTGGGCCTCGACCGACTTGGACTCTGGCGGAAAACCCTGGGCACCTGGCCGCATGGCAACTGGCCGCATGCACCGAGCAACATACGCACCGAGCCGCATGCGTCCCTGGCCGCATGCGCCCCTGGCCGTATGGGCACCGGGTCGTATGTGCACCTGGCCGCTTGGGCACCTGACCGCATGGCCCATGGCCGCATGCACTCTAGGCCACATGCGCTCCAGGCCGCTTGGCTCCACGAAGCATGCGCTCGAGCAAGAAACCGTGCATGTAACTCGCGCATAAAAGGAGTGCACGAGCGCCATGCGACGATGCTGACGTGCTAAGTGCAAAGTGCGCTAACAAAGTACCACTTTGCGGCCTTGAGCACGAGCCCGAGTTCGAGTCCGAGTCGCTAAGCCCCTGCGGGACTTAGCTCCTAAGAAAAACTTCCCAAAGGTGGTGACAAAACAAAGATTGTCATAATGGAGTTCATACTTACACCCTCTAGAAAAAGTCAACCCACATGGGCCTCCACCCCATGTGCATATACCAATACTAATTATAGCTATATATTAAGATATACACATTGGTGGTTTTCCAATGTGGGACTAAAACTCCCAAAGTCAAGTAGAAAACACCAATAACCCCCCACATATATAACAATATATGGTTGAGCGTTCCTCACAGTGACTATCATTCATGCATTAGGATAGATGTCGCTGACGACTTGAATCTTCCTGCATGGATCAAACAACAGTACGATACAAGAATGGATTAGGCCTTGAATTCTGCACCATAGCTGATGTTCTTCCTACTCACACAATGACCTCGGCTGTGCCATCTGATCGCACGTTAAAGGCCATGTGCTGACCTGGTCTCTGTGTATCTATCTTGGGCGTCTACATGTTTTTCCTCAAGAGACGGCCTACATCTCTATCCATACACTTAGGTGAGTTCTTCCAGTATAGAGAGTTAATTATCCGGCATGAAGCATTGCGCTTCTGTGCGGTGCTACGCCACATGACATAGCCGCCCAAGGTCGAGGATCCCCCTCTTGTGGTGGCATACCACTGTAGCATGAGGACACATGCCTCTTAGTAGTATCGTTACTACACACAACATGGAGCCTTGCGCTCATGTGCAGTGCTACGTCGCTATGACATGGCTTAAAGCCGAGGTTCACTCCCTAATGTGGTGTCACCCACTGTAGCATGAAGTCACAAGCCTCTTAGTAGTGTTGTACTACCTCCCGCATAAAGCCTCGTGTTTCCATGCGGTGCTACGCCGCTGTGACATGGCTCGAAGCCGAGGTTCACTCCCTCGTATGGTGTCACCTACTGTAGCATGAGGTCGCAGGCCTCTTTGTAGTGCTATACTACCACTCTCTATTTCCTTTCAGCATTAGGCTACCTGCCTATGTGCAGTTCTACTGCCGCTGTGACATGACCCGAAGCCGAGGTTCACTCCCTCGTGTGGTGTCACGCCACTGTAGCATGGAATACAAGTCATTTGTAGTGCTGAAACTACTCGTGCTTCATGTAACGCATACCGGACATTTACTCTACCCGAGAACTCATTAAGGCGTCAAAGCCATCCTCCTGCAGAAAATGTTCTGATCAAGAACAAATAGTAGACCACAGCGGTTCCGGGTACGTATCCCATAATGTCCCTAAGGACTACCCACTATACCTGATATTCTCCTAGTCAATAGTCCTCCCTTGAACTAATAGCTAGATGCCTTGTAGATTTCTCTTTGAACCAACAGCATAAAACTAAATGGTAGGATTGCAAAGAAGCAATACTAGAGGTCCTCCAAGCTCATATCTGTTGTACCCTTGACTATGTGCGGTGTTACAGCCGTTGTGACATGTCCTGCAGCCGAGGCTTTACCCTGTCGAGGTACCTTATAGTAGTGTCACCCCACAGTAACATGGAGTACTACGCTCCTTTATAGTACTTGACTCTGACTATATGCGGTGCTACTGCCGCTGTGACATGGCCCGAAGCCGAGGCTTTACCCTGTCGAGGTACCTCATGGTGGTGTCACCCCACTGTAGCATGGAATACTACGCTCCTTTATAGTACTTACGATCAGCTGGCGCTTGAGGCCTATTTAGAATGGATCCGCCAGATTCACCTGACTCTGATCTTTTAGCCACTGTAATGATCCACGCTAGCTGTGCTCATTCAGTGTTCTGTGTTGGCCTGTTATGAACGGATCCGCCAGAATCACCTGGCTCCGAACATTAACTACTGTAATGATCCATGCACGCTAGCTGTGCTCATTCAGTGTTTTGCGTTTTATTCGCACAGTTCTCTTCAGGCATTTGAATAGATGAATAGATGTCACTACTGTAGCTTCCTGGTTTTCACAGTATGTCGGTATCACCCGAATCTGTGTACTAACTATACGAAGATCATCTGGGAGCTTCTAGAGCCATCATGCTTAATATGATGTAGATGATAGTGCATAGAACTCTGAGAGTAAAGACTGTTTCTTCGACTTCCACGATCTAGTAGCACCACTCTTGGAGAAGTCACGTCGTCCTGTGGATCTTTCACTCTTCTTTTCTGAGCACCAACTGGCATCACTGAAGCCTTCCATCATATCTGGATAACTGTTGTAGTGCAGGATATACCACTGAGTCCACTAGAGAATTCTGACGACTCTCTTCACAGCTTCCAGTGTGCAATCAACATACATACTGCTCGTGAAGTGACTCAGCATCCCTACAGCCAGAGCTATATCAGACCTGGTGGTACTCACAGCTTGAATCATGCACCTGATGATGCTCGAGTACACCAACTGTCTGATGCTTTCCCTTGGATTAGGCTTCATCTCCATATCACACCTGAGGAGTATCGTCCCTGATACCCAAAACGTGTGATCAGCTCTTCATGCACAACGCTTGTGACTAAGCAAGCTCCCCTGGCATCTGGATTATCTTATATCCTTAAGGATGATATCCGCAATCCCATGTCCTGAGTCTGGACAAAAGGACATCTTTGTTCTAGTGATACTTCTATATCCACAGCTGGGATTAGCTAGTCGTTCACATAGATACAGAAAATGACTCCTTTTTTTATCAACGAACTTTGTGTACACACACATGTTTGTCTCGCTGACCCTGCGACAACTTTGACTAGATGACTTGTCAAACTCCTGCTGCCACATCCTGGGATTTGCTTCAGACCGCATTGAGATATCACCAACCCACAGACTGTCTTTAAACATGAATGACAATAATTCTATCTATTGTTCGTGAATCTCTCATGACTGTCTTCCTTTATCTGATAAACATTCATCTTATGAATAGCAGCTACGACAATCATCATCCTAATATATGACACCCTCAACGAGGTGCCTAAGAACTCAATCTCCTGTTATCTGAGAAAACCCCTAGGCTACAAGCCTATTCTTGAACTCAACTGTTCTGGCTACTTCCATTTTCTTCTATTAAAGATATATAAGCATCTGATAGGTTTAGCTCTGTCATGCAGATTGATCAACATCCCAAGTGTTGTTATGGGGTCAATCTCTTCATGTACCGCCTCCTCCCAGCAGACCTAGTCCCTGGTCTTCATCGCCTACCTCCATACGGTAGGTGATAAGATCATCTTTGGTCCTTCGATCTCCTGACTCTTCTAGCTGACTGCTCTTCGAGTTTTGGTTCAAATATTGTCACTTAAAACTCAACTCCTTCCTGGACTACGTCTTCTTCTGTAGAAGTGCCTATAACTCTGGCTGATACGGTCCTCCGAAACCCTCCCACAACCGAACGATATTCATGTGGATCTGACGTTGAACCAGAGTTACATCAGAAGTGACGAATGGTACTAAGGGCCTGACCATAAGTGCAACCTTCTCCCACAGACAATTTGGAAGATCCTTTGTACAACAATATAGAAATCATCATTACTATCAACTGCTGGTCCTTCCTATCTACACCTTCAAAGGACTGAAAAAGTACGAAGATGGCGTTCCATAGACTATTCCATGTTCCAAGCTGAACGATGTGAATCCAAAAAATGATGCATGTTCCATTGTCAATTCCATGTTCCAAGCTGAACAATGTGAATCAAAAGAATAATGCTCTTCGTATAGAAAACTTCTGAGTCTATTGAGTTGTAGACCGATATGATGCTCAGCTCCAAACTTGAAGTCCCTGAGGTCCTCGAACGCTTCATCCTTCGATTATGAGAAGATACGAAAATGCTTTTCCAAAGAAATCGTCAAAGAAAGAAGTGATAAACTTCACTCCGGCCCTTTGTGGAGAATAGAAGTCACAGATATCTGAGCGCACCAGCTCTATAGGATCTGTACTTGTAGTCATCATTCTAAACGGCTTCTTGACTACCTATGTCCGAACATAGCCATCATGAGTCTCCACCTCCTTACCCCCACATCTTGGAGATATCGCTGAACTAAACATCTTTGAAAATGACATGTCTTAGTCATACGTGACACAATTCAATAAGAGCAATCTCTTCCTCAAGCCGGAAGTCCAAAATCATAATCCTGATCCCTATATCTTTTGCTTGACACTTGTTCGCCATAGAGACCTTCTTAGTTAGTGTTCTTTCTTGGTGAACTACTCTTTCCAGAGCATGCGTCGCCGAATGCGCCAGTGTCTACCCACCACTCAGTAACCACGCTTGATAACTCAACCTGCGCAATCATAATAACCAAGTTAAGTAATCAAATGAACCAAGTTTTATCTATACCTTGCTATATTGGTTCGAATTGGTTCTGCTTTCAATCTCCAATTCCAGCCATGCGTCAAGTCCTGCAAGAGCAGTGACCTTCATGCGCAAAGCCTCCATGCGTCAAGTTATGCCATGTGCATAAGCCTCCATGCGTCCTGCATGCATCCAAAACACTATGCGGCCAGCTCTGTCATGCGGCAGGACCTTCGATGCTCCAAGAGTCTACCATGCGGCAGGAGTCTTTTATGTGGAAAGAGTCTTCATGCGGTAAGAGACTTTATGCGGCAAGAGACTTTATGCGACCAAGTCTTGCCAACCGCCAAGAACTGTCATACGCTAAGTCTCGTTATGTGCATACTCTCGTTATGCACAAACTCTGCAATCCTTCGTCAACTTGTAATCTTGTCACTACCACATTCTAAAAATAGGGATATTTTTGACTTTTTATATATTATTAATATTGTGTGTTGTTATTTTAAATAATTGCATGATATGTGTATTTATATTATATTATATTATATTATATTATATTATATTATATTATATTATATTATATACAGTGTTTTAATGTTTGAGTTAGTAGACTAGACCTAGAAGCCCACTAGATGGACCCCTGACCGAAATGTAGGGTTATGAATTTAATTTGTATTATTTTAGGATTAATTTATTGAGGTTGTAATTAATTACCGTGATTTTTACACCCTACCATTGTTGCAATATTCGGAGCCCAACATTAGCCCATAATTTCCAACAAGTTGTTGCATTCTAGACTTGACATGCCAACTTAGGTGCTGGACTTTTCCGTCACTCAAAATCATAATCCTTTGTGCTCTAATTTAATTGCACAACTTCCCGTGTCCGAAATCCATTATTTAATCCCGTGTTGCGCACATATGTCGTTGTCATCAATTTTGAGTCACCAACTCAACCCGTTTAGCCGGACCAATTAAAGGGTCCAAGACTGACACCAGGCCTACACCTTTCATGACCTTTGTGTAACTCATAATTATGCTCTCTTGTGCTTCATTTTAGCCGCACAATATTCGTCGCGGAAGTTTATTTTAATTCTAAATAAAATCCAACTTTGTATCGTTGTGCGTTCCAATCGAAATTGGAGACACAATCTCGATCCATTTTGAGCAACCCAAATTAGGATAATATTCTGTTCTGAGTCTTCTTCATTCATGATACTTCTGTCCCACTTAATTTTAGCCCCTTGTACTTTTAATTAATTTTAGAACACCACTTATATTTATTCTTTAATTAAATTGGGGATACCAACTTTGACTAATCCAATCTTGACCCCAATTAAACTCAAACCCTCATTCATTAAGCCCCTGTAAAACACACAACACCGCCTCACCCTACAAAATACCAAACACCAATTCTCCCACCAATTTTTTATCATTTCATGTGTCTGTGCAAATACCCAAATTTAAGAGGGCTTATTTGCAAATGTTGCATTAGGTGTCATCACCCCATTGGTTCAAACCAAATGGAGAAACTCTAATTCTTTGACTAGTCAACCTCATTTCCCCTCTCCTTTGTGTGTACACAAAAATCCTCCATGTTTAATCTGAGCCACTCATTCAAATGAGGACTCATCATCACCACACCCTCTACATCACCCTTCCCTATAAAGTGTCTCCTCACACACCCTTCCCCAAGCAGGCCCTAATCCCAACACCTAGAAAATTTTCCCCTCTCTCTCTCCTCCCTCCTCACGAAAACCCACAACCTCTTTCTTTTCCCTTTCTCTTTTTCTTCTCTTCTTCTTCTTCTTCTTCTTCTTCTTCTTCCTTCCATCATCAAGAGAACCCTGAACCGGCCACCCTCCTCCGGCCAAGCTCCGGCCACCGCTCCTCCTCCAATCGACCGAGCCCCTTCTCTGCAACACCTTCCCCGGCTGCTACTGAACCATTCACCTCCAGCCAACCTCCCTACTCCGGCAGACAACCCCGGCCACTCCTCCTTCTCTGACTGACGACCACCGCGTCTCCCCCTTCTCGACCCCGATTCGCCTACACCCGTCCACCCCTCCTCGACTTCACCGGAGCTCGACTACAGCTACTGAATGCTGCACTTCGAACCGTCGACGACCCCGCTGTTCTCACCCCGCCGAACGCCGGAGTCGACACGAGCAGCCGCTGACCCCGCTATTCTCTCCCCCGGCCACTTCTTCTCCTCCATTCTTCAGCACCACTGTGACCGCCTGCACCCAGCCAACGCTCCACCACAACCCCCCGCCGTTCCCTTCCTCCTGTTCATCCCCTTCACCACCTCCTTCTGCAACCTCGATGACTCAACCCCCTCGTCGATCGGAGTCGACCTGCTCTCCTCCCCTCTTCCCTGTCTTCCTCCCCGCCTGAACTCCTCACACCACCACCACCACCATCGTCGACATCAACCTCCATTATACCACTCGACCTCTCCTTCTTCAACCTCCAACCCCGGCCACCCTACACCACCAATACCACCGCCCTACACCACCAGTACCACCTCCCCCACACCACCAGCACCACCACCCCGTACCACCAGCACCACCACTCTTCACCATCATCATCGTCGTCGTCATCTTTGTCATCATCATCGTCACCTTCGTCGTCATCTTCGTCGTCATCTTCGTCATCATCATCGTCACCTTCGTCGTCATCTTCGTCATCATCATCGTCACCTTCGTCGTCGTCATCGTCGTCATCAACATCGTGGACACCGTCGTCATCGCCGATCTCGTGCACGCGCACAGGTTCGAGTTCTTCCCCTTGCGTACACGTACGCATATACGTATTTTGAGTATGTATGTATGTATTAGTACGTATTAGTGTATGTATGTAGTATATATATATTTAATATGTATGATTGGTATGTATACACATATACATATATATAGTATATTTCTCAAATTAGTATATATATACATATATGGTATATATATATATATATATATATATATATATATATATATATGGTATATGCATTCAATTGGTACACACACACACACACACATATATATATATATATATATATATATATATATATATTTTCACTTGGTATATGTATATATATGTTCAGTATATGTATTCTTTGGTATACATATAATTATTGGTTGTTATATATATACAAATATATGGTATGTATATACATATTATAAGTAATTAAATAATAATGTTAATTATGACTACAATGTGTACATGCTGTATGACCCCTAGGTATAGCTGCGGATATCCCGTAGTTGCACATGACCTTGTAACCCTGAGTATTAGTGATCAGACTGCCATATGTACACCGATGTACTGGCAAGACCGTATCATTGACTGTTTGTATTGCACAGCAACTACAGACGTGACAACCCCAGCGTAGTCTCTGAGTTCGTGTTTTGTGTTTGTTAGTGTAATGACTGATGCAATATTGTATTATATTATATGTGTATAGGACTATTGGATCATCCTGCGAGACTTCAGGACAAGGACATTGGTATTGACAGCTAAGGACCCCAAGCGAGTACATTCTCTGATAGTTTCTTATTTATGATATCCTCTATGTTCATTGTATCTAGTGTAAATATCCATATTTCTTGACACGATGGTTACACGGATTGGTATATCCGGATCTTGTCATGAGATGTTATTCCTTGTATATGGTGTATCGTGTACAAGTCTTATTTCATTGTTTATCTTGTGCATGTACAAATACTGATTCTCGGGGAGACTTGCTATCTTCCTAGAGAATCCCGTGCCATAGCGTACCATGGTTGGATCTACTATACCAGTCGGGGGTGGAGAGTGTTTTAGTGTAGATATGTGATCATATCCTTCATGTACAAGTCTTGTTCTCTCGTAAGTGTTGGTTATACACCGCACGTATGACTAGCCATGCCATTATTCCTGTACAAGTTCACAAGCCGATCACATGTTAAAGCTAGTACTCACACACTTAGTCATAGTATTCTTGTTCATTGACATATTATTCCTTCCCGCATTTATTTACAGTATTTTCAGTATTTCCTTTATTGTATATCTTTAGTACATGTATATGCATCTTGTATATTTTCATCTATTTACTGCTACATAGTTTATATCATTGATGTAGAACTGTTGTTAGAGATTGTACTTTGCTCCATCCTGACTGGAAATATTTTTCCAGACTGCGCCTTAGAGGACTGGTGTCCGATATTTTATGGACCATAGGGAGAGTAGCTGCAGACTTGGACCTGGTAGTTTAGTTGTGATTCCGGGAGGTCTAGCCGGGATCAATAGTTATTTAGTTAGTTTCTATTAGCAGTTTATGGTACCGGATTTGTCTCCGGCATATTTTGTTGAGACTTGAATATTATTGTTGAGTTAGATTATTTCTATTTAGACTTTGTGTTGCATTTTGGTTTATTTATTTCTTCGATATCTTATCGTGCTTTAGTTATGTGATTAAGTATTGTTCATATTATATTGTGATATCTGTGACTCCTTATGGAGTTGGATGCTCGTGTGAGAATGATTAGATAGCATTGTGACCTAGACAGCGTTCTACCGTCGATGCTGCGGCGTAGGCTGGACGTACCCACGCACTCGTGCCCCAAAGTCCGGGTGCGGGTCGTGACACGTTTTTAATGGTGCTCCATGCAGGTCAGACTTCGCAAGTTGTGCGATGTCGTGGTAGTGCGACAACTTAGTTGTACTACTGCGTGCCTGCGATAGGATCTAGGATATAGCATACTAGGATGATAGCGAATACTCAATCACAACTAGGAATATTTCTAATCTATTATCTTGTTGTCCTTATTCTTTCTGAATGTTGCTTCTTTATAACTTTACTGTCTTTCCTTGATGATATCGTATTTATTGCCTTAATTGATTCTTTGGGTCTGTCTTCAGGATGCCGCCGAAGACAAGATCTATGAGAGTGGGAGCATCAGCTTTAGAGGGGTCTACCACCTCTCCACCTGATGGACAGACATCTGGACTGGAGTTCCTCCTCTCCCACCTGTTTAGAGGATTGTCCCAGCTATGACAGACAACCTTCCACCTCCACCGACTCCGATTTTCGGAGGTGTGCCCATTGACGGGACACAGGTGTTTACTTTGATCCAGGACATGGTAGATGCCCAGAGAGTGACGGCAGACGCTCAGCGAGTTCAAGCTGAGGCTCAGAGGGTGCAAGCCGAGGTGCACCAGGCACAGACAAAGCTGATGAGAGAGAATGGAGAACGCTCATCAGGTGGCTCTACAGGCAGTTGAGAGAGTTGCCCAGCAGTATCCTGGTCAGCAGCAATAGCAGAGACCAGGCACCATAGTTGATTTCAAAAGGATGATGCCTCGAGAGTTCAAAGGCACCGAAGGGATACTCTACGTAGACGACTGGCTAGAGGATATAGAGAGGAACTTGCGTTTAGCGCAGATTCCGGAGATTCTTCAGATTGAGGCCGCTGGAAGTCAGATGTTTGATATCGCGCTGACGTGGTATCGTACGGAACCAAGACTCACTGACGAATGACTTACTTGGGAGACCTTCTGTAACCTCCGTATCCTGAAATTCTAATTTAAATGTTGTTATTAGGTTAATTTGGGACTATTGGGATTTTTGCATAATTTTTAGTTAATTAAAAACTAGTAACACTAATTTTCTAGGACTTTTAAGAATTTATTTTAGGGTCAAACTTAATTAAAAATATCCCAAACTTTTATTTTATGTTCTAAATAGTCAAATATATTTTCTAGAATTTTTTGAGAATTTTCTGAGTATTTTTAGTATTTATTGGGAGTAATTAGGCTAATAAATAATTTTTAGGACTTGTAGAATTTATTGTGCAATCCCAGGAATATAGAATGGACCCAAGTTATTTTCTAAGGTTTATAATATTATTATATATTTTCTGGAATTATTTCAGAAATTTTGGAATAATTTTAGTATTTATTTTTAGTTAAATGGGTAAAACTAATGTTTAGAGCTTCTCCTAATTATAGTAGAAAACCTATGAATATAAAATTATCCCAAATATTTTTCTAGAGTTTTTAAATTCAAAATATATTTTCTGTAATTTTTCCAGATTTTAATGATTATTTTTAATATTTATTTTGAGTTATTTAGATTTAAAACGACTTAAATAATGTTTTGATAAAGGCAAATCAAAAACAAATAATATAACCAAAACCATCCAATCAGATTCTGACACGTGTCGGCCTATAAATATCCATTCAGCCGCAGGTACATCCCTATATATATATATATATTATTATAACCCTAATTATTCCATTATTTTAGAGAGAGATTTTGGAGAATTGCCATCTAGGGTTCCTTCATCTTCCACAAGCCATTGCGCATAGCTCCGGACTCCAAACGAGGCCTAGTTTTTTTTGTTAGAACGATATTGAGGTTAGCTTTCTGATTATATAATTTGTTTTATGAAATTATTAGTATTAAATTCTGAAAAATTCGTAGAGCACAGCATGTCCGAAAATAGACGTGTTTCAAAGTTTTCACGATTCCGGGAGAACCAGGGATCAGAATAATGAACCGTTTAAAGTTTCGGAAAGCTAATGTCGAGATCATTGACATATATTTTTCCCAGAATTTAATTCGAAGTATTTATATACTGTTAATTCTGTAGAACATCTAGGTTAGAATTTAACCATCGGTGCACAATACAAAATTTGTATGTGCCATAATTCCAAAATAAATTTGAATTCGGACGAGCCATAAATTCCAGCATATTTTTGATGATGAAATCTACAGGAAATCATGCATGAAAGTCGAGTTTGTGTCGGTTGACTTTTCGGTCAATAGATCGCCTCGATTTGCGTGCCATGAGTCCCGAGTCAATATAAATTTAGTTTCTTTTGGGTAAAATTAGGTTTTGACATAAAAATAAGAATAATAAGATTAAAATAAGATTTTAGAGTAATTATTCCAGAATTAAATAAATTAAAATAAATTATATTTTGACATGGTAAAATTGTAATACATAGGTTGTTTGGACTGTGACTTGGACTCTGATTCATACCAGCAAAGGACCACAGGCGAGTACATTCTTTGATAGTTTCTTATTTATGATATCCTCTATGTTCATTGTATTTAGTGTAAATATCCATATTTCTTGACACGATGGTTACACGGATTGGTATATCCGGATCTCGTCATGAGATGTTATTCCTTGTATATGGTGTATCGTGTACAAGTCTTGTTTCATTGTTTATCTTGTACATGTACAGACACTGATTCTCGAGGAGACTTGCTACCTTCTTAGAGAATCCCGTGCCATAGCGTACCATGGTTGGATCTACTATACCAGTCGGGTGTGGAGAGTATTTTAGTGTAGATATGTGATCATATCCTTCATGTACAAGTCTTGTTCAAATGTTAGTGTTGGTCATACACCGCACGTATGACTAGCCAGGCCCGTACTCGTGTACAAGTTCCCAAGCCGATCACATGTTAAAGCTAGTACTCACACACTTAGGTATAGTATTCTTCTTCATTGACATATTGTTCATTCCCGCATTTATTTACAGTATTTCCTTTATTGTGTATCTCTTGTACATATATATGCATCTTGTATATTTCCATCTATTTACTGCTACATAGTTTATATCATTGATGTAGAACTGCTATTAGAGATGTACTTTGCTCCATCCTGACTGGAAATATTTTTCCAGACTACGCCTTAGAGGACGGGTGTCCGACATTTTATGGACCACAGGGAGAGTAGCTGCTGACTTGGACCTTATAGCCAGGTGTGATTCCGGGAGGTCTAGCCGGGATCAATAGTTATTTAGTTAGTTTCTTTTAGCAGTTTTGGTACCGGATTTGTCTCCGGCATACCTTGTTGAGACTTGGATATTATTGTTGAGTTAGATTATTCTATTTAGACTTGTGTTGCAATTTGGTTTATTTATTTCTTCGATATCTTATCGTGCTTTAGCCATGTGATTGAGTATTGTTCATATTATATTGTGTTATCTGTGACTCCTTATGGAGTTGGATGCTTGTGTGAGGATGATTAGATAGCATTGTGACCTAGACAGCGTTCTACCGCCGATGCTGCGGCATAGGCTGGACGTACCCACGCACTCGTGCCCCAAATTCCGGGTGCGGGTCGTGACACGTTTTTAGTGGCGGCCCATGCTGGTCAGACTTCGCAATTAGAGCGATGTCGTGGTAGTGTGACATCTTAGTTGTACTACTGCGTGCCTGCGATAGGATCTAGGATATAGCATACTAGGATGATAGCGAATACTCAATCACAACTAGGAATATTTCTAATCTATTATCTTGTTATCCTTATTTTTCTTCTGTTCCTTTCTTCCTATTTGATTGATTGATTGATTCCTTAGTACCGTAGCTTGTATTCGTAATTTTCTTGTTAGAATGTAGTTAATAGTACACCCTGATAGAGACTGCAATACCATGACAAAAGTGACCACAACCATACATGTTTTCCTTAGATAGCATGTTGTATGATTGTAGGTAGAATTCTCTTTGACTTTGATTATTGAGGATTTGACTATAGTAAAGATTAACGAAGAGGTTATGACTTGACAAAGAGAGACAAGGTGCCTTAAATTTTGAGGATAAACATTAATGTAAATAAAAAGTTGAGAATTTAATATGGCAGAATTGACGATTTTGTTAAATCTTAGATTTTTATGAAGATTATGAAATGATTGAATTTATTATTGAATTTTGAGGAGTTTAAGAAGGCTATCATTATATTTATTGGACTGCAAGTTATGAACTTATATTTTGAATATTGTGTTGGAGGTTTCATGAGTATTACATCGTTGAGTATTGTGAAAAAAAAAATCGAGAAATAAGAACACAAATGGATTAGTGTTGAATTCAAATTTTGGGATGAGATTCAATTTTATAATGTGCATTGATTGGATTTAAATTAGAGGAGTAAGATCATTAATGGATTAGTGTTTGAATTTAAATTTTGGGATGCAATTTTTAATTTTATAAATATGCATTGATTGGATTTCAATTAGAGGATTGAATATTAAATTCTTGTATTCGTTATTAACTTAAATTTTTGGAGGAGATTATGATAAGAATAGAATTTATATTTGAAGATTTTTAGGGATATGATATTTATAGAATTTTGAGAAATATTGTGAAATAATAATGTGGATTAGTTCTTGATTATATGATTTGATGAATTCAATTTTGATGGTAATAAATAAATAAAACAATTGAGGATTTTAAATTTCGAGGACGAAATTTTTTTTAGGTGGGTAGACTTGTAACCTCCGTATCCTGAAATTCTATTTTAAATGTTGTTATTAGGTTAATTTGGGACTATTGGGATTTTTGCATAATTTTTAGTTAATTAAAAACTAGTAACACTAATTTTCTAGGACTTTTAAGAATTTATTTTAGGGTCAAACTTAATTAAAAATATTCCAAACTTTTATTTTATGTTCTAAATAGTCAAATATATTTTCTAGAATTTTTTGAGAATTTTCTTAGTATTTTTAGTATTGGGAGTAATTAGGCTAATAACTAATTTTTAGAACTTGTAGAATTTATTGTGCAATCTCAGGAATATAGAATGGACCCAAGTTATTTTCTAAGGTTTATAATATTATTATATATTTTCTGGAATTATTTCAGAATTTTTGGAATAATTTTAGTATTTATTTTTAGTTAAATGGGTAAAACTAATGTTTAGAGCTTCTCCTAATTATAGTAGAAAACCTATGAATATAAAATTATCCCAAATATTTTTCTAGAGTTTTTAAATTCAAAATATATTTTCTGTAATTTTTCCAGATTTTTATGATTATTTTTAATATTTATTTTGAGTTATTTAGATTTAAAACGACTTAAATAATGTTTTGATAAAGGCAAATCAAAAACAAATAATATAACCAAAACCATCCAATCAGATTCTGACACGTGTCAGCCTATAAATATCCATTCAGCCGCAGGTACATCACTATATATATATATATATTATTATAACCCTAATTATTCCATTATTTTAGAGAGAGAGATTTTGGAGAATTGCCATCTAGGGTTCCTTTATCTTCCACAAGCCATTGCGCATAGCTCCGGACTCCAAACGAGGCCTAGTTTTTTTTTTGTTAGAACGATATTGAGGTTAGCTTTCTGATTATATAATTTGTTTTATGAAATTATTAGTATTAAATTCTGGAAAATTCGTAGAGCACAGCATGTCCGAAAATAGACGTGTTTCAAAGTTTTCACGATTCCGGGAGAACCAGGGATCAGAATCATGAACCGTTTGAAGTTTCGGAAAGCTAATGTCGAGATCATTGACATATGTTTTTCCCAGAATTTAATTCGAAGTATTTATATACTGTTAATTCTGTAGAACTTCTAGGTTAGAATTTAACCATCGGTACACAATACAAAATTTGTATGTGCCATAATTCCCAAACAAATTTGAATTCGGACGAGCCATAAATTCCAGCATATTTTTGATGATGAAATCTACAGGAAATCATGCATGAAAGTCGAGTTTGTGTCGGTTGACTTTTCGGTCAATAGATCGCCTCAATTTGCGTGCCATGAGTCCCGAGTCGATATAAATTTAGTTTCTTTTGGGCAAAATTAGGTTTTGACATAAAAATCAGAATAATAAGATTAAAATAAGATTTTAGAGTAATTATTCCAGAATTAAATAAATTAAAATAAATTATATTTTGACATGGTAAAATTGTAATACATAGGTTGTTTGGACTGTGACTTGGACTCTGATTCATACCAACAAAGGACCACAGGCGAGTACATTCTCTGATAGTTTCTTATTTATGATATCCTCTATGTTCATTGTATTTAGTGTAAATATCCATATTTCTTGACACGATGGTTACACGGATTGGTATATCCGGATCTCGTCATGAGATGTTATTCCTTGTATATGGTGTATCGTGTACAAGTCTTGTTTCATTGTTTATCTTGTACATGTACAGACACTGATTCTCGAGGAGACTTGCTACCTTCTTAGAGAATCCCGTGCCATAGCGTACCATGGTTGGATCTACTATACCAGTCGGGGGTGGGGAGTATTTTAGTGTAGATATGTGATCATACCCTTCATGTACAAGTCTTGTTCTCATGTTAGTGTTGGTCATACACCGCACGTATGACTAGCCAGGCCCGTACTCGTGTACAAGTTCCCAAGCCGATCACATGTTAAAGCTAGTACTCACACACTTAGGCATAGTATTCTTCTTCATTGACATATTGTTCATTCCCGCATTTATTTACAGTATTTTCTTTATTGTGTATCTCTTGTACATATATATGCATCTTGTATATTTCCATCTATTTACTGCTACATAGTTTATATTATTGATGTAGAACTGCTGTTAGAGATGTACTTTGCTCCATCCTGACTAGAAATATTTTTTCAGACTACGCCTTAGAGGACGGGTGTCCGACATTTTATGGACCACGGGGAGAGTAGCTGCTGACTTAGACCTTGTAGCCAGGTGTGATTCCGGGAGGTCTAGCCGGGATCAATAGTTATTTAGTTAGTTTCTTTTAGCAGTTTTGGTACCGGATTTGTCTCCAGCATACCTTGTTGAGACTTGGATATTATTGTTGAGTTAGATTATTCTATTTAGACTTGTGTTGCAATTTGGTTTATTTATTTCTTCGATATCTTATCGTGCTTTAGCTATGTGATTGAGTATTGTTCATATTATATTGTGCTATCTGTGACTCCTTATGGAGTTGGATGCTTGTGTGAGGATGATTAGATAGCATTATGACCTAGACAGCGTTCTACCGCCGATGCTGCGGCGTAGGCTGGACGTACCCACGCACTCGTGCCCCAAATTCCGGGTACGGGTCGTGACACCTTCAAGGAGCTTTTCAAGGAGAAGTTCTTTCCCGACGTGGCCCTGAGAGCTTTGGAGAGTCAGTTTCATGACTTGGTCCAAGGAACCATGTCGGTCGACGATTACGCCGCAGAGTTCTGTCGATTGAGCCGTTTTGCATCGTCTATGATTCGGGACCCAGGAGACAGAGCCCGAAAATTTAGAAAGGGGCTGACGAGAGAGATTAGGTCGTGCACTTCTGGTCGTCGTACCGCTACCTTTGGGGATATCTTGATGGATGCCCAGATTGCAGAAGAGGATCGGGATCTCAGGCCTAAGAGGAGTCGCAATATTTCTGGAGATACGAGTGGTAGCGCAGGACCGACCAAGCGTCCCCATATTCAGCAGTAGCCGAGGACGTTTCAGTATAACCACCAGCAGTACCAGGCACCAGTTCGTGTTCAGCAGGATCAACAGACTTGTCATTTCTGTAGGAAGCCAGGTCACCTTTGGGAGAGCTGTAGATTGAGGCTAGAACTTTGTTTGCGCTGTGGCGATGCAGGACACCGAATGAGGGATTGTCCTCTAGTTCATTATCTTCCCGGACAGCACACAGCTCCAAATTATAGAGATCCAATTAGGCCACCTGTAGAACCGCAGATTGCTCAGCACCCGCGGAGGGAGCCACCCAAGCAGGGCGGAGCATTTGCGATGACGGTCGAGGAGACCGATACTGCAGGTGATGTGTTAACAGGTTCTATTCTTTCCTTTCCTTCTGTTCCTTTTTCCGTCTTTTGATTGATTGATTTCTTAGTACAGTAGTTTAAACCAATGATTCTCTTGCTAGAATGTAGTTAGTAGTACACCCTGACAGAGACTGCAATACCATGACAAAACAGACCATAACCATGCATGTTTCCTCTAGATTGGATGTTGTATGACTGTAGGTAGAATTTTCTTAGACCATGATTATTGGTGTTGACCGTAGTGAAGATTAATGAAGAGGTTATGACTTGGCAAAGAGAGACAATGTGCCTTAAATTTTGAGGATAAGCATTAATTTAAATAAATAGTTGAGAATTCAATATGGCAGAATTGGCAATTTTGTTAGATCATTGATTTTTATAAAGATTGTGGTATGATTGAATGTCATTAACATTTGAGGAATTTAAGAGGGTTATCATTATATTTATTGGACTGCAAGTTATGAACTTATATTTGAATATTGTATTGAAGATTTCATAAGTATTACATGGTTGAGTATTATGAAGAAAAAAAAACTTGAGGAATAAGATCACTAATGGATTAGTGTCGAATTCAAATTTTTGGGATGAGGATTTAAATTTATGAATACGCATCGATTGGACTCAAATTAGAGGAGTAAGATGATTAATGGATTAGTGTTTTTAGATAAAAATTTTTAATTTTATAAATGTGCATTGAGTGAATTTAAATTAGAAGATTGGATATTAAATTTTGAGTATTTAGATATGAACTTAAAATTTTGGAGGAGATTGTGATAAGAATGGAATTTGATTTTTAATTTTGAAGATTTGCAGGAATATGATACTTATAGAATTTTGAAAGTTTTATGAAATAACAATATGGATTTACTTTATGATTATATGGCTTGATGAATTTAAATTTTGATGGAAAATAATATAACGAATAAATACAACTGTTGATGATCTTAAATTTCGAGGACGAAATTCTTTTAAGGAGAGTAAACTTGTCACTACCACATTCTAAAAATAGGGATATTTTTGACTTTTTATATATTATTAATATTGTGTGTGGTTATTTTAAATAATTGCATGATATGTGTATTTATATTATATTATATACAGTGTTCTAATGTTTGAGTTAGTAGACTAGACCTAGAAGCCCACTAGATGGATCCCTGACCGAAATGTAGGGTTATGAATTTAATTTGTATTATTTTAGGATTAATTTATTAAGGTTGTAATTAATTACCGTGATTGTTACACCCTACCGTTGTTGCAATATTCGGAGCCCAACATTAGCCCATAATTTTGAACAAGTTGTTGCATTCTAGACTTGACACGCCAACTTAGCCGCTGGACTTTTCCGTCACTCAAAATCATAATCCTTTGTGCTCTAATTTAATTGCACAACTTTCCATGTCCGAAATCCATTATTTAATCCCGTGTCGCGCACATGTGTCATTGTCATCAATTTTGAGACACCAGCTCAACCCGTTTAGCCGGACCAATTAAAGGGTCCAAGACTGACACCAGGCCTACACCTTTCATGACCTTTGTGTAACTCATAATTATGCTCTTTTGTGCTTCATTTTAGCCGCAGAATATTCGTCGCGGACGTTTATTTTAATTCTAAATAAAATCCAACTTTGTATCGTTGTGCGTTCAATTGGTATATATAGTATATTTCTCAAATTAGTATATATATATACATATATGGTATATGTTAGTATGTATGTATGTATATATATATATATATATATGATATATGCATTCAATTGGTACACACACACACACACACACACACACACACACACATATATATATATATATATATATATATATATATATATATTCACTTGGTATATGTATATATATGTTCAGTATATGTATTCTTTAGTATACATATAATTATTGGTTGTTATATATAAACAAATATATGGTAAGTATATACATATTATAAGTAATTAAATAATAATGTTAATTATGACTGCAATGTGTACATGCTATATGACCCCTAGGTATAGCTGCGGATATCCCATAGTTGCACATGACCTTGTAACCCTGAGTATTAGTGATCAGACTGCCATATGTACACCGACGTACTGGCAAGACCGTATCATTGACTGTCTGTATTGCACAACAACTATAGACGTGACAACCCCAGCGTAGTCTCTGAGTTCATCGTGTTTTGTGTTTGTTAGTGTAATGACTGATGCAATATTGTATTATATTATATGTGTTTAGGACTATTGGATCGTCCTGCGAGACTTCAGGAGCAGGACATTGGTATTGACAGCTAAGGACCCCAGGCGAGTACATTCTCTGATAGTTTCTTATTTATGATATCCTCTATGTTCAATGTATCTAGTGTAAATATCCATATTTCTTGACACGATGGTTACACGGATTAGTATATCCGGATCTCGTCATGAGATGTTATTCCTTGTATATGGTGTATCGTGTACAAGTCTTGTTTCATTGTTTATCTTGTGCATGTACAGACACTGATTCTCGGGGAGACTTGCTACCTTCCTAGAGAATCCCGTGCCATAGCGTACCATGGTTGGATCTACTATACCAGTTGGGGGTGGAGAGTATTTTAGTGTAGATATGTGATCATATCCTTCATGTACAAGTCTTGTTCTCTCGTAAGTGTTGGTCATACACCGCACGTATGACTAGCCAGGCCATTATTCCTGTACAAGTTCCCAAGCCGATCACATGTTAAAGCTAGTACTCACACACTTAGTCATAGTATTCTTGTTCATTGACATATTGTTCCTTCCCGCATTTATTTACAGTATTTTCAGTATTTCCTTTATTGTATATCTCTCGTACATGTATATGCATCTTGTATATTTCCATCTATTTACTGCTACATAGTTTATATCATTGATGTATAACTGTTGTTAGAGATTGTACTTTGCTCCATCCTGACTGGAAATATTTTTCCAGACTGCGCCTTAGAGGACTGGTGTCTGATATTTTATGGACCACAGGGAGAGTAGCTGCAGACTTGGACCTAGTAGTTCAGTTGTGATTCCGGGAGGTCTAGCCGGGATCAATAGTTATTTAGTTAGTTTCTATTAGCAGTTTATGGTACCAGATTTGTCTCCAGAATACTTTGTTGAGACTTGGATATTATTGTTGAGTTAGATTATTTCTATTTAGACTTGTGTTGCATTTTGGTTTATTTATTTCTTCGATATCTTATCGTGCTTTAGCTATGTGATTGAGTATTGTTCATATTATATTGTGATATATGTGACTCCTTATGGAGTTGGATGCTCGTGTGAGAATGATTAGATAGCATTGTGACCTAGACAGCGTTCTACCGCCAATGCTGTGGCGTAGGCTGGACGTACCCACGCACTCGTGCCCAAAAGTCCGAGTGCGGGTCGTGACAAATCTTCCTTCCAACTGGAATGCGCATCTTTCAAACGCTAATTCCTCCATCCTGGTAAATGGTAGGTTCTGACAACTCACGTTCAACATTTGACAAATGACTCCTTCCTCATCTAAATATTCGAAGTGTATCCCGTCAATCTTCTCAAGTTTGTGAAAACTTGTTGCCGAGAAGATTTGATCGGATGTTCTACATCTTTCTTCGGATCTTGCTTTGAGATTGTTAGTCCCGAGACAGATCAAAGATGGTAGAACGCGGGCCATAGCAGAGCTGCTAGCGAGACCCGAAGGTCCGCTCTGTACTAGAACACAAGTTGTCGTCGATATCAGAGATTCACACAAGAGTTCCTCACTTGATATTTCTCGATTCCAACGAAGCACGAACCAAGAACAGGTACAAACTGGCTCCGAAGAAATTGAAGATTACAACAAGCAACAAGAAAAACGTTCTTCTCTTTACGTTCGCAGACGCTACAATGAGAAAGAACGAAGCAAAGAAAAAACTGAAAAGAAGCTCCTTGCTGGGGTGGTCAAAACCACCGTTGCTCAAAGCAAGATTTTTCGTACAGACGATCCGTCCCCAGGAACCAGCAAGTTCACAAAAGAACTTTTGGAATGCTCAAAGTCACCTTCGAAAACACTCGGAAACACCATGTAAGAGGGAGACACTCTAGGCCGCGTATGATCTGGTATTCTCGATTTTCCATCTGTGTTCTCTCTCCTCAAATAAAAGAGGAGGTCATCTATATAAATAGAAAAAAAATAGCACATATGCGGCCTGAGGAAACTCCAGGCCGCATAAGCGCTGACCGACCAGATCCCCCAAATCTGGGTGTCAGAGCCGTCGGCGCCGCAAGTCACGTTGCACTGCACGAGGCAGACAACGCCGCCAAACGCCGAAAGCAGCTGCTCGTTCTGCCTGACACGCTGTACTGCACGAGGAAGACAACACCGCCAAACGTCGAAAGCAGGCCATGTCCCCTCCACGTCGGACTCTCCACAAGCCGCATGCGCACCTGGTCGCATGGCAACCGGCCGCATGGGCAACGAGCCTCATACGCACCGAGCCGCATGCGCACCTGGCAGCATGCGCTCTTGGCCGTATGGGCACCGGGCCATATGGGCCTCTGACCGCATGGGCACCTGACCGCATGGTCTCTGGCCACATGGCCCGTGGTCGCATGCGCTCCAGGCCGTATGGCTCCACGAAACATGCGTCCGAGCAAGCAACCGTGCATGTAACTCGCGCATAAAAGGAGCGCACGAGCGTTATGCGATGATGCTGACGTGCTAAGTGTGCCAATAAAGCGCCACTTTGCGCCATTGAACACGAGCCCGAGTCCGAGTCCTAGTTCTAGTTCGAGTCGCTAAGTCTCTGCAGGGCTTAGCTCCTAAGGAAAACTTTACAAAGGTGGTGACAAACCAAAGATTGTCACAATGGAGTTCACACTTAAACCCTCTAGGAAAAGTCAACCCACATAGACCTTCACCCCATGTGCATATACCAATACTAAGCATAGCTATATATTGAGATATACACATTGATGGTTTTTAATGTTGACTAAAACGCTCAAAGCCAAGTGGAAAACATCAACAATAAGACTTTGTTGTGTGATAAAAGATTAGTGAATAGAACCACTAGAATTTATTATCCTTCTATTTATACATAGTGGAGTTTGTAGTATGCACAAAATTTCAAATGCTAAGTTAGACATCTCAAAATAAAATAATAAAATAAACTAACCAGGACATAGAGGAGGGAAGATGCTACGACGGTCGGGTAGCGGCCGAGATAGGAATCGGCGAGGAAGGCCCCGAGGAGAGGCATCATGAGCACAGTGCCAGTCCACATGGTGACAGAGGCCGCGGCAGCTGCGGTGGACTCGCCGAGTTTGTCGGTCAGGTACGTTATCATGTTCAGCGATATGCCATAGTACGCCGACCTCTCCGCCATCTCAACCCCTGCCATCGCACATGCATATACATTTATATATATTTGTTTTCTATTTCTAAGCTACAAATGGATGCGAATTAAGCTAATTAACTTGGTACTGTAACCTATGATAAAGACGGCGGAGCTCCATCTGCCGCTGTTGCATCGAGTGACCGGACGCCCGCGATAGTCTACGACCTCGGCCAAGGGGATTAATTGAGGGAGCAGGGGTTCAGAGGCCATTACTCTCTCTCTCTCTCTCTCTCTCTCTCTCTCTCTGGACAATTGATGGAGCAGATTTTTTTCTTCTGCTTCTTTCTTGTGTTTTAATAGACATTGGCATATTCTCATCTTGTTATCCAGTACTATTTCTTATTACAAAATTGATACACATCAATCATTTCTGTTAGGACTCGTCTGTCGGGACAGTATTGGATGGCTGCAAGTGGAATACAAAAGTGACGAAAAGCCACTTTCATATCCAGTATCTGATTAAATAAAAAAAAAATTATTGTTTTTTTTTAAACCCAATGTTTTGAGTTTAAAAGTTATAATAGACCAAAAGATTGTTTGGATGGTACCACTCGTTTCTTCTTTCAGAACAACTTTTCCCAAAACCAACACTCCCAACGTTGATTTGAGAGAACCCAAAAAAACTAGTTTTCACAAAACAACTTTTTACACTCCCACAGCACTTCCTCTCTATGGGTCAAAAGTCATTTGGAGAGAGAAAAGAGAAAAAAAGATAGCCTTATTCCTCTCCAAACCAACACCATCTACAGAAGCATAGGCAAGAACAACCACCCAACGGAGCTCGAGAACCTCCACCCGTGGCTCCTCCTCCTCCTCCACTTTCTCTCTCTCACCACCCCTCTCTCTTCTCTCCTTCTTCCTCTTCCTTCTCTCCTTCTCCGGTCGGTACCGAGCTCCGGTCTTCTCCACCCTCCGCCGTCCCACAGTCGTCACGAGCTTCGGTCTTCTCCTCCCTAGAGTCCGCGTTCGAGTCCGCCGCCACCACCAACGACGTCCTCTCCTTCCATGGCGACGAGGCCGTAGTCCCGGCGGAAGAAGCGGTCCTCGCCGCTGGTCTCCTCCCAGTCGCCGTCGTCGTCAACTACGGACTCGTCCTCAAGGAAGGTCCTCGAGGCCTCCATGGACAAAAGCTCCAACTTCGAGGAGGGTGCGGGGACGGCCACAGGCGGAGGAGAGATGACCGGAGATCCTCTGGGTTGAGCCCAGGGACTCATGGCGGACTCTACAGTCGTTAGAGACCGGACACGGGGCCGTAGTTTTACATCTTGGGGGTTTGGTTGTGTGGACGCAGGAAGAATTACTGCAATATTGTGTTGGATACGAAAATTTGTATGTGCACACCCTGAGATCGGACCCAGATGTCAGACGCAAAATGTGTCCGACTATACATGAATGGACACAGTTAAAAAGATTATTTTGTAAAAAAATTTTATCAAACAAAATTTTTAACTTTTGTTTTATCTAATCACTTTTGAGATGAAAGTAACAAAATGTAAACTTTGAATTTTTATAATCAGAAAATAATTTATCACTTACTTTTACAAAAATTATTTTTAGAACAAAATTTTATAGAGCCTATCAAAACGAATCACACCTATTATTATTTTTTTACTCCTTTCTTGTTCGCTCATGCACTACTCGCACAATACTTATACGAGTTGACCACATTCACTACTTTTCAAGAAAGATCAGATTGGACGAAGGAGGGACTTAAAAAAACCTAAATGTTATGCGCCTCTCCGCTTCTTCTACTTAGAAAAATGGCCAATGAAGTCAATGGTGAGACAAAAGGAACCCCTGGATTGATTACTCCCTTTGGTCGATTTTCACTGCTTCAACAAAGAAATGAAAATCAACACTTGAGACAGATGGCCTTTTGTCTCTGAAAGCAAGCGTCATTTCTTCTCAATGTCCGAGCATCAATTCAATGCATGAGTTTCGATAACTTGAACACGAGTTACTTCACACCCACCCAATTTCGATTTGACACAAACAAATTTTTCACATCTATTCCTGACTTGAACGACTTTTCCTTGCTGCGTCTTTTTTTGGTACGAAAATCAAGACTGAAGTGTGCGAAGTTGACGTCACAACTACGTCTTGATGGCAGAGTACGAGAGAAGGGGGGAGGGCTATGGCTCGAGCGAGTACCGCGGGAGCCATAAGTCTTTTTTATAAAATAAAAAAAAGGCTCACAACTTTCATCCAAGTTAAAATAAATATACGCAAAAGTAACACTTTTATATTAATTTAATATTAATTAAATAATTAGTACTAATTTTAAACAAAAAAGTACTTATACTAATTATTTAAATAAAATAATTTGTACTTATACTAATTATTTATTAAATATCTGGTACTAATTAAAAACTAATACTAATTATTCAGCTAATGAAAAAAATAATACTAATATTAGACAAATAAAATAATTAGTAGTACTTATACTAGAAATTTTTTTATATTAAATTAAAAATTAATACTAATATTAAATAAAATAATTTAAATAATTAATAGTAATTATTTAACTAATTATTAATTCTTATAAAATAATTAAATTCTTTATATAACTAATTAATAGGTAAAAAAATTTAATACTAATATTAAGTTAAATAAATAAATAATACTAATTATTTAACTAAATAGAACTAATTTATTATAAATTATGTATTAATTTATTTTATTTAATATTAGTATGAAAATAACTAATATTGATTTTTAGCTGATATTAAATAATTAAAATAAGTAACAATAATGTACGATAGTAATATTATTTAATACATTACAATTACTTAATATATTTTTTGCAATATTAATTGTTAATACTTAAATTAATAAAAGTTAAGTAATTACTATCAATAAATTATTATCAATTTAGTTATAATTAATAGTTTGTATTATTATTATAATATACTTTTTCACTTTCATACCTTTTTATATTTAACATCCAAACTCGAAAGGATAAATTTGTCCACTTTTACAGACAAAAATGATATATCCAAACATTGAAAGTCAAATTTCAGCAGACAATAAATAACTAGCATTAAACTAAAAAAACATACACATTTCACTTTTAACAATCAAGAAATCACTTTCATATTTCTTGCAAGTTAGATCAAGATGTGTATTGGGCCGGCCCGGCCTGTGGTCCGGTTTGATTGGGTTCGGGTCGGTCCGGGCCCAACCCGGTGGAGAGAGCGGTCCGGTCGACTTGGCATCCAACCCGGCCCGGACCCGTGACTCGGTCCGCGGTGGACCGGGCTGAACCGGTCTGGGTCCGGGCCGGTTTACGGTCCGGCCGGCCCGGCCCCATTTTTTTTTACGTTTATTTATATATAATCTATATGATATAACTTATATGTTAATAAATTCAAGTTAAAATTTATAGGTTTTTTGTTACTAATTTAATTTTGTATAATTTGAAATTTATAAGTTATTTGTTATAAAAATTTTGGTATAATTTATGTAAAAATTTATATAAACATTAAGTAAGAAAATTTTATTTGATTTCTTTAAGAAAATTTTATTTGATTTTTTATATCAATATTTATATAACTTTAAGTATAAGTTAAAATCTAAATATTTAGAAGTTGAACTTTTTTTTTGAATTTTTTTGAATAACTTATTAAAAAATGTATAAATATTTTTTTTGAATCTAAATATAAATTTATAGCTTGAAACTTAAAGAAGTTATTTATATAGAAATAAATAAGTTAAATTTAAACAACTTAGAATATTAAGTAAGAAAAAGCTGAATTTCTTTTATTAATGACAATAAAATCATAAATGTATTATAACATTAAGTAAAAAAAAAAATAGAAACTTGTAAATGATATTTTATTTGCTTAAAGCTTGTAAAAAAGTGTACAAGTCTTTTCAAAAAAATTCGTCGTCCGTCTTTCGTTGAAGTTTATTTCTCAGCTTCTCCTTCAATAACGTCATTAATAGTAAGAGATTGAAAGTCCAGCTCTGAGATATCGACACTTTCATCTCTTGAGTCTTGAGTTTTTTTTTCAACACGGATCCAATCATGAATGCAGACACAAGCTTTCAAAATATCTGGCAGCAACTGACTCCTCTTCTTGCTTAGCATCTTTGGACCTGCACTAAAATAAGATTCTGGTGCTACCGTGGACACCGAGACCATTAGAATATCACGTGCTATAGAAGAAAGTACATGATAAGTTTTATCGTGTCTCTTCCATCATTCTAAAATTGAATAATAATTTGAAGAGTCATCTTCATCTTCTTCATCAGAATTTAGATATAAGGACAGTTCTTGAATGGGCTGGAAAGAAATTTTTTTTTGTAGTACACTTTTAGCATATGATAATTTAGACACAAAACCATAGTTACTACCTTGAACGGTTGTACCGAATCAGGTGAATACAACTCTTTCTTCAAATAAAGCAATTAAACTATCTAAAATATCCTTAATTTCTATTTTTATGCTATCTACGTCAACTCTCATATTTTTTTCAAATTCGTCTAATAAAATATATACACCATCTAATTTATCTTTGGATCAAAAATCGAAGCCAAATAATATAGCACTAAAATATAAAAGAGCTATATTACCCCAATATTTTTTAAATTTGGCTTCCATTTTGGAAACCACATAATCAAAACTAGAGATATTTCTATATCTAGAAAATAATTGAGACATGTTAAGAATTTATGTTAAAACTAAATGAGAAGTTGGATAATAAACTCCAGATAAAATGATTGTAGCATTGTAAGATAATTCTAAAAATTCAAAAATAGAAGTAGCAATTAACCAATCATTCTCAGTTACTTGATAATCAAAACTAGGATTAACATTACAATAATGTGTAACATATTTAAACTTCATGGAAGATTTTAACATTAAATAAGTAAAATAACTTCTATGTGCATCATTAACAAATTGCCTAAAAGTAACACCATATTATGTACATAAAATTTTAAAAGCTTGTTTTCTACTTGCATAAGTGTTCAAACTCTGTAAATATAATCTAACATTTTCTAAATTTAGTTGAAAGAATTCAAGACATACTTGTACAATCAAATTAATAATATGACAAGCACATCTAACATGAAAAAGTCTACCTTCTAACATAGGCGTAAATTATGTTTTCAAAACATTAATAGAAGAAGTGTTATTACTAGCATTCTCAAAAGAAATCGAAAATATTTTATTGTGAATATCATATTCACGCACAAATTGCATTATCGCGCCACCGATTACAACGCCTGTATGTGAAAATTCTATAGGCCTTAGAAAAATATACGTTTTTGCAATATCCATCTTAGATCTATATAATGTGCCGTGATACAAATATAAGCATAATTTTGCTTAGTATTCCACATATCAAAAGTTAGAGCTAATTTACTAACATACATAAAACTTTCTTTTAAAGCATCCTTATCTTTTTGAAAAATTTGCAGAGCCTCTGCTCTAGCAGTAGATCTAGAAACTTTAGAAAAATAAGGATTAAGGGTATTACTTGCATAATTATAATAGAAATTACTCTCACCAAATATAAATGGTTGTTCCTCACAAATAATATATCTTGCTAACTCAGTCTTGTACGAGCATCAGAATAAGTAAAGTTATCTATAGAAGATCCTTAACCACCAATACTTAGCTGTGTTTGTCTAGCCTGCAGTGTGTCTTTGCCATAGCAACTTTCGTAGTGTCTTTTTAAAGTGCCCGTGCCATCATTTTTTTTATTTGTATACCCGCTTACATTTCTTACATTCCACAGCCTTACGTATTGGTTTTTGATCTTTTGGATCTAAAATCGGTGCGCCCTATCAGTGACAAATATTTTTCTAAAATAATTCCATAAAAATAATTTTTTCTATTGTCAACATTTGTAGCTGTAGCCATACTCCTAACTTTAGGAGGTGACATTTGTGTCCGTGGCACAGAATCAGGAATATAATTATTTTCAAATATACTATTATAATAATCATAATTTTTAAAAGGTTGGTTTGAACCTTGTCTATCCATATTAAATTTTTTTTTTAAAAAAATAGAGCAAAATTAATTACTTCTTTACCAAAAAAGTGAGAGAGAGAGAGAGAGAGAGAGAGGAAAGAAAAATCTCAAATCAGATTTTTTTTAGATAATATTAAAATTACTTGTAACGTCTGCTATAAGCCTCCAAAAGAAATCGCAAGAAAATGTGTTGAGAGGAAAGAAGTTGGACTCCAGTAATTGCTTTGCTTCTAAACTTTGTAATTGCCTTTCTTCTAAACTTTGTAAGAGAGGGAATAAATTTAGTAAGAGGGAAGAAATTATGTTATGTTTATTTTTCATGAATTATAGGCTATTTATAGAATTTTTTGGGACCAGATGACCCAACATACCCTCAAAAAAGAGTTGTTATAATGGGTATTTTGGTCATTTTAAACAAAATAACCAAAATACCCCTAAAATGTTAAAAAAACCATTAAAATGGGGATATTTTGGTAAAAATAACTGTCACTACCACTTTTCCAGATAAGGGCATTTGGGTAATTTCACTATTTTGGATAATTATGTGTTTAATTAATTTGCTGAGATTTTTAAAAAAAAAACTATTTATTTGATGATTGGTTTAGGTCAAGCCCTAGAACTCATTAGGACTGACCCTAATGAGTAAAACCCTAATTTGTAAACCTAATTTTAGAGAAACCCTAGAATTCAAATTATAGGTTTGGACCTCAAATCCTAGAAGGACTAACCATAGTTAATTAGGTTCTACATGACCTAACATAGGGGGTTTAACCTAAACTATGCATTGGAAACCCTAAACTAGTTTTAATATAAAAGGGAGCCACTTCTTCCTTCATGAAGGAAGAAAACCCTAGCCTCCATCAAGAAAGCCATCTCCCCACCCCAAACTCGGAATTAAAACCCTAGGTTTCCATTTTTCCTCCTTCAAAGCAAGGAGAGCAAGGAGTTTGGGTCAAGAAGCATTGGAGAAGAAGAACCTCCATTTAGGAAGCCATCTCCCTAGGTAAAACCCTATTTCTATTCTTTTATTTCTGTTTTCTGAGGATTAATGCTCATTAGGAACCCACCCTTGCTGTTAGATTTTGATTTTTAGGGTTTTGATTAGGTTTTGGTGTTTATACGTTTGTTATTCCCAATTTTTTCGTGAACCCTAATCCTAGGTGGTTGTATGTAGACTGATTTCATCCCCAACGTGAAGCTTAGATTTCGTTTTAGGGTCTTGTTTTGGGTTTCTCATATGTTCTTATGTAAATTCATTTTCTGCACTTCTTGTGCTTGATGATATGATTAGTAGGGTGTTTAGCTTTTAGATCTATTCGAAATCTTGCTAGGTTTGATGTATATATATAGGCATATGTGTAGAGGTGTTGTTGTTTTGATTTTTGTGCAGTCGGGTTTTGGGGATAGTTCTGTGCACAGTTGGATTTCCTGTGCTATGCAGTCAGGTTTGGGGACAGTGTGTGTAGAGTCGTGTGCATCAGTGTTTAGGGTGTTAAGTATTAGTGTATCCAGATCAGTGAAGCCACTGTATTTTGGTTGTGTAGATACCTATATGTGCAGTGACTTGGGGTTGTGTCTGTGTTCAATTTCTGTGTGCAGGGTGTGGTACCAGTTTTACCTATGTGAATCAGTGTGTTATTGATACCCTTTGTTACTGATACTCTCACTTAGCCCTGATACTTGGCCTGATGTTCTATTTACAAGGTTCTTTATGCAGAATTATTGAGATACCTGCATGTAGTGTGTGTGTGATCTTGTGTATCAGTTAGGTGAAAGTTTATCTGTGTGTTTGTGTCCTTGTTCAGGCTGTATCTGTGGGTTTAGATATAGGTGTGTAGTCTGAACATTTTCAGCAATTCCTAATGTCAGTGTGTCTCAGAAGTTCCCAGGTCTTAATGTATACTGTATAGTGTGTATTCTTGAGTAGCAGTGGGAAGTTTCTGTTTTGTGAATTTCTGTATCAGTGTGTGTGACTGTGTAGTGTAGGTTATAGTGTATCCTTGTGTGAAGTGTGTCAGTTTACCTGTGTGTTTAGTGTGCAGCTGTGGCATACCTGTGTGTAGGTATATGAATGACAGTGAGGGTATCCCTGTGAGAGTGAGTAAGAATTTCCAGGTCCTAGGTATGTGGCTGTGCAAGCTAGTGTGTGTATCAGTGAATGCATATGTGTGTTGTGTGTGAGTTCAGTTGGGGGAAGAATTCTGTGCAGTGATTTGGGAAATTCCCAGTGTGGTCGGGTTGTGAGAACCTGTATAAATTCTAGCAATGTGACAGTGTGTAGGTATTTAATTTTCAGTGTGTAGTCTAGTGTGTGTTATCCAGTGTGCCTGTGTGAGTGTGTTGCTGTCAGTGAGTTAATTGAGGTAATATCTGTGTGTAGGTTTGAGTGTCAGTGTATCAGGCAGTGTGTGAGATGCTCTGAGTGTTGTGTGTGCTCATGATTGTAGATTGGTGTCATCTTAGCTAATAGCAGTTTGTGTGTTAGCAAACTTTGTGAATCCTAGTACAGGTGTGGACTGATGATGATGAGTGATATCTGGTAATTAGGATTAAGGGAAATATTTTAGGTATTAGGTAGTATCAGTTGGGGCCAAGCTCGAGTGAACAAGTATACCAACACAGGATGTATCAGGTAAGTGTAGTTAGTTACTATTAGAGTTAGTGGTAAGGTCTGTTAGCTAATTATAAGAGAATGCTAGTTAGTTAGTAAGTATCTCAATTATTGCTGATATAGTTGGTGTAGGATTAATAGCAGTTGATTAAATTAGTAGTATACTATTATAGTTAATATTAGACCTTGTACAATTAGTATAATTTAGGTACTAAGTACCACTAGTAGTTAGTATATTTTGTTGCAGTCAATATCAGAAGTTAATGATATGTAGTAGTGTATGAAAGATTAGGTAGTATATAGATATGTTAATAGTTATAACAGTAGTGAATTGTATGTAGTATTATTTTTAATGGCTGTCAGTAAATTATAGTTTATAAGTATCAGTTAGATATGGTAGTTAGTGTTAGAGCTATGTCAGTCTGTAGTATCAGTTGGATTAGTATTGATGTATCAGTTAAGGTACTAACCCCATAAATAGGTAAACCTTGGTTCAACCATAGTTAGACCTATTAACCTTAGTATGATATAGAATTTGACTAGTGGGCCTATTTAACCTACCTTTTAGCTATTAAACCCTAGTACACTTATACCCTTGGGATTAACCTAGTATAGCCTGAGCCATGACCTAGAAACCTCATTTTCCTTAATTAGTTAATCATGCTCATTCCTTTAATTCATTATTTTGACATTGATTTTCCATAAATAGGTCATTGTGATCCCACTTTGGACATCGATCCTCACCCTTTGCTCAGGACCACAGGCGAGTACATTCTCTGACAGTTTTCATTGTTGATTACTTCTATAAATTATAGTGTATTACATACTTGATTCTGACACTATGGATACACGGGTTAGCACCCTAGATCCCCATCATGAGGAGTCGTGATTGGAATCCATCGTGCTAGCTGGGGGATGGGGAACTATTAGTAGATTATGTGATCATATCCAAATCCTTTACATGCATCATAGCTCACCCCACTTCTCACGTTGGGTGTGGCCTGACCATCTTACATGCATCATAGCTGTTATATATGATTAACCTGACCACTACATGCATCATAGCTAACCATATGGTTAGCCTGACCTACAAGAATCATAGTTAATCATATATAACTAGCCTGATCAAGTCCCAAGCCGATCACATAATAAACTAATATTTTAAACACTTAGCTAGATGTCTATTTTATTCAGATTCACTTGTTCTAGCATTCACTATCTATTGTTCATTGCTAGATGCTCTATTGCCTATTTCCATTTTCTCCCGTACTTTATATTTCCAGCATTTATTTCCATCTTGTATTTCTTACACTGTTTATAGTCTTTGTCAATTTAATGAAACTGCTGTTAGTGCTTGTGCTTCGCTCCAATCCTGACTGGATAATATTTTTCAGAGGACCTGGAGGATCTTTGCCCCACTCATTACGGCCCAGGATTAGAGGGTGATTTCACTCCAGAAACTCCAGAGGAGTTGCCTAGCCTAGAGGAGAACGTACCTGGCTGCTCTTAGACTATTTTTTCTGCATTATTGTTTTAGACTGAGACTGAGTTGTATTTATTATTTTGTGACTTTGTGAGGTCATTTAGACCCAGGATTTGAGTTGGACTTATTGTGGTTGGTTTTTATTAGAACTCTTTTCTATTCTCATCGTGCTATTATTTCTATTAGCTTATGATTGAGTATATCATAGAACTGTGAATTTTTTTTATCATTGTCCTCCGTGCGGAGTTGAGACTATTGACAGGATATATTGTATGTTGAGACCTAGACAGCGTTCTACCGCCGATGCTGCGGCATAGGCTGGACGTACCCCCGACTCATGCCCAAATTTCGGGTGCGGGTCGTGACACATTTTTAGTGGTGGCCCATGCAGGTCTAGTCCTAGATTCGCATTAGAGCAATATCGTAGTGGTGCTCGCTTAGAGTATTACTATGAGCCTATTTTAGGAAATAGGAATTAGGCCGAGGATATGCTCAATCACAATTAGGGAATTCTGATTCTTATGATACTACTCTTAATGATTTTCCCTTAGAAATTTACTGTCCTTCCTTGATGATATCGTATCTATTGCCTTAATTTAATCTTTCGATCTGTCTTCAGGATGCCGCCGAGAAGGTCCCAAAGACTTGGAGCAGCAGATTCAGAGAGGTCTGCCACCTCTCGCCCTGCCGGACAGACATCCACAGCACCTCCTACATCTCCAGTACATGTGGGAGTGTCTGCAGCATTCGGGGGTCCTCCACCACCTGTTCAGAGGGTCCCCACAGCTACGACGGGGCCTCTACCACCACCACCACCACCACCAGTTCAGCATCCAGGAGGTGTGCCTGTCGATGGGGCACAGATGTTCGCCTTGATTCAGGGCATGGTCGATGCCCAGAGGACGTCGGCAGAGGCCCAGAGAGTGCAGGCTGAGGCACATCAGGCCCAGACAGAGATGATGAGGGTGAACATGGAGAATGCCCACCAAGTGGCCCTCCAGGCTGTGGAGAGGGTCACTCAGCAGCAGCAGCATCCTGGTCAGTAACATCAGAGGCCGGGCACCATTGTGGATTTCAAGAGGATGATGCCTCGGGAGTTCAAGGGGACAGAAGGGATACTCTATGCCGATGATTGGCTAGAGGACATCGAGAGAAACTTGCGCTTGGCGCAGCTTCCGGAGGCCCTTCAGATCGAGGCCGCTGGCAGCCAGATGTTCGACATTGCCTTGACGTGGTTTCGCACGGAGCCGAGACTCTTGCGCAGGGGACTCACTTGGGAGGATTTCAAGGAGCTCTTCAAGGAGAAGTTCTTTCCTGATGTTGCCCTGGGAGCTTTGGAGAGTCAGTTCCATGACTTAGCCCAGGGGAGCTCGTCCGTCGATGAGTATGCCGCGGAGTTTTCCCGCCTGAGCCGCTTCGCGCCGTCGATGATTAGAGATCCGGGAGACAGGGCCCGGAAGTTCAGAAAGGGGCTGACAAGGGAGATTAAGTCTCGCACGTCGGGACGTCGCACAGCTACCTACGAGGGCATATTGATGGATGCCCAGATAGCCCAGGACGACTTGGGCCTCAGGCCCAAGAGGGGACGCGATGGTTCCGGAGGAGCAAACAGTAGTGTGGGACCGGGCAAGCGTCTACACTTTCAGCAGCAACAGCAGAGACCCTTTCAGCAGCAGCATCAGGCACCAGCCCGAGGGCAGGTCCAGCAGCAGCAACAGAGACAGAACCAGCCCGCCATCCAGTGTGCGTACTGCGGGAAGATGGGACATACTAGAGATATCTGCAGGAAGAGATTGGGCTCATGTCTGTCCCGTGGATCGACGACACACCAGCTGAAGGATTGCCCTACCATTCGTTCAGGTCAGGGTGGAGCAGCCGCCCAGAGAGGACCAGACAGGGTACCTACCGTACCAGGAGGCCAACAACAGAGGGGACCACTTCCACCACAACATCAGAAGTTTGCCCAGTACCAGCAGCAGAGAGGTGTACCCCAGGGGCGAGCGTACGCCATGGCAGTCGAGGAGATCGAGCCAGCAGGAGACTTGATCACAGGTTCGGTTCTTCTTGATTGTATTCCCGCATTTACCTTATTCGACTCTGGCGCTTCCCATAGTTTTGTGTCTGTATCTTATGCACTTCGACATCATTTAGACACAGAACCATTAGCTAGGACTTGCAAGATCACGACTGGTGGAGGTATTATCCTAGTCCGTGATCACTACAAGGACCGGAGAGTGTCAGTAGGAGGCCGAGAGTTGAGCGTGAGCTTACTTGTCATGCCACTTCCGGGGTATGATATTGTGCTCGAAATGGACTGGTTGAGTAGGCATCATGCTACTATAGATTGTTATAGAGGCAGAGTATTATTTAGACCACCAGGAGAGCCGAAGTTTGAGGTAGTCAGAGGAGCAGCGGAACAGAGCAGGAGCATATTTTGCGGAGCCAGGGCAGAAGAAGAGGAGTTGCCACATCCTCTGATAGCGGAGTTCCTGGATGTATTTCCAGAAGAGTTGCCAGGCTTGCCGCCAGACAGAGATATTGAATTCTCTATAGACTTGGTTCCAGGAGCGGAGCCCATTTCACAACATGTCTATAGAGTTAACAACAGCGAGCTGGCAGAACTGAAGAAGCAAGTTGAGGAGCTGCAGGACAAAGGCTTTATCAAATCCAGTTCATCACCATGGGGAGCTCCGGTATTGTTCGTACCGAAGAAGGACGACACGGTGCGCATGTGCATTGATTATAGAGCTTTGAACAATATCACTATCAAGAACAAGTACCCGCTGCCGAGGATAGATGATCTTTTCGATCAGTTGAGCGGGACGAGGGTGTTTTCAAAGATAGATTTGAGGTCAGGCTATCACCAGGTGAAGGTGAAGAGAGAAGACACGCCGAAGACAGCCTTTCGGACCAGATACGGCCAGTTTGAGTTCATGGTGATGCCATTTGGTTTAACAAATACACCGGCAGTATTCATGAACCTGATGAACAAGGTGTTCCACCAGTACCTTGACAAGTTTGTGGTGGTGTTCATCGACGATATTCTTGTGTATTCCAAGACCCCGGAGGAGCACGAAGAGCACCTGAGGTTGGTCTTAGAGACTCTCAGGAGGGAGAAGCTGTACGGGAAACTCTCTAAGTGTAAATTCTTCCTTGACAAGGTCGAATTTCTTGGGCATGTGGTATCGGGTGACAGAATCTCGGTTAACCCGCAGAAGATCGAGGCAGTGGAGTCGTGGGCTATCCCCAGTTCGGTAGCTGAGATCAGGAGTTTTCTCGGGCTAGCAGGATACTACAGGAGGTTTGTACAAGACTTCTCCAGGATTGCAGCGCCAATGACCAGATTGACTAGGAAGGATGTGGATTTTGTCTGGACGGAGGAGTGCCAGGCTGCATTTGATGAGCTGAAGAAGAGGTTGACGACAGCTCCAGTTTTAACGTTGCCAGCAGGGACAGGTGGGTTCACCATCTACAGTGATGCTTCAGGGAAGGGTCTGGGATGTGTTCTTCAGCAGCACGGGAAGGTAATTGCCTATGCTTCCAGGCAGTTACGCCCTCATGAAAAGAACTACCCCACCCACGATTTGGAGTTGGCAGCAGTTATCTTCGCTCTAAAGCTGTAGAAACATTACCTGTACGGAGAACGCGTGGAGATTTTCACAGACCACAAGAGCTTGAAGTACGTATTCACACAGAAGGAGCTGAACATGAGGCAGAGGAGGTGGTTAGAATTGATGAAGGACTTTGACATTTTATTGCAGTACCATCCAGGGAAGGCCAACGTAGTCGTCGATGCCTTGAGCAGGTATCCGATGGCTATGTACTTGACGACAGATAGACATTTGCTGGCGGATTTGGAGAGCTTGGAGATTGAGGTGTTAGTTCCCGGTACTGAGATACAGATATGGGGATTGCAGATACAGTCTAAGCTAATGGACAGAATTAGAGCGGCGCAGTATGATGATGAGGCTCTGAGGAGTATCATAGCACAGGTTCAGATAGGATTGTTGGACGATTTTACTATCGCAGACGATGGTTCCTTACGGCACGGCACGAGGATATGTGTGCCGAGCGGGGAGTTACGCGAGGAGGTTTTGCAAGAGGCACACCGCTCTCAGTACTCGATGCATCCCGGTGCCAACAAGATGTATCGAGACTTGAGGGAGCACGTATGGTGGTATGGAATGAAGCGCGAGGTAGCACGCTTCGTATCTTGATGTCTAGTGTGCCAGCAGGTAAAGGCAGACCGGCAAAGGCCAGGTGGATTCCTTCAACCTTTACCGATTCCAGAATGGAAATGGGAGCACGTGACCATGGATTTTGTTTCAGGGCTTCCACGTTCTCCAGGAGGGAAGGACGCGATTTGGGTCATCGTGGACAGATTGACCAAATCAGCCCATTTCTTACCTTTCAAGATGGGCACGTCGACAAAGAGGCTAGCAGAGATGTACGTGCGACAGATTGTTAGGCTTCATGGAGTTCCGGTGAGCATCGTCTCAGATCGGGATAGCCGTTTCACTTTCCACTTCTGGAGAAGTCTGCAGGCTAGCTTGGGCACTCAGCTCAAGTTTAGTACCGTATATCACTCCCAGACAGACGGGCAGTCTGAAAAGACTATTCAGACTCTCGAGGATATGCTACGCACTTGCGTTTTAGATCTCGGAGGTTCTTGGGAGGATCATCTACACCTGGTAGAGTTCGCTTACAACAACAGCTACCAGGCCAGCATCGAGATGTCACCATTTGAGGCTCTTTATGGACGGAGGTGTCGTACACCATTGTCTTGGGACGACGTTGGAGAGAGAGCCTTGCTAGGACCAGAAATGGTCGTGGATGCAGCAGAAAAGGTAAAACTCATCAGAGACAGACTGCGAGTGGCGCAGGACAGACAGCGGCATTGGGCCGACAGCCACCGTAGACCCCTTGAGTTTCAGGTATAGATTGTTATTTTCTGGTTGTGTTGTTTGTTTAGACTGTATGTTGAGACTGTTTTGTTTTAGGTTGGCGATCTAGTATTCCTACGGATTTCTCCGACGCGTGGCACGATTCGTTTTGGTAGAGGCGGGAAGCTTAGCCCACGCTACATCGGACCCTTTGGCATTCTTGCGAGGGTAGGTGCAGTGGCGTATAGACTGGACTTGCCGCCTGCATTAGAGGGAGTGCATGATGTGTTCCACGTGTCGCAGCTGAGACGGTACGTGGCAGACCCTAGTCACGTACTTGACCACTCGGAGATTGAGGTTGGTCCGACGCTCAGCTACCCTGAGCAGCCCGTAGAGATCTTGGATCGCAGAGAGAAGGTGTTGCGAAACCAAACTATTCCTTTGGTTCGTGTTGCATGGAGACATCACTCTCCAGGGGAGTCAACCTGGGAGAGAGAGGACGAAATGCGCGAGCAATACCCGTACCTCTTCTAGACTTGAGGTATATCCCTTTCTAATTTATTCCTATTCTGTTCAGTCCAAATTTCGAGGACGAAATTTCTTTTAGGAGGGTAGACTTGTCACTACCACTTTTCCAGATAAGGGCATTTGGGTAATTTCACTATTTTGGATAATTATGTGTTTAATTAATTTGCTAAGATTTTAAAAAAAAACTATTTATTTGATGATTGGTTTAGGTCAAGCCCTAGAACTCATTAGGACTAACCCTAATGAGTAAAACCCTAATTTGTAAACCTAATTTTAGAGAAATCCTAGAATTCAAATTATAGGTTTGGACCTCAAACCCTAGAAGGACTAACCCTAGTTAATTAGGTTCTACATGACCTAACATAGGGGGTTTAACCTAAACTATGCATTGGAAACCCTAAACTAGTTTTAATATAAAAGGGAGCCACTTCTTCCTTCATGAAGGAAGAAAACCCTAGCCTCCATCAAGAAAGCCATCTCCCCACCCCAAACTCGGAATTAAAACCCTAGGTTTCCATTTTTCCTCCTTCAAAGCAAGGAGAGCAAGGAGTTTGGGTCAAGAAGCATTGGAGAAGAAGAACCTCCATTTAGGAAGCCATCTCCCTAGGTAAAACCCTATTTCTATTCTTTTATTTCTGTTTTCTGAGGATTAATGCTCATTAGGAACCCACCCTTGCTGTTAGATTTTGATTTTTAGGGTTTTGATTAGGTTTTGGTGTTTATACGTTTGTTATTCCCAATTTTTTCGTGAACCCTAATCCTAGGTGGTTGTATGTAGACTGATTTCATCCCCAACGTGAAGCTTAGATTTTGTTTTAGGGTCTTGTTTTGGGTTTCTCATGTGTTCTTATGTAAATTCATTTTCTGCACTTCTTGTGCTTGATGATATGATTAGTAGGGTGTTTAGCTTTTAGATCTATTCAAAATCTTGCTAGGTTTGATGTATATATATAGGCATATGTGTAGAGGTGTTGTTGTTTTGATTTCTGTGCAGTCGGGTTTTGGGGATAGTTCTGTGCACAGTTGGATTTCCTGTGCTGTGCAGTCAGGTTTGGGGACAGTGTGTGTAGAGTCGTGTGCATCAGTGTTTAGGGTGTTAAGTATTAGTGTATCCAGATCAGTGAAGCCACTGTGTTTTGGTTGTGTAGATACCTATATGTGCAGTGACTTGGGGTTGTGTCTGTGTTCAATTTCTGTGTGCAGGGTATGGTACCAGTTTTACCTATGTGAATCAGTGTGTTATTGATACCCTTTGTTACTGATACTCTCACTTAGCCCTGATACTTGGCCTGATGTTCTATTTACAAGGTTCTTTATGCAGAATTATTGAGATACCTGCATGTAGTGTGTGTGTGATCTTGTGTATCAGTTAGGTGAAAGTCTATCTGTGTATTTGTGTCCTTGTTCAGGCTGTATCTGTGGGTTTAGATATAGGTGTGTAGTCTGAACATTTTCAGCAATTCCTAATGTCAGTGTGTCTCAGAAGTTCCCAGGTCTTAATGTATACTATATAGTGTGTATTCTTGAGTAGCAGTGGGAAGTTTCTGTTTTGTGAATTTCTGTATCAGTGTGTGTGACTGTGTAGTGTAGGTTATAGTGTATCCTTGTGTGAAGTGTGTCAGTTTACCTGTGTGTTTAGTGTGCAGCTGTGGCATACCTGTGTGTAGGTATATGAATGACAGTGAGGGTATCCCTGTGAGAGTGAGTAAGAATTTCCAGGTCCTAGGTATGTGGCTATGCAAGCTAGTGTGTGTATCAGTGAATGCATATGTGTGTTGTGTGTGAGTTCAGTTGGGGGGAGAATTCTGTGCAATGATTTGGGAAATTCCCAGTGTGGTCGGGTTGTGAGAACCTGTGTAAATTCTAGCAATGTGACAATGTGTAGGTATTTAATTTTCAGTGTGTAGTCTAGTGTGTGTTATCCAGTGTACCTGTGTGAGTGTGTTGCTGTCAGTGAGTTAATTGAGGTAATATCTGTGTGTAGGTTTGAGTGTCAGTGTATCAGGCAGTGTGTGAGATGCTCTGAGTGTTGTGTGTGCTCATGATTGTAGATTGGTGTCATCTTAGCTAATAGCAGTTTGTGTGTTAGCAAACTTTGTGAATCCTAGTACAGGTATGGACTGATGATGATGAGTGATATCTGGTAATTAGGATTAAGGGAAATATTTCAGGTATTAGGTAGTATCAGTTGGGGCCAAGCTCGAGTGAACAAGTATACCAACACAGGATGTATCAGGTAAGTGTAGTTAGTTACTATTAGAGTTAGTGGTAAGGTCTGTTAGCTAATTATAAGAGAATGCTAGTTAGTTAGTAAGTATCTTAATTATTGCTGATATAGTTGGTGTAGGATTAATAGCAGTTGATTAAATTAGTAGTATACTATTATAGTTAATATTAGACCTTGTACAATTAGTATAATTTAGGTACTAAGTACCACTAGTAGTTAGTATATTTTGTTGCAGTCAATATCAGAAGTTAATGATATGTAGTAGTGTATGAAAGATTAGGTAGTATATAGATATGTTAATAGTTATAACAGTAGTGAATTGTATGTAGTATTATTTTTAATGGCTGTCAGTAAATTATAGTTTATAAGTATCAGTTAGATATGGTAGTTAGTGTTAGAGCTATGTCAGTCTGTAGTATCAGTTGGATTAGTATTGATGTATCAGTTAAGGTACTAACCCCATAAATAGGTAAACCTTGGTTCAACCATAGTTAGACCTATTAACCTTAGTATGATATAGAATTTGACTAGTGGGCCTATTTAACCTACCTTTTAGCTATTAAACCCTAGTACACTTATACCCTTGGGATTAACCTAGTATAGCCTGAGCCATGACCTAGAAACCTCATTTTCCTTAATTAGTTAATCATGCTCATTCCTTTAATTCATTATTTTGACATTGATTTTCCATAAATAGGTCATTGTGATCCCACTTTGGACATCGATCATCACCCTTTGCTCAGGACCACAGGCGAGTACATTCTCTGACAGTTTTCATTGTTGATTACTTCTATAAATTGTAGTGTATTACATACTTGATTCCGACACTATGGATACACGGGTTAGCACCCTAGATCCCCATCATGAGGAGTCGTGATTGGAATCCATCGTGCTAGCTGGGGGATGGGAAACTATTAGTAGATTATGTGATCATATCCAAATCCTTTACATGCATCATAGCTCACCTCACTTCTCACGTTGGGTGCGGCCTGACCATCTTACATGCATCATAGCTGTTATATATGATTAACCTGACCACTACATGCATCATAGCTAACCATATGGTTAGCCTGACCTACAAGAATCATAGTTAATCATATATAACCAGCCTGATCAAGTCCCAAGCCGATCAAATAATAAACTAATATTTCAAACACTTAGCTAGATGTCTATTTTATTCAGATTCACTTGTTCTAGCATTTACTATCTATTGTTCATTGTTAGATGCTCTATTGCCTATTTCCATTTTCTCCCGTACTTTACATTTCCAGCATTTATTTCCATCTTGTATTTCTTACACTGTTTATAGTCTTTGTCAATTTAATGAAACTGCTGTTAGTGCTTGTGCTTCGCTCCAATCCTGACTGGATAACATTTTTCAGAGGACCTGGAGGATCTTTGCCCCACTCATTACGGCCCAGGATTAGAGGGTGATTTCACTCCAGAAACTCCAGAGGAGTTGCCTAGCCTAGAGGAGAACGTACCTGGCTGCTCTTAGACTACTTTTTCTGCATTATTGTTTTAGACTGAGACTGAGTTGTATTTATTATTTTGTGACTTTGTGAGGTCATTTAGACCCAGGATTTGAGTTAGACTTATTGTGGTTGGTTTTTATTAGAACTCTTTTCTATTCTCATCGTGCTATTATTTCTATTAGCTTATGATTGAGTATATCATAGAACTGTGGATTTTTTTTATCATTGTCCTCCGTGCGGAGTTGAGACTATTGATAGGATATATTGTATGTTGAGACCTAGACAGCGTTCTACCGCCGATGCTGCGGCGTAGGCTGGACGTACCCACGACTCATGCCCAAATTCCGGGTGCGGGTTGTGACAATAACCCCAAGGGATATACCCCTAAAATTTAAAACTTAGCCGATCCGAGCTTGACCGGGCCTGAACCGGGCTGGGCCGACCGAACTGGATCCGAACTTGTAGGTCGGATCCTCTGACCCAGCCCGAACCCGTGGGGGGAGTGTGTGAGACTCTGCCTCACAATATCTATATCGAAATATGGATACGTATTTTTATACTACATGTTTTATTTTTCTGGATTTCGTGGGATTTTAAAACTTGGAATTTTGAAAACTTTCTTCTTGACCAGTATATCGACGGTATACTTCAGTGTACTAACGATATACTGTCCGACAGATATTTGTTTCACTTTTCGAGATATTTTTGAGATATCTCTCTATAAATAATACTTGAGTTTTATTTCATTTCTTTCTTTTCTCTTTCTCTCTCTTCACTCCACCCTTTCTCTCTTAAGCTTGGAGGTTGGACTGAGACATGGAGAGTGGTTTCTGACTCCTTCGTGTTGGTGGATAGAAGTTGAGGCTGGGAGCTCGCTGTAGGCAAGTACACCTTGTCGATTTTGTGAACTTCTTTTACTTTCTGTCATTTTACTTTCCTGGAGCTTTGCTTATTGCTTTTTAGCTTAGACTTGCTTTACAATTAGTGTTCATATCGTGAATTTTAGCCTAGTGTCCGTCTCGGTTTTGATTTTTGGTAGAATCTCGTTCTGTCCCTTTTTTGGTAACTCGGTAACGAAAACGGTACCAGAGTTGTGACCGTGAGATTTAGTCCATATTGTGAAATGAGACTTACCCTAGACTTGATTTCTTGTTAGACTTGGTTCTGGTAATTTTCAAATTTTGGTTTGGGTCCCGAAAATCAGATTTGACTTAACCATATTTGTCCTTGAAAATCGGCATACCGACGGTATACTACAGTATACCGATGGTATTCCGATTTCGATCGACTTGGATTTTTAGATATTTTGAGTGAACCCTTATCGGCGTACCGAAGGTATACCACAGTGTACCGACGGTATACCAATCCTTGCCGACATTGTTAATCGACTTCAGGATATTTATCTTGGCCGATATATCGACGGTATACTACAGTATACTGACGGTATATCGATTGTTGGAATCCAGAACTTACTGTATTTTTTCTGTCTTTGGACCGGTATACCGATGATAGACTGAGTATATCGATGGTATAGCGATTGTGCTCTCTTTTGCATATGATTTCTTTTATCGTGCTCCTTGATTGCTTGTACCTGGTTTCTTTATATTTATTGCCTTGCATGTCTATTTATGCTATGTTGTCTCGACATGGCATTTTGTATAGTTAGGGGCTTTCCACCCTATATTTACCTGTCCAATACATGTTATCTATCGATACAACTCGACCAGGCATTTGTATTAGTAGAGGATGATTATACTCTATGTATATTTGACACGATCAGGCATTTGTATTAGTAGAGGATGATTATACTCTATGTACATTTGACACAACCAGACATTTGTATTAGTAGAGGATGATTTACACTCTATGTATACTTGACTCGACCAGGCATTTGTATTAGTACAGGATGATTACACTATATGTACATTTGACACAACCAAATATTTGTATTAGTAGGGGATGATTACACTCTATGTACATTTGAAACAACCAGACATTTGTATTAGTAGAGGATAATTTTACACTCTATGTACACTTGACTCGACCATATTGTTACTCTCCGTTCCCGATATACGTATTTGGAACATATTAGTTTTCCTGCTTATATTATTTGTTGCTTGCATGCTAATTATGTTGCATGTCATGGAGATTAGACCCATTCTTTGGTTCAATTAGACTCATAGTTTAATTTTTGGTTTGGTTTGGTCGTAAGTTGAACCCATGGTCTAAACCTCAAACCCTAGCTATATAAGTTAACTTCTTTCTCTCTTCCCTCATTCTCTCATTTTTTTCCCTTCCTTCATTAAGGCAAGTACACCTTGCACTACATGGAGAAACCTCTTAATTTTTGATTCTTGCTATTTTCTTGTATTTTATTAGTCTATTATGTGCTCATGATGATTCAAAACACTTTTAGTACTTGGAGTTTTTGGTTTTAATGGATGGATTTGAGTATATCTACATTCCAAGTTTAGGGGTTTTATGGTTTCCTTGATTTTTGGTGGTTTTGATCTACTAAAATATGGTATTTTCGAAAAACAATTTTTGGGATGGATGGAACATTCCATTTCAGACATTTTGGCTTCCGGTTCACTTGATTTGGAGTTAAAATAAAGTTTTTATGAAGAAAATAAATTTTGATTTTTAGAGTTCTCGCCATGGCTGAACTTGCTGTCTGGAGAAGACGAAGTTCTCATAGGGCCAACGCCATATGTGGCCGAGAGTTCCATGCGGAATGATCCTTATGCGGCTTGGACACTTGCCACATATCCGACCAGCATGCGTCCATCTTGTTGAAAGCATGACTGATTATCACACAAGTGTTCTGGAGCTAATCCTTGAAATCCTTATGTCTCACTTGCTGAACGAATGAGAAATTCGCTAAGTCCCAGAACGTCTATGTGGCCTTGACCCATATGCGGCAAACAGACCTATGCGACAAGTAGAGCATGCGACCATTTTCCTTGGATGCATGACTCTGAATTCTTGGCACATAATTATGTGATATTGTCTTTTTTTTCTGATGATGTCTTTTCTCTCTGTCATACTTTATTATAATGTCATATCAGTCACTTCAATAACTTTATTGCCACTTCACTGACACTTTATATTTATGCTCGTCACTCAACACTTGTCCCAAGGAGTGGACTTTGCCCTGTCCCATATTCGGCCGAGACTCACCATGCGGTACTGAGATCATGCGGCCCGACCCATGCGACACCGAGCTCATGCGGCCTGACCCATGTGACACTGACTCTATGCATCCCTGACCCTATGCGGCCTTATGTGCATGATTTTTTTATTTTCTTGGTTTGATATTTTATTGGATTTTGTGATTCTAAGTGTGAGATTGATGATTGGAATGCATGAGAACTGAGTGACCATGTATTGAACCTGACTATATGCTTGACCCGACTATGAATAGAGATAGACCATGCAGCAAAGTGACTATGACTACCTATGTGCCTGACTCGACCTACGTATTGCTATGTGCTAGAACTCATGTAATTTACCAATGATTGGTGACTTGACTCGACTGTTGACATCTGTGCTGATACACTTACTACGTGCTATGTGTTCCTACATGCTAAGTGTTTCTACGTGATTATGTTACATGTTTACACCGAGGTGTGCCTACGTACTAAGCGACATGTGATGTAATCAAATTCCTCCAGCATGGACATGATAGTTGGTCAATAACTAAGCGTGGCTAGGATTTGCTTGACTGTTGTATCACGCTCGGGTGAATCCAAAATTGAACTACTAAGGGATAAAGTGGATTCGTATCTAGTGTGCCCGTACTACGGTACTACATATAAGAGGAATAACATGTGACCATGCCATGTGATTCCAACTAACTGTAGGGTTAACTGGGCAACTAAAACATGTAGAACATTGGGAGGGACAAAATTCTGAGATCGTGCTTAACTAGCCACCCTCAATCATTATATGGGGAGTGAAGGTTGGCCCCCATGGATATTGTTTAAATCGTCATTAGTGGATTGCAATATCCGACTATTATATTATACTATGTATTCTATGCGATCTTAGCACGGTGGCCTTACGAGGGACCGGTGCATACTATTATGTGCTATGCGACAATTCTTGGCTCGTCTAGCCCTTGTTAGAATATGGTTCGATATGAGGATTTCTACTATATGCATGATACCTCTGGGATAACCTAGACTCCATCTAGTAAGCTGTACAAGTGATTGGCCGATTATGTAACTGAGCTTGTTTGTGTATTATATCTGCTGTCAAATAGTCTAGGAAGATGGACTATCATGGTGCGATGGTCTAACCCTTGTCCTTGTTTGGTTGTAGGGTTAGATTATTGTGTCACGATAGGCTATGAACCGAAACTACGAGACAGAACTATATATATATATATATATATATATATATATATATATATATATATATATGTATATATATATATATATATTTTATAACCTGGTTTTGTTTCTTCATTCGTGCTTCCTTTGTGGTACTTGCTATTTGGGGTCTAACCCCACTGGTTTTGCATGGCCAGATTTAGAGCCAGCACCCGAGGATCAAGCGTACTTTCCCTGAACAATGGCGCACACCAGATGGATGGCCACTGAGGGAAATGTAAACCCCCTCACCCAAAATAGATATTTTATATGTATTTTATATTATTATATTTATTATAGATGTTGAATTTCTTTAGAGTATTCTCTTAGTTAATTAGAAAATAATTTTTTTATACATTTACTTATATAAATATTTATTTAGAATTATTTTTAGGCTATTTTAGATTTTTGTCTAGAATTTTTGGTAATTAAAACCTAACAAACCTAAAATTCTAGGACTTCTATGATTTACTATGAGACCATACTTGAATGTTATTACTACCAAACATTTATTTTAGAGTTAAAATATTTAAATATTTTTTTAATTTATTTAGAATTTTAAGGAATTATTGGAATTTTGGAATTATTGAGGATTTATTTGGATATATAAAGTCTTAATATTAGATAGATGCTAGTTTAGTGTTAATAGATATTAATAAGATTATATATAAATTATTTACATTATATTTAATTCTATTTAAGATTATAAATTATTGAGATAAATTCAAACTCTATTTTAAACTAATTCAAATCCCGAGCCTACTAGGAAAACAATTTCATGCATATCCTATCCTTATTTAAACTGATCCTAATCATATCCAAATTAGCCAATCCTAGTCGTATTTAATTAAATAGTCTCCACCTTTATAAATAACTATTAGACTTATGGAATAAACTCATCTTTCATATTTTTCTTCCCCAAACTCCTCTCTTTTTCGTCCAAAAACAGTCAAAATTCGTCATAAATTCAGCCTCATTTTCTAGTAGTTATGACGACTTAAAAAAATGATATCTCCTAGCTCCAGACTCCAAACATACTCCAATTTTTTTTGTTAGAACCATATCAAGGTTACTTTTCTGAATATATAAATTATTTTAATAATTTCTGAAATTATTTTCCAAAAAATTCTAAAAGTGCCAGCTGTCTAAAATCAGACGCATTTTGGTGTTTTTGAGATTTTGGGAGAGACCGAACTCAGACTTACGAGCCGTTTGAAGTTTCAAAAAGCTGACATGATGAAATTCTATAAAATTATTTTTCTAGAATTTAACATATAAGTTTAATCTACTGTTAAATTTGTGCAATGTAGATATAAATAGGAAACCACCAAAAATTGTCATCTGTGCGCCCTTGTGGCCATAACTCTTTACCGACTTGTGATTTTATGAAACCATCAATTCTAGTATTCATGTAGAACTAAAATCTATAGAATTCTATACACAAATCAAGGATTTGAATTGGTTGACTTTTTGGTCAACGGATTACCTCGATTTGCGTGCCACAGATCACAAATCCGTAAAGTTGACTTTCTTTGGACCAAAATTAGGGTTTAACAATAAAATTAGATTATAATAAGATTAAAAATACTATTTTAGTTTATTTATTCAGAATTAAAATTGATTAAAATGGATGAATCTATTCACCCACTTTTGTAACCTAACTTGTTTAATTTATGTGACGGGTAGATCGGACGACGCCTTGAGTTGCGATTTTATCCTTTTTCAGAGCAGGCAAGTATACCTTGCCATTGTACTATGATTTACATTCAATATGATGCATGTATTTTATTTTTGTCATTTAGTTCATATATTTTAACTACTATATAAACTGCGCGTCCAAGAATAACTTGGGTGCAACGACGGTGACGTCGTATTTCGTCTTTATTATATATTATGCATGTTGACCTAGTTTTATGAGACCATGACATGATCATGAGGCATTCCTATGTTTCATTTGGCCGTGACATATTTCTTACACGAGTTATGAGTCTCATATAGATCACGGACTTACGTATTGACTGATCATCAGTACGTGTGGGACGTGCGATAGGGAATAACTGCTGATAGAATTTGCATGCTAGAAGACTTGGCAGTTATTAGAGGTATCATCATGTCATGGATATGACATGCTTAGAGCATGGGGTGAGGAGGACAACAAGTAAGGCGTTTGGGCTCCTTTGTACTTTCCTTGTGTAACCCGTACGCTCCACCGGAGATGCACGGTCATGATGACCACTATATATATTATTATTATCAGGCGCCTCTGGCGTTCAAAAGACATCATACTTTTTAGGCCCCTGAATCTCCGAGAGAATCATGCCAATCCTATTTTAGCCAGATAGCCCATGTGTTGGAAAGTTGTTCTCAAAATGCATTCACATAGACGGTTAGGCGACCCATTGGATGTTTATTTTTCAGTATTTTATTGGCATGCTTCTATGTATTTTGTTACGTCCCTCTGAGGACCTGGTCCCTTTCCAGGTGTAGACGATCATGACTATTGTAGGAGCACGGATCAGAACTTGCTACTTCATTCTCTTTCGAGGAGACCTCCTCTCTGAGCCTCTTTGTTCAGTAGATGTACTTATTATGTTTACTTTTATATTCTAGTTTGGTAGTGGATTTGTCTCCACCCAACTACTTATTCTTATCAAGCATCTTATACTTGATTCAGTTATATAGTTGACTGGTTATTTATTTCTTCATGATTTCTGTAGATGAGATTTAGTTATGCCTTGTGACGTGTAACAATTATATACCACTTTGTGAATTATTGTTCATAATTTAGCGTACGTATGTGTTATGGCTTCCATATATTGGAGTTACCATATACATACGGCTGGCATGCTTACGTATTCCTAGTCCTACGTATTTTGGGACTGGGGCGTGACAAAAAATGAGTGAGTTTCTTCTTTCGTGCTCATTATTGCACATTTTACTCATTTTGGACGTTTAGCCACCGACACTTGTTAGCTGTAAATATGGATATTTAGTTTCCTTACATAATTGTAATTAATTAGACTGCAGCTGATCATGGTCATGTACTTTTGATACTCTGCCAGCTTTCTTACTTTTGTACAGTTGGTTTCCAGAATATTATGGCCGGGCATTTGGGACGTCTTATTTTCTTGTCATATATGTTCTATGTTTACTGTTCTTACTTGATTGATTGAGACAATAGATGCGCTGTGTGACCCTAAGTAACTTGCTTGTAGTATGTACCCCTTGTTTACTTACAGCCGTGACCGCCGTACGATGTTCTATACCTTGTACGGGGAAGATGGCCATATCCATCTCCGTATTTCGATACTGAGTGTGACACATATATTTGTATTTATAAAGGATGATTTACACTCCATGTACACTTGACTAGACTACACATTTGTATTAGTAGGGTACGATTACACCCTATGTACATTTGACCAGTATATAGTAGTAAGGTTCTTATGTTCCATGTTCGTGGCATTTTCTATTATAATTTGAGTTATGCTCCTTATCTCTGCGATTACCTGTGTAATTGTGATTGATCCGTCTTGTACATGTGTAGTTTTGATGTTTACTTATCTTGCAAGAGTCTTTACCTCCTGTTATAGTTATATATATCGGTAAGTGACTCGAGACTAGGTCCGACCCGGGAAAAGAATCATAATCCTGGTCCTTGTTTGGTTTAAGAGTTATGATTCCTATTTTGAGGAGTTCCCGAATCTTTTTTTTGCTTCCTGACTTATCCTTACTCATGTTTTCTTTTTTCCCTTGGAATGTCTCAGTTATTCGACGTGTTTCATGTATCCATTTATATTTATATTTATATGGACTCATTATATTTTTAGTGGTTATATGTTATTTAGTTATTATCTTTCTTTTCTCGGGATAAGTGAAGTGGTAGCGCACAAGTCTCGATCCGCATTTATTTATTTATTTTGCTTAGCGTATTATAGCTCTATGTTATTTTGCTCATTTTAGTTTTTAGATTGGCTTCTTTTGTGGTACTTGCTATTTGGGAGTCTGACCCCACTGGTTTTGCTTGGCCAGATCTGATAGCAGAGCCCGGGGATCTTACTTTCCTTCCCCCGGATGGTGACTACCCTGAGTACCAGACAGCCTGAGTGCGTTTCCTTCTTTCCCTACTAGATCTCGTACTGTATATTGTTTTGAGGCGTTTAGCCACCGAGCACGTGTTAGGTCATGTTTTGGACTTGACATTCTGTTTACGGGCACTGACATAATTAGCGTATTCTAGACCATGGCTAGTGTTGATCATATATGACTTATACTCTACTAGTTCTTTATTTTGTATTACTAGCTTCATGATTATCTATATATATTTGGTTTGTGACGCTTTACTATTTTGCTCCAGATGATCTTATTTCTTGCTTATTGCTTATCTGCTTGTGATTGAGACACCTAGGACGGTTTGACCTAGGATTTATTACTGGATTATAGTGTTAACCCCCATATTTTACAGCTTTACCGTATATGTGGAGTACTGACGTGCTCCAAGTATATATAGCTGGTCGTTGTCTGCCTTCGCTCTCCAGTATTCTGGTTCTGGGCGTGACATGGTTTTATTGGTGGCCCATGCAGGTCTATTTTTTTAGACATATGTGGGTTATTGCTGATTATATGCCTCAATCTACTTATTTTCTCATGATATCTTTCGTCTTACTCTATAACTCTAGTCTTGACCTGTTGTAGAAGCATGAAATATGCTGGGGAATTGTACGCGTATTATACAGTCAAACTCCTCAACATACATGAAGTCAGCGTAAAGCAGAGCCTCAGAGCAATACGCGTAAAACAGAACTTCAAGGCTATGTGGCATAAAATATGGCTTCAGAGCAATACGCGTAAAACAGAGCTTCAGAGCTGTCTGGCATAAAATATGGCTTCAGAGCAATACGCGTAAAACAGAGCTTCAGAGCTGTCTGGCGTAAAATAGAGCTTCAGAGCTGTCCGCGTAAAGCAGTGCTTCAAGACTGTTTCGCGTAAAATGTTGCTTTACCCTCCTGCGTAAAGTTTAAAATATATTTGTTTCTAATGCAGCATAAAGTTGTACGAGGAACTCTTCGTATTCCTCGGATGAATTTGTCAGACAAAACAGTGAACCTGGCACCTGACAAAAGTACTGCACGATGATCGAGAGGACGGTTGTCATGATAATTTTGCACAGAGACCCAGGCTGTCGTTTAGTGACATATTCTTGATACAAGTCATTTTTACGCATTCAAAGAATATGTAGCCTATTCTACATGGGCAGAAATGAGTTTTACGCTCAAGATAAAGACAAAATCAGAAGCCACGTCAAAAGCTATTTCCTGCACAGAGCTCGAGGCATATCTCTGCATTTAATACACGAGATGGGGGCATATCTCTGCATTTAATGCACGAGATTTTGTTCTATCCTTCAGATTTTGTCATGACAGGGAGAGCTAAAACTGTGACTAATACGCTCACATCACCATCCTTGTATTTTACGCCAATCAGGCTATTTTTAACTATAGGAGTACGCCGTATGCTATCTCCTCGAAATACGCCAACTCGACAATATTTGCAAAGGTACGTGATAAGGCTATTTAGCCCAGAATATGCTCAAGACCTCAGTCATGATGGATAATTGATTGGAAAAGCTAAAACTGTGACTAATACGCTCATATCACCATCCTTGCATTTTACGCCAACCAGGCAATTTTCAACTATAGGAGTACGCCGTATGCTATCTCCTCGAAATATGCCAACTCGGCCATATTTGCAAAGGTATGTGATAAGGCTATTTAGCCCAGAATACGCTCAAAACCTCAGTCGTGATGGATAATTGGCTATTTTATGCTGGTTATCTATTATTCATGAACCATCAAGTTTTACACAGAGTTTGGTTTTTACGCCAACAAGATAGCTATTTGGTTTTTACGCCAACAAGACAGCTATTTGGCTTTTACGCCAACAAGACAGCTATTTGGCTTTTACGCCAACAAGATAGCTATTTAGCTTTTACGCCAACAAGACAGCTATTTGGCTTTTACGCCAACAAGACAGTTATTTGGATTTTACGCCAACCATCTTTTCGCAGGGGCTGTTACCTACGTGGCTCATGATCTTCGAGAAGCAGTTATAAATATTACCTCATAAAGGGATACGTGTCACACGCAGACTCAGAAGATTATTTGAATGTGAGTAGCAGTTGTCATAACCGCAGCGTAAAGGAGGTAGTCTTCGTCACAACTAGGCTTTTACGCCAACCAGGCTTTTACGCCTACAAGACAGTTATTTGGCTTTTACGCAAACCATCTTTACGCAGGGGCAGTTACCTACGTGGCTTGCATGCCGTGATCTTCGAGAAGCGGTTATACGCGTTACCTTATGGAGGGATACGTGTCATACGCATATTCAGAAGACAATTGGAACGTGGGTAGCAGTTATTATAACCGTCGCGTAAAAGATGCAACTTTTTTCACAGTTTGGTTTTTACGCCAACTGAACAGTTATTTGACTGGTCTCTATAAATAGAGACCCCTGATCACAGGGTATAAGCCCGAAGAATAGAGGCCGAGACAATCAAAGAATCAGATCAGACATCGGCCAGGACACAATCAGAGATCAGAGAGGAGAGAGCACAGACAGAGAGTGTTGGTTGACAGTTCAATCCCACTTGCAACCTTTGAAGCTTCTTCTTCTTCTACAACACTTCTTCATCATCGTGTGGTCCAAGGGACAAAGTGATCGACCGCAGATCAGACTTCTATAGCAATACTTTCCCAGAATCATTTTTTATTGTACTTAATATCCTCGTATATGATTAATTGTACTCTTTTTCTTGTTTGTAAACAAAAAAGAAAGGTTTCATATAAACCTATTATTTCTTAAATTTTTATTTATCCAAACAAAGATGGCGACTCTGCTGGGGATGACTTTCTCCTCTGACGAGAAAGAAATTGCTTAACACGATGCTGTATCCATCGGATCAACGAAGAAGACTTTGGTCGTCCAGTTCGACCAATCTACTTATGAAGACATGCTTCATGCAGGGGGTAGCTCTCCCTCCTCCTCTGTCCAAAACAACAGGAAGCTGTGTACCTATGAGATACCCTACAAAATAGAAGTATGGATGCTTAAGACGTCCTCTACCCTTCCTGCAAGCTCTCACCTCTAATCAACAAAGTTGCGCCTATATGCTCTGTGCGTACAAATTTGTCTCCCGTCTGTGACGTGACAAACAACACTTCTGGCAATGCCTCAGTGCCAATCCAGAAGTTTTAAACACGCCCTGTGCGTAAAACTTTGTCTCCCGTCTGTGACGTGGTAGACAACACTTCTGGCAATGCCTCAGTGCCAATCCAGAAGTTTTAAACACGCCCTGTGCGTAAAACTTTGTCTCCCGTCTGTGACGTGGTAGACAACACTTCTGGCAATGCCTCAGTGCCAATCCAGAAGTTTCAAACACGCCTTGTGCGTACAAATCTGTCTTCCGTCTGTGACGTGGCAGACAAGACTTCTGGCAATGCCTCAGTGCCAATCCAGAAGTTTCAAACACGCCCTGTGCGTAAAACTTTATCTCCCGTCTGTGCGTGGTTGACAAAATTTCTGGCAATGCCTCAGTGCCGATCCAGAAATTTCAAACATGCCCTGTGCGTAAAAGTACATCTCCCGTCTATGATGAGGCAGATGGACCCTTGGATCATATCAAGGGAAAACGAGTGGCGAACCTCCCAACCTTTAGGCTTGTACGCCCACAAGGAAAGAAAATATCCACTTTACAGATTACGAGGACTTTCCCTGTTTTAGGCGAACCGATGCAAAAATCCAAAGTATGCCAGGATAGGTCTGTCTGCGTAAAGAATACTTCTTTCATGGGAAGATATGCTCCTCAGACAGATGATGGATTATATGCCACTCACATGGGTGGACTGCTGTATTCCTATGGCCGAGAAAGGGTTATGGTTCCTAATCTCTACAAGCCTACTGATATAAAAAGGCAGAATAAGCCTTCTTCTTCTTCTGGTAATCACCTTGATTTACGTGATTTCTTGATCCAGAAACGCAAAGACAGGGATCAAAATCAAGATTTAGCGCCCCTAACTACCAAGCGTGGGGAGATCATGTGGGAAGTAGCATCAACATCTAATGTCGTCATGACATATGGGCCACATGAAGAATCTGTCTTTATTGTTCCACCGACTCGCAACGATCAGCATCAAATAATCTTCGGTCGAATGCGGAATAGACCGATTGTACAAGAAGAATCTCACGAGTCTGATGTTGGAAAAATACAAATCCACAGATATAGCCCACAGGCTTTAAAGATTATGCAAAACATAGGTTATAATTTGAAATTGAAGCAAGGCCTCAATTATGGAAAAGGCAGATGAATACCATTGCATGGTGATCCTTACTGTCAACGAACTCGTTTTGGGTTAGGGTTTCTCGCATCTCTTACAAACTCCAAACTTCTAGAGTCTGATCCTGTAATACCAGAGGCAGGTCCTTCTACATCAACTTCTGTGGACAAAGGCAAACAAAAAGAAGAAGAAGAACCAGACAACGACATATCTGGGGGTAGTCTCCCTCGACAAAACAGAGCAGCATCCAAAGCTGGGGGTAGAATTTCCTCTGAGTCCGAAGATGATGCAACTATGACCATCTTCCCTGAGGACCGTACGACTCAGGTATCGGGAGCCCGAAAGCCAAAGGGGACCTTCTCCTTCAATGATGATGACATCATTGAAATCTTTAATATATTGATGAAGGAAGACAAACTTCGGCTACCTAATATCAGATACCCTGAAAAGGCTGGCAAGGTCGATGACCCAGAATATTGTCTCTTTCATCGGTACATTCATCATTCCACGAAGGCATGCTATGTGTTGAAAAGGAAAATCCAGGAGTTGATTGACGCTAAAGTCATCACTTTGCATTTATAACGAGTAGACGGTGTCTCCCCAGATGAGCAACCTTCAGGTCTATCCCCACTCAGCAAATCACTCCCCGGTGAATTTTTTGGACATGGGTTCACGTCCAAACTGTTTTTCTGTTTTTCCCCAGCTGAGTTTGCCATGTCCAAGTGACCTCTGAGCAAACCTCCCAGGTTGTTGCTATCGATCAGTTCACGTCCATATTACCTCTGAACTACGTCTCTCCACTTTCTCCAGCAGAGTAAATCTATCACCACAAAAATGATCATTCCTATATTACCTCTGCCCTGTTTTCTTTATCCCCACTATATCTTACCACGTCCACCTTACCTCTGAGTAAGATATTTTCAGAATTTTTTCATGTCCACATTACCTCTGAGTGAAGTTTTTCTCTTCGACTTTCTACTGTCACGTTCGCATAACCCCTGATAGTGCTAGTCGTTTCAGCTTATTATCTGTACTTAAGGGACGCCGTGGGTAATAAGTCCACAACCCAGATGTACAAATCTACTCTTGGTTCTTCATTTTCCCCAGTAAGTGCCTATGTGCAATATTTTCTCGATCGTTGAAGATCGAGAATCATATTCTATCATGTTCATATGGCGTTTGAATAGATATGTTCAGCAATTTGGCATCCCCAGCGAGTGCCTATGTGCAACATTTTCTCCTTCGTTATAAATTCTTGTAAAGAGCCATCATCTGTATCCAAGAATCTCGGATACGCAATGGATGATGGATCCTCAAAATCCCCCCAGCGGAGAAATCCTTAGGTCTAATCGCACACTCCCGCAATGACTATTCAAACCAATCTCGTTTGACGCTAGCCATGCTCATATTGCCTCTGAGCTATCGTCTCATCAATCTCCCCAGCAGAGCGATTATTTGGTCTATCTTCATGTTTGGATAGACCACACTCAACGAATCACTCCTCAATGAGTTTTTCGGACACTAGTTCATGTTCATATTATCTCTGAACTGCTGTCATAATATTTCTCTCAGGCTTAGTTTGTCATGTTCATATTACCTCTGAGCAAACCTCCCGAGTTTTGGCTATCAATTATCATGTCCATACTACCTCTGATATCGATTGTCATCTCAACTTAGAACCCATACTTAACTCTAAGTACGCTAGTGGTGTTAGGTCCACAAAAACTGCCACGTCCATATTACCTCTGGCAGGGCTTGTCTTAAACTTATTACTTGCACTCTCGTACACAAGAAGTAATAGGTCCGCCAAAAATCCCCCGGTGGGATGCCCTCAATGGAAACGAATTGTTCGAATCCATATTACCTCCTAACTATCCTTATTTTTCCCCAGCAGAGAAAAAGTCAGTTCATGTTCATATTACCTCTGGACTATGTCTCTCCATTACCCCTACAAAGTCATATTTTACCGCAGCTTTATTACCTCTGGCAGGACTTGTCTCAAACCTATTACTTGCACTCTCGTGCACAAAAAGTAATGGGTCCACAAAAAAAAACTCTCAGCAGGATATCCTTACTAGCCACAAAATCTATCACTGGGCTTATTTCGAACTTATTATTTGCACTCAACGTACGCAACAAATAATAGGTCCACCAAAGATCCCCCAGTGGGATGTCTTCAACAAACACGGTATCGTACTACGTCCATATTACCTCTGGTACGATGTCCAAAGTTTGCACAAATAATCGTAAAGAAATGGAGGGCCCTTATATGATTTCAAATGGCGCTTAAAGATTAGCCAAGCCTAATGGAAATTTGGTAATGGCTCCTATCAATGGCAAATTCCTGAAGAAGTACTATACTTGATCTCCTTTTCTTAACGGAGTATGATGAAGATCTCATTCTGGCGATACTACGTACAAAGGTTAGCTGAATCATATTCTATCAGATTCATATGACCTCTTAATGTATATGTTTAACTAATTTGTAAACCTATCATGTTCATACTACCTCTGATAGTGTTTGGTATACAAATTTAGTTAGATTATATTCTATCAGGTTCATATTACCTCTGAATAGATTTATATTTAGCTAAACCTTACCGAAATTATATCATGTTCATATTACCTCTGATATCACTTTCATCTTAGCCTATTATTTATATTCTAAAGTGATGGGTTCACAAAGTCAAAAAATGCATCTTTACTATCTCTGAGAAATTACAGGAGAAACAAAAAAGTATATCATTGGGGAGGAGCAGTTAAATCCCTGATCTGTTGCGCCAAAGCAGCCATCCTCTCATTCCTGCAGTTTAAAATGTTGGTGCGAGCCAGCTCCAGCCTTGCTTCGTCATTGCTCAAGAGAGATAGTTCGGACAGAGAATCAACAAAACTTGCGTGGATGACACACACATGTGTCAAGTTCTGTTGAGCTGTATCTACTTGGCCCTTCAATACATCATGAACTAGCGATGCTTTGAGAAGCCTCTCCTTGGTTTGAGCAAGTTCAACCTCTAATTCTTGAACTCTCACTTTATATCCCTCACATTCGGCACTACACTGAGCTAGCTGAGGAATACTCTTCACCAATACTGCTTGCTCTTTGTCCATCTCTTGTTGATGTTCCCGGATGGATTTGTTTAAAGTTTTCGTCCTCTGAGCAAGTTCAGCAGTTAGGGAGTCATACTCAGCCTGAACCAAGTCATCGATGCTGTCTCAGGATAGTTACAAATATTCATTAATGGGTTGTTCTAGACCATTAACCATTTGCTCTAGCGCGTTAGCTCTTTCAGCGTCATTTAAAATCGATGCTATAGTGAGCTTGGAGGACGTCTTCAGAGCATCAAAGCCTAGATTCTTCTCTAGCACCATGGATATCAATTCTTTCAAAGTGAGGTAGAATATGCTAGTGTATTGTTCAACTAGCGTAGCAAAGATCGAATGTACGCTGGGAGTGGCCACAATATCGGTAAACCTCCTATCTGGAATGACTGCAGAGGATGTTGCCACAGTCGGTGCTTCAACAGATGGCGAGACAAAAGAAGGGACACCAACAACAGTTAAAGCTGCTGGCATGCTCGACGAAGGAGGTACAATCGAGACGGTGGGTTCATCCTCCTCTGATATTATTTGAACTACTGCTGGCTGGGTTATATCCAAAAATGTTACGGATGAAAGATCAACGGCTTCAAGGTATGCTTCTTCGACGGTGGGCACCGCCGTTTCATTAGCTGGATCCGCAACAAAATCAGAGGTTGCTTCAGCTCCGCCCTCCCCAAAAATGTCTTCGCCTAAAACTAAGATAAGAGAAAGTTAATATCAATGTGATGTTAAATTTTCCTGAAAAAAGCGTGAAGACAATATTTACCCATGGCCGATGGTATGCATATGGCGTCTGCAGCCTGTATAGCTAAATCATTTCTTAATGATGCTAAACAAGCTGTCATACCTGGAGATGAGGGTACACCAACTGACGCTTGAAGGTAGTCATCCCAGTCATCACCCAGATCTACTCGAGGCTCATCGAGTGGAATCTCGCTTACAGATGAAGGAGGGGCGAGTCCCATTATTTGTCTTGGTAAAGGTATGCTGATTCTTATTAAGCTCGGCCTTGAAGGCGATCTAGAAGCACTACCAGTAACGGTGGTAGAGGCAGCAGTCATGGGCAAAGAATCTCCAGCACTTTCAGCTGGAACTGTGGAGGCTCCCTCTCTAAAAGGCGAAGGACCCCTAATCAAAGAATCATCCCCAACAGGGGAAACAATAGGCTCACTCCTGGAAGAGGCCCCCTTGGTGGAAGTCTTTTTAGGACCCCTGGTAGTTTGCTTCTTCTTGCGGGGGAAGGCTCTTTCAGAGTAGAAGCCTTTCGTTTGTTGGAAATAATGAGAGGCTCTGCTGGCGGAGCTATTACGCCTCTCGGTAAAATCAACAAAAAATTATCTGCACCAGTAGCTTCATCACCTTCATCAGAGGAGACATATGGCATCTCCTCTCTTCCAGTGGACTTATGGGAGGGCATTCTGAAACTTCCATGTACATCAAAATCACGATAGAAGGTATTTATGGACACATAAAACTGTGTGTATGAATGAAGAATGCATAACTCCATGGAGAGAGAAGTCGCAGGCACAACAAAGGTTGCTCCAGTACAACCTACGATAAAATACCGCCATCCTCTAGCTCCATCAATAAGTCCACCTTTGAATTTGAAGCTGGTGATGGGATTTCCTACGTACAACTGATCATACCCAAATTGCCTGGCGAAACGGCTAGGCAGATAAGGCTCCAAGTAGCAGTGGTCCTCGCTTCTGTACAGCAGGTGGAAAGGTCTAATGTAGACCAACCAGTAAAAGGCTTCAGGAGAAAGAATAGTCTTCCCCTGACCTGCATTCTGAAGTTTAGTCCCCTGTTGATTAATATGTACGGGGGGAACGGTGTAGAAGAATTTCCAACTATGGGCAAAATTTAGTGCTAGTCGACAATCTATGACGCTAGTCACGTTCCAAGAAGAATTCTTGTAATTCAACAAGAAATTATTGCCCGAACCACTGGCGGATCCGGGAGATATCACTCTGGTATTGTGAAAGATTAACCATCCCATCAGATATAAGAATGGAAATTCTACTCTGTGTTATCCTTCACGTTGTGAAGTATCGGCCAGCAGCCCATCAGTAATAGCCCTTAGGCCAGCTTGTATCCTGCATACCATGGCAGGGAGCAGGCCCAATCTTGCTCCAAATACCAAACGTACTGCGGGCTATAAGGTATTGTGATGAATGCGATCCGCAGACGCGATACTGGGAACTACCCATCGGCGTAGCCAAATAGAAAGGAAGCCAGCCAGTTGAGCTTCCCTTGACAGAGGCTTTCAGCAATGCCTCATGTAACTGTAGGCTTTGGTTCCTGCAGGATAACCCCTATCTCTTCATTCAGAACATAGTCTGGAGCCTCTGCATCTTCAATGAGATCATCGATTGTGTTAGCATTAAGAATGCTCAGAGGGTTCAAGGGTTTATCTCTGCTATCTACAACCTTGTCCTGCTTGGCATTTCTAGCCTGATGAAAGAAGAGGTAGGATACCCATTTGTTGATATGGGCTAAATCAGAGGGCTCTCCGTAGAAGGTGGTGCATGCAAGATAGTGGCTCATCAACTCTTGGTACACTGCCACTACCCGAGGGTTAGTATCCCTCAGCTCCCTATTTGTGGGAACGTACTCTTCATAAGGAGTGTCTCCCATTGGCAGCTTTGAGATGTCTGCCATCTCATGAAGTGCCAGGCCCAACTCACCTATCGGAGTGGCAAAAGTCCCAGTGAGCGAGTTATATCACTCCATCAAAGCTAAGAACTAGTTGGGGTTAAGAGGCAGCCCAACACTAGTAGCACTCATAGCCGCAAATAAGCCAATACTTTCCAGCTCCATCTGAAAGTGCTTCAGGGCCCATGCAGTTAAACTGCCCATCGAAGATTATGGGGGCTAAGCCATCCACTGGTGCGAGGGTTAGTCCTGGGATACACTCCTCCATGCCCCATGAATTCATTGCAAAAATTTGCCATTTGAAATGGCTGGATCAAAGAGGAGTCCCTACTAGGGATGCTGCCTGGTAGTAATCCTCTGAAGGGCATAACAGGGCCAAAGGGACTACTTACAAAGGATCCTTGGTCTAATCCTTTCTTATAAAAGATCTTCCCTGGCTTCCCATGAAGATCAGGAGTCAGAGTCCATGACATCCTTCTGGGATGTGTGGCATGGAAGAATACAGAAATAGAATAGTTCCTAGGCATCTTTGGTAGATACATGACTGTGCCCTCAGCAGAAAACACCCAATCTTCCTTCTTGGGCTTCTTTTGGGATTGCTTATCAATAACATCCCTAAATAAGAAAGCCAGTTTCTTATATTTAGTCTCATCTATGTATGTCAAGGGTTCCCTACTGATCATACTCAGCAACATTCTTTCTCCTTGGATCGAGATCAAAGTTCCCCTTTCTTGAGGATACTTATTTCCAGATATGGGGAAAGTCACGTGGGACAAGTCCTCCAAGTAATTGGAATTCAGCATTCCAGCAGCGGAGCCCATCACTTCAGCCAGAGGAGGGATCTGTAGGTCCACTACAAAAAGTAAGAGAATAAGTCAGTTTTATGCTAGAATTTACTTTCAGCACGTAAAATGTAAGGTGCTACACTCTTGCAGTATACGCCAAAACTTAACAGTCTGAGTTTTTACGTCAGACTACAAAAAATTGAGTTTTATGCTGGAATTTACTTCTAGTGCGTAAAACGCAAGTTTTGCAGTATACGCCAAAATTTGACAGTCTGAGTTTTTATGCCAGACTGCAAAAATATGGAGTTTTACGCTGACACATTAAGAATGTGGGCGTATTTGCGCATACATGTACAACGTGTGCGGAGGGTTGTTATTTCTCTCAAAATTTTACCTGTGATGCCCGGTGCACAGCTAGACGACGGAGCACTTTGTTCAGAACGAGGCTCGCTTGGCGTAGTAGGATTCGCTCGTGCTTGAGCAATGGAGCGAGAGGATAAAGCGACTTTCTTTCCCTTATCGATGGAGGACAGTTTTGGTGCCATGGCGAATTTGAGATCTTTTTCAGAAAGAGACGAAGAGTTTTTCAAAAAGAGACGAAAGGTTTTGCAGAGAAAGATGAAAGGTTTTTCTCTCTTATGACCTAGGCATATTTATAGAGTTCTAGTGACTCTCCGAAACCTTAACCGAATCCAATTTTTAATAGTCGGTTATGATTCGGGACCACGTCAGCCGATCATTTAAAAAGGAAGATAGGTCACCATGTTGCGTAACGGATCTATGATTTTACGCTCAGAAGCTTTTTACGCTCAGAAGCTACAGATCTACGATTTTACGCTCAGACGCTTTTTATGCTCAGAAGCTACAGATCTACGATTTTACGTTCAGAAGCTACAGATCTACGATTTTACGCTCAGATGCTACAAATCTATGATTTTACGCGCATCTTAAATTATGCGAAACAGATCAGTCAACAGAATACGCGTATATATTGATAATCTGGGTTTTACGCTTGAAGAAGCTGGTTACAAGAGTTACGCAGGAAATGCTCTTCTTATCAGCGTTTTCTCTTCCTTTTTCATTCGAGAAGACTTCATCAGACGAAGGACCAAGGGGTTCCCTGAAAATCTCTGTCTTCACTGGAGATGACATTTCTCCCTTGGCCATTGATAGTTCATTCGAAGTCTAGTCCAGGGATGGCCTATTCGGCTGACATTTCTTGCCCTGTCTCGATAATCTTTCGAGAAGCCATTTTCGAAGATGATGTTCTGAACAGATCTTCTTCACATTTAGAAGAAAAAAGAACAGTTCAGAATTCTATGTGACTACTCGTCAAAAAATAGCATGACAATTGGATCTTCAAGACAATTTAAATTGTAAAGAACTTTTTATGCATCTTCCTCTACGCGTAAAAGTTGGGACGTGACTGGAGGCATATTTGTCAGAGTTAGCATAAAAATTACTCAAGCATATTGAAGCTGCATATTATCAGACTTTCTCACAGCAATAGGGCAAATCAATAGTGCGTAAAAGAAGACAAGTTTATTAATCATGATTACATATGATGAAAATCCATTTTACAAAGGATTTTTTATTAATATTCAAGATCATAATTATATATGATGGGAATCTATTACGCTAGGTTCTCGTCTGATGGAGATCTTTATTTCTTCTTCTATAGCACTTCTTCGGCCGGGGGCCAAGAAAATGATTAATGGCGGGAGGATACATAACTGGGCCTGTATTACTCAAGCCCACCCCCCAACGTCATCGGTGACCATGCTCAGATTTGTGTTAGGGATTCAAACCCAACACAATACTGGAAGACACGGCCAAGCTGTCCACCAGGGTCCAGCTTCATAATAGGAGAAAATACAGCTAGCAACCTGTGTGGTCTAATGCGACCCTTTCTCTCTCTTTGACGAATCGCCATATAAAATTACTGATTATCTCGAGCAAAGGAAGCTATGATATCCTTCCATGGTCCATCATTGTAGAGAATATTTGCTCGAAGACGTCTCTTTTTATGGCTCCTTACATGCTGGAAGAACATAATCTTCTTTTTTCTCGGTTCAGCCCAATGAATATCAGCAGTCATCTTTGTGGTGAAGGAAGTATGGAAAACCAAGTTCATTTGCTTGCCCTTATATAGGCAGAAGAGAACATACAGGTTCCAACAACTCCTTAAATATTGCCGAAAAATCAGCCTCGTAGAATGAGTCAAATTTGACCATTTCATGCTTCATTCAAAGTATTTCAAATTACAAGGAATTTAAAAACTTTAAAGGGGGTCTTGTAGAAGCATGAAATATGCTGGAGAATTATACGCGTATTATACAGTCAAACTCCCCAATATACATGAAGTCAGCGTAAAGCAGAGCCTCAGAGCAATACGCGTAAAATAGAACTTCAAGGCTATGTGGCGTAAAATATGGCTTCAGAGCAATACACGTAAAATAGAGCTTTAGAGCTGTCTAGCGTAAAATATGGCTTCAGAGCAATACGCATAAAACAGAGCTTCAGAGCTGTCTGGCGTAAAATAGAACTTCAGAGCTGTCCGTGTAAAGCAGTGCTTCAAGACTGTTCCGCGTAAAAGGTTGCTTTACCCTCCTGCGTAAAGTTTAAAATATGTTTGTTTCTAATACAGGATAAAGTTGTACGAGGAACTCTTCGTATTCCTCGGATGAATTTGTCAGACAAAACAGTAAACCTGGCATCTGACAAAAGTACTGCACGATGATCGAGAGGACGGCTGTCATGATAAATTTGTACAGAGACCCAGGCTGTCGTTTAGTGACATATTCTTGATACAAGTCATTTTTACGCATTCAAAGAATATGCAGCCTATTCTACATAGGCAGAAATAAGTTTTACACTCAAGATAAAGACAAAATCAGAAGCCACGTCAAAAGCTGTTTTCTGCACAGAGCTCGAGGCATATCTCTGTATTTAATACATGAGATGGGGGCATATCTTTGTATTTAATGCACGAGATTTTATTCTATCCTTCAGATTTTGTCATGATGGGGAGAGCTAAAACTGTGACTAGTACGCTCACATCACCATCCTTGCATTTTATGCCAATCAGGCTATTTTCAACTATAGGAGTACGTCGTATGCTATCTCCTCGAAATACGCCAACTCGGCCATATTTGTAAGGTACGTGATAAGGCTATTTAGCCCAGAATACGCTCAAGACCTCAGTCGTGATGGATAATTGACTGGGAAAGCTAAAACTGTAACTAATACGCTCACATCACCATCCTTGTATTTTATGCCAACCAGGCTATTTTTAACTATAGGAGTACGTCGTATGCTATCTCCTCGAAATACGCCAACTCGACCATAATTGCAAAGGTATGTGATAAGGCTATTTAGCCCAGAATACGCTCAAAACCTCAGTCGTGATGGATAATTGGCTATTTTACGCTGGTTATCTATTATTCATGAACCATCAAGTTTTACGCAGAGTTTGATTTTTACGCCAATAAGACAACTATTTGGTTTTTACGCCAACAAGACAGCTATTTGGTTTTTACGCCAACAAGACAACTATTTGGCTTTTACGCCAACAAGACAGTTATTTGGCTTTTATGCCAACCATCTTTTTGCAGGGGTTGTTACCTACGTGGCTTGCATGCCATGGTCTTCGAGAAGCAGTTATACGCGTTACCTCATAAAGGGATACGTGTCACACGCAGACTCAGAAGATTATTTGAACATGGGTAGCAGTTGTCATAACCGCAGCGTAAAGGAGGCAGTCTTCGTCACAGCTAGGCTTTTATGCCAACTAGGCTTTTACGCCTACCAGACAGTTATTTGGCTTTTACGCCAACCATCTTTACGCAGGGGCAGTTACCTACGTGGCTTGCATGTCGTGATCTTCGAGAAACGGTTATACGCGTTACCTTATAGAGGGATACGTGTCATACAAATATTCAGAAGACAATTGGAACGTGGGTAGCAGTTATTATAACCGCCGCATAAAAGATGCAACTTTCTTCACAGTTTGGTTTCTACACCAACTAAACAGTTATTTGACTAATCTCTATAAATAGAGACCCCTGATCACAGGGTATAAGCCCGGAGAATAGAGGCCGAGACAATCAAAGAATCAGATCAGACATCGGCCAGGGCACAATCAGAGATCAGAGAGAAGAGAGAGCACAGACAGAGAGTGTTGGTTGACAGTTCAATCCCACTTGCAACCTTTGAAGCTTCTTCTTCTTCTACAGTACTTCTTCATCATCGTGTGGTCCAAGGGACAAAGTGATCGACCGCAGATCAGACTCCTATAGCAATACTTCCTCAGAATTATTTTTTATTGTACTTAACATCCTCGTATAGGATTAATTGTACTCTTTTTCTTGTTTATAAACAAAAAAGAAAGGTTTTGTATAAACCTATTATTTTTAAAATTTTTGTTTATCCAAACACCTGTTACCTGATTTGATCGTTGATCTATCCTGTCCCTTGGATTTACTCCTTGTGTCCTTTGAATTTTAGGGGCACTATTTTTGATCCTTCTGATCAGTTTTTTTGAGTTCTGATGATGGCAGAGCAGAGACCAGTAGGCCAGCCGATTCCGGAGGATCAGCATCAGCATTCAGGAGCAGAGTCGATGATTGATCCCGGGGCTGAGCATCATGTTCATCCCAATCCGTTGGCAGTACCAGTACAACCAGTTCAGCCAGAGCAACCAGATGTTGTACAAGCACTGATGGACGTTCTGACGGGTTTCATGGAAACTCACCAGCGACAGAGTGACGTCCTCACTTAGTCATTCCTGATGGCTATGGAGCAAGGTGGAGCTCAAATCTATAATTCCGCGAACAGCTTCAGGCGTCTCTGTCCCCCGTACTTCTATGGTACTGAGGATGCGATAGCATCTGATACATGGCTCCAGGATACTAAGACCATCTTAGAGGCAACAAAAACTCCGGCTAGAGAGCGTGTCTCAGTGGTGATACTACAGTTGCTGGATTTGGCCCGCGATTGGTGGGCAGTTCATGAGGTTTCATTAACGACGTTGATTCTATGGGCGGACTTCAGCGAGAGGTTTTAGACTCGGTACTATGATGTAGTATCGTATTATAACTTATAACAAAGGTTTAACAACCTTAGGAAGATGGAGAGGACCATCGACGGCTATGCGGCAGAGTTCTGTAGACTTAGCCGGTTTGCCCCTACCTTGGTGGCGACCGAGTCAGACCGAGATATAAGGTTCCAGCAAGGACTTCATCTGAAGATTATACTAGCAGTGGAGCAGCATGAGTTTCAGACTTTCGACGCTGTTATGAGAGCGACAAGGAGGCACGAGTACACCTCTCAGAGGATAATCGATAGGATTGGGAGTCAAAAGAGGTCCCACTCTACCTTGAGGGACTCTTCCTCCCAGTCATCGGCACCATCACCAATAGTCAGGGCATTAGAGATTGGATCCCAAGGGAGGCCAGAACCGGTGTCTTCATTTCAGCAGTCAGCACAGACGCATCCACAGCAGCAGAGGTCGACTTCTTTCGTAGGGTGTTCCCACTGTGGGAAGGCAGAGCACGTTCTTTTGGAGTGTCGCATGGTGCAGCGCTTATGTATTATGTATGGTGGAGTGGACCACATGATGATGACTTATCCCCGGAGGGCTCTAGCTGAATCCTTACCAGTCCAGCCAGCAGTCCCGGAGTTCAGGGCACCAACACCGGTCCAGCAGTATCAGGCCTCGAGGCCTACACTGACGTAGACCCAGACATTACAGCAGTAGAGGCCATAGCAGTATGCTCAGGCCCAGGTACAGGCTAGGCATGGAGGCCTGCAGCAGAGGGAACCCGCACCCAGAGGGCAGGGTCAACAGCAAAATAGGGCAGCAGTCCCGCGGTAGGTGCATGGAGAGTTTGGCATCTTGGAGAAGGTGTTGACCGAGGATGGTCAGATTGCAGGTGATGCCTGAGCATCCTTTCGTCCATATCTTTTCTTAGGTTCTCATATATTATGTGAGTGAAGACGAGTATCTAGCCTCTTACTCTTCTGCCTACGTAACTCGTGATATGTGATGTTTATCATATATTACAATTACGAAGGTATATCATAGGCAGAGTCATGTCTTTGACTGAGTCGTTGGTACCGACTTACCTCGAGACTTGATCCTTGTCGATTTTGGGAATCAACGTTGGTTAGCGAGGACATATTCCTACTTAGCTAATTTGAGAGGCATATTTATCCTTGTGCCTCTATGCCCTTCTTCCTGGTAGTGTAGTTGCTTGTGCATTTATTTATATTGTTGACTGCTTTAATTTTCTGTCTTTTTGCCATGCTTGCTTTATTGAATTAGTTTTATTTTTTAGAGCTTCTTGGTTTTGGTGCTTTAGTGAATTTTTGAGGAATTTTTTTCTAAGGATGGGAGAGTTGTGAGACTCTGTCTCACAGTATCTATATCAGAATATGGATACGTATTTTTATACTGCATGTTTTATTTTTTGGATTTTGTGGGATTTTAAAACTTGGAATTTCAAAAACTCTTTTTGACCGGTATACCGACGGTATACTTCCATATACCGACTGTATACTGTTCGGTAGATATTTGTTTCATTTTCGAGATATCTCTCTATAAATAGTACTTGAGTTTAATTTCATTTCTTTTTTTCTCTTTCTCTCTCTTCAATCCACCCTTTCTCTCTTGAGCTTGGAGCTTGGTCTTGAGACCTGGAGAGTGGTTTTTGAACCCCTTCATGGTGGTGGCTAAAAGTTGAGGCTGGGAGCTCGCTGTAGGCAAGTACACCTTGCCGATTTCGTAAACTTCTTTTACTTTGTCATTTTATTTTCCTGGAGCTTCGGTTATTGCTTTTTAGCTTAGACTTGCTTTATTATTAGTGTTCATTTCATAATTTTTTGCCTAGTGACAGTCTCGATTTTGATTTCTGGTAGAATCTCGTTTCGTCCCTTTTTGATAACTCGGTAACGAAAATGGTATCGGAGTTGTGACCATGAGATCTAGTCCATATTGTGATATGAGACTTACCCTAGACTTGACTTCTTGTTAGACTTGGTTCTGGTAATATTTGGGGTATGGATTGGGTCCCGGAAATCAGATTTGACTTAACCATGTTTGTCCTTGAAAATCGGCATACCGACGATATACTACAGTATACCGACGGTATACCGATTTCGACCGACTTGAATTTTTAGATATTTTGAGTGAAACCTTATTGGCATACCGACGGTATACCACAGTATACCGCCGTTATACCGATCATTGCCGACATTGTTAACCGACTTCATGATATTTGTCTTGGCCGGATACCGATGGAATACTACAGTATACCAGCGGTATACCGATTTGTTGGAATCCAGAACTTGCTATATTTTTTCTGTCTCTGGATCGGTATACCGACGGTATACCGATTATGCTCTCTTTTGTATGTGATTTCTTTTATCGTGCTCCTTGATTGCTTGTATCTGGTTTCTTTGTATTTATTGCCTTGCATGTCTATTTATGCTATGTTGTCTCGACACGATATTTTGTATAGTTAGGGTCTTTCCACCCTATATTCTTTCGTCCAGTACATGTTATCTATCGATACCACTCGACCCGACATTTGTATTAGTAGAGGATGATTACACTCTATGTACATTTGACACGATCAGATATTTGTATTAGTAGAGGATGATTACACTCTATGTACATTTGACACGATCAGGCATTTGTATTAGTAGATGATGATTACACTCTATGTATATTTAACACAACCAGACATTTATTTTAGTAGATGATGATTTACACTCTATGTACACTTGACTCGACCAAGCATGCTCCAAGTACACGTAGCTGGTAGTTGTCTGCCCCCGCTCTCCAGTATTCTAGTTCTGGAGAATGACAGAGTGGGCCGGAGCAGGCCGGTTCATTGACCGGGTCTGGACCAGCCCAGAACATATTTGTTTGGGCCTGACCCGGACCGAATTCTAGACCGCCCATCCTTTTACCCACCTTGAAATTAGACCTATCAAAATAGTCCATAACTATCACTTACCCAAATAGCCCCTTACTGTCAGCTTCACAACATGACACTAAGGTCCAGGCACGTGATAGCCATCGAGAATTGCTATGGAGTTTTGGGTTCCTCCATGTATATCACATCATATTTTGTAATGTAAAAGTTTGACTTATATCCTACTTTTATGTCAGACGAACATCCTATTTTTGACATACTACTTATCATCACAAGTATTTCAAGAGTTACAATATCATTCATTATATTAAGAACTGTCACAAATATTATCCTTTATATTATATTTTTGTTTGTTAAAAATTAACTTCTACTCTAAGCTAACATCTCTTTCACTTATTTCAACAAAATGATACAATTCTAGTGGCATATATAATCTATTTGATGAACAAAACCCATAAAAGAAATAATTGGAAAATAGAAGTGAGGGGATACGTTAAATTTTATAATATTAATAATAATAATAATAATAATAATAATAATCTTATTAGTGTGACATGATGCCACTTCATTAGAAGCTAATACATATATAACTTACTAATAATATATTTTTCTTATTTTATTAATATCTTTGCAAATATTCTATTTTGTTAACATTCTTATTTTTAAATATAAATCTTATTAATGAACCCATCAAGAATACTCTAGGTGCTGGAGTCAAGTCCGGCTAAGAGGGACCGAGTTCGGCTTCCTGACCGAGTTTGGGCCGAACTCGATGCTTTTGTTTCAGAATTGTTCAGCAGGGTCTGAATCAAACTCGAGCCGAGTTCGATGTGGGTTAGGGCTGGTATATTTTTGGTGTTCTATTCTACACCGTTGGATTTCCAGATCTGTTAGTGGGCTACTTTTAGGGTTTTCTAAACCCTAAAACTAGGTTTCTCAACCTATTTATACGTGTTGATGGTGGCGGCACAAAGAAGAGAACAATGTGGAGATTCAGGGTGCTTGTCCACAGAAAATCTAAGAGAAAGTTCATACTTTGCTCTTAGGGATCACCATCTAAGACATCCGATCGAGAAGTTGTCTCCTTCATTCAGGGAGATCGCTATGGGTTAGGTGAGTGATTTCATTGTAATCTCTGTCTTTCTTCTTGAGTGTGGAAAGGGGTTGAACCTATTAAGGGAAAGGGTTAAACATTGGTTTCTATCAATCTTGTAAATTTATCTGAGTTATATAGATTGTGATTTGTCTAGGTCACGTAGTCACCGACCATAAACATTACCTTTATCTGTCTTTGGTGTTCGTTAGACGATGTAACCCCTTTTTCCTGAAATTTCTAAAATTTTAGACTTTATATTTAAATTCAAATATCGTTTCTTGAAAATATTTTTTCTTTTCTTTTTCTTTTCTTTTCTTGAAATTTTATTATTATATTTTTAAAGGTATTTAAAAAAATTTATAAAAATATTTTTGTTTGTTATAAAGTAATTTCATTTTATACGATGGAAGAAATGTTTCAAAATTGTAGCTTTGAATGAAGAAATTTTACAGACATCTAAGATATGATCATTAATTTGGAATTAGAGTTTTGAAGAATTATTAATTTATACAATTTTGGATTGTACCAGATTAATTTAATGTCTTTCATTTCAAAAACTAGTTTAAGGTTAATGGTTAGAAAGTACAAATTATTTTCGACTAAGAAAAAAAAGTTTAATAAAAAGAGTATTACAAATTTATTTTAAGTAGAAATTTAGATTAATTGATAATGTCATAGTATTTCTTGATTATCGAATTGATATAAGGATATTAAATATGAAATATTATTTTAATTATTTTTATCGTGATTGATTATTGGATTAAGATTAGGCAATTTAGTTTGGAAGTTGTTTGATTGTAATTATGGAGAGGTAATTATCCAATGGAAGTTTCCAAAGTAATATTCCTTAGTCCTCATCCAATTCCATTTAAAAATTTACAAGATTGTCCTCAAGATTAGCTTGGAGAGCAAGCTCAAACTGCCTTTGTAAGGAGAACCTCTTCATTGCTTTTATTCCCAAAACAATTTACCACAGTCATCCTTTTCCAACATAAATGCAACACAACCACCTTCACCATCTCAACAATTTCTATGTTCTGTCACAGAAATTGTGACTGCGTGTCCGTGTCCTCCATCCTCGTGTCAGCCGTGTCGGTCTCAGGTCCGACCCCGGGTGTCGTATCCATTCAATTTCTTGTGTCCAGTATAGTACATCCACCTGTGCCCGTGTCAACATGACCATAACATTACACTAAACCCCTTCATGTGTCCGACATGGGCACGTCCATTCCCAACCAGAAAAATTGACCATAATTTAAGCTAAATCCTAATCCTAACCCTAGCCGACGGGTTACCTTTCCGCCACCACGCCGGATGTCTTCTATTGGTATCGCTCTTCTAGATCAGCGACTGCACGATCGCTTTCGGCTGCCTCCAATGGCGTTGACCGTGCGGCCAGACGCATCCCCGTGCTTGAGCTGTCGACATGGACCTCGATCTCTGTCTCCACCTTCGATCGTCCACCACTTCTACCCGCTGTCGACGGTGCCATCTCGGCCACCAAATTCGGAGCTGAGCCACCGTCGAGCTACGCTTGGGTCGACAGCCTGCACCACTGGCTAACTGATCCTTGTCGTAGCAGTACTCTCGACCGCCTCCAGCCGGTGTTCCTTCGATTCTCGCACTAGCGTCGCCGGGTGACCATCACTCCCTAATTTTGACGATCCTGCATCCTTCCAACCGCTCTTCCATGCCAGATCCAGCGGAGCAACTGCTAATCGTAACCCTAGGTAATAGTTCTCCTCCCCTTCCTTCCTTCCTTCCTTCCTTCCTTCTTCTTTCATTCCTTTGTTCCTTTTTAAACTTTATTTGGGTAAAGTGCAAAAAATTCCTCCCATAATTTGCCTCGTTAGCAAATTAAGACCCCCTAATTTTTTTGATCAAAATAGCTCCTCCCGTTCATTTTTCGTTAAAAATACCATTAAAAGAAAAATAAAAACCCTAAACTACCTTTCTCCCTCCCCCCTAACCCCCTCCTCCAGCTCTCCTCTGCCGTGCTTCCTCCTCCTCCTCCTCCTCCCATCCTCCTCCTCCCCGTGTCGCCGGCCTCCTCCTCCCCAAATTCTCCTTTCCGCGCCCCCTCCCCCTTCTCCCCGAGCACCTCCCCTCCTCCCAGTCGTGCTCAGCCGCCCTCCCCCACCACCACCTTCACCATCACCACCACCATGAACCCCACCCTCAGCCCCCCCGTAGCTCCACTACGCTCCCTGTAGTTCCCCCGCAACCGCCCCCCACAACGCCCTCGCAGCCGCCCCCATGCGCGCTCAGTTCCCCCGCGTTCGCCCGCGTGCGCGCAGCTCCCCTACGACCGTCCCCGCAAGCAACTCTTCCGCCCTCCCCCGCGCGCAGCTCTCCGGCGGGGCTTTCCCGCAACCGACCCAGTGCCGCCCCACCCGCGCCGGCCCCCCCTCGGCCCGAGCTCCCCCTCACCCCGTGCCTCACCCCCTCTCATCGTCGAGCCGCCGTCCCCAACACCGTGGCCTCCCCCACCGCCGAAGAAGGAGGGGGAGGGGGAGGGGAGAGGGTTAGGGTTAGGATTAGAGTTATGATTATGATTAGGATTGGATTAGGATTATGGTTAGTGATGGGTATATTAGTCATTTGATATTGAATTTGACGTCCGTTAACGGCAAAAAACTAAATTGGGTGCAAAATGCCCCAAATATAAAATACGAGGGTTTTTTAAAATCCAGGGGTCTCTAATTGCAAAAATCCAGGGGTCTTAATTCCCCGGCCACGCAGCCGGCCGACTGCCACCCGAAGCTCCACCTTCCTCGATCCCGCATCGCAATCACGCCGCTCCACCGCTGCGCTCCGGCGAGCTACTACAGCTCCCCGCAGCTCAGCCATTGATTCCGGTGCAGCCTCCTTCATCCCCCGCACCACCACCACAAGCTATTAGTCCGGCCATCCTCCCTCTTCCCCAGCTGCTGTCCTTCCATTTCTGTACTCCGGCAGCCACCCTCGCCTTCATCCATCAACGTCACCACCGTCGTCTTCACCTCGAGTCGGCCTCCTCCATTGCACGAGCCGTAACTCCCAACCACGGCTGTGCTGCACCCGTCCGCCGCCTGAACCTCAGCCCAGCCAACCGCTCGAGCCAACCCCGGCTGCTACTGATTCTTCCCCGTCTCCCCTGCACAAACGCCTCCACGATGACCCCGCCATTGCCTGAAGCTTCCTTCTCCTCTTTCCTTCTTCTCCGACGACTCATCGCCGGAGAAGCAGCAGCTCGACCCCGCTGCACACTCACCCAACCCCGCCGACTACCGGATCTCCACGACATCCTTCTCCCCTGCATCCCTCCGACCTCCCACAACCACTACTCCTTGCTCCGGCACTACCACACGACTCCCTGCATTCGTTCGCAGTCCGACTCCGGCCAGTGGACTCCGTCCAACCCTCGGTGAGCCTCCCTCCTTCCCTCCTTCATTGTATTCTACGTATAGTATATGTATTCTATGTAATATATGTATGTATTCTATGTAAATGTGTACATGTATTCATACGTAATATATATATGTATAGTGTATATATAAATATGTATAATGTATGTATTTAATTAATGTATATGTATATGTATATATTTAAATAAATTGGTATACGTATATATATGCATTTTGTATATACTTAGTATATTTTAATATATATTGGTATATATGTAATATATATAATTAGTATATGGATGGGCTTAAGCGTATTTTGGTACATGAAAAATATATATGTATGTATATGTTTGGTAAAGAAAAAAAATATATTTGGTATATATATATATATATATATATATATATATATAGCATAATATACGTTAATACGTATGTTTTGATATCTATAAATATATATGTATACAGGTATATATATATATATATATATATATATATATATATATATATTATTGGTACATATATATATATATATATATAAGCTTTTCTCAAAACTAATAGATATATGATTAAATGTATTTGCATACATATGATGTATATATATATATAAATTGTTCAAATATATATATATTATATATATGTATTGAGTATTAATGTCTATAATTAATAATATGTATATATGTATATTTATTTATATATCTCTACTAGATGATCCGAGTGTAAATACGGACACCCCGTAACTACACATGACCTATGACCCTGTGAACTGTTAGCAGTCTTCCATATGTACACTGACATACTGCTTTTCTCAAAACTAATAGATATATGATTAAATATATTTGCATACATATGATGTATATATATATATAAATTGTTCAAATATATATATTATATATATATGTATTGAGTATTAATGTCTATAATTAATAATATGTATATATGTATATTTATTTATATATCTCTACTAGATGATCCGAGTGTAAATACGGACACCCCGTAACTACACATGACCTATGACCCTGTGAACTGTTAGCAGTCTTCCATATGTACACTGACATACTGGCAAGGACCGTATCTTCGACTGTCTGAAATCACAGAATTACAGACGAGACGCCCGTGCAACTTGACGCACTTGACCCTAGTTGACTAGTGCCATACCTGGCACAGCCCTGAGTTCGATGTATATGATTGTGTTAGTGTAGCATCTGATACAAATATTATATTTATCATATGTCTATAGGACTGTTGGATCATCCAGACGGTATTCTGGAATAGGACATTGGTGTTACCAGCTAAGGACCCCAGGCGAGTACATTCTTTGACAGTTTCCCTTATGTTGATTATTTCTATAACTCTTGTTGTATAGCATACATGACTCTGACACTGTTCTTTACACGAGTTGGTATCATTGAGACCTGTCACGAGGAGTCATGATCGGGAATCCATCGTGCTAGCTGGAAGAAAAATAGGGAAATATTAGTAGCTTATGTGATCATACCCAACCTTACATGCATCATAGCTCACCCACGCCTCACGTCGGTGCAGCCTTACCATTACATGCTTCATCACTATTACATATGGTTAGCCTGACTATTACTCATATCATAGCTATCCGGATGGATTAGCCTGACCTCAAGGATGATCGCTAACCAATGTAATAAGTTTCATCAGTCCCAAGCCGATCACATGATATGCTGATATTTTATACACTTAGTTAGATGATTCTTGACATGTATCTCTAGTGTATTGATCTAGCATCCCCACATGTTCTAGTTACTATTCTTGTACACACTTATATACCAGTTCATTGTTCTTGCGTGTACTTGTATTTCTATTTTATTGCTAGATGTACATTGATGATGACATGCTCCAGTATTCCATTTATTCCAGTATTTCTATTTCCAGCATATTCATGCTCGTCAGTATTTCTTATTGCCAGTATTCCTATCTGTTTTGTATTTCTTTACACTGTGCTATAGATTTTGTCAATATATGTGGAAATGCTGTTAGAGATGTATTTCGTTCTAATCCTGATTGGATATATATATTTTCCAGACTATGACCTAGAGGACTTGTTTTCCAGTACACTTGGAGTTGGATGTTATTGATTGCAGGTATGGTTATTTGTCGTTAGACTTGTCTTGTATTTATTTGTTTGTTTCGATATCTCATCGTGCTCTAGTTTATGTGATTGAGTATTTCATATTATTTTTGTGATATCTATGTTTCCTTATGGAGTTGGATATTCATGTGAGATTGATTAGATAGTTATATGACCTAGACAGCATTCTACCGCTGATGCTGCGGCGTAGGCTGGACGTACCCACGCTCTCGTACCCCTATACCGGGTGCGGGTTGTGACACATTTTTAGTGGTGGCCCACGCAGGTCAGACTTCACAAGTTGTGTAATATCGTAGTAGTGCGACGTCATAGTTGTACTACTGCGTGCCTGCTATAGAATATAGGATATAGGATACTAGGATGAGAGAGGATACTCAATCACAAAATTCTTGAGAGATTCCTGGAAGGACCCCTTGAGAATCTTATTACAATTTCTAATTTAAATCTTTTTCCTTGTTTTCGTCCGCTCTCGCTTGTTGTTACCGAACTTGATTCTTGTTGAGCAGTTATTGAATTAAAATCTTGGTGTCATTGATGAGTTTGATTCTTGTTGACCAGTTGTTGAATTTAAACTCTTGGTATCGTTGTTGAGTTTTAATTTTTTTGAGATAAATTTTATGGACTAAACTTTACGATATCATCTGATGACATATGTTGATGAGGACAGTGAGAAAGGTAAAACGTCTACTTTGGTTATGGAACCTAGAGTTTATCGCAGCCATACTAGCTGTCGGGACAAGAACGTAGGAACCAGACTTGGATGTACATACTATAGTTATGAAACTTAGAGTCTCTCGGAGCCATACCGGTTGGCGTGGCGAAGATTCTAGATGACGTGATTATAGGGTTGCATACTTTAGTTACGGAACCTGTCGTTTATCGCACCTATGCTTACTGGCGTGGCGAAGATTCTGAGTGTCATGATTTTGGACAGACGTGTATGATTATCAGGTTGTATCTTAAATTTGGTTCTTAAAGTATCATCTCAACACTTATCTATTTTTGTTATTACAGGACTTTATTTCCATCATCATTTTGGTTGCTACCAGTAGAAATATCTTTAGTCCTCAACCCAGTTTCTTTTTGAGCTTCTATTCTCTGAGGATTCCTTGTTAAGTATGATAATTAGTGACTTATAATTATGTCTGTATTAGTATTGACTGAGTATTGCTTGTGAGTTGTAAGTGTTTTCTAGTTGAACATGTGAGCAGTAGGCCTTAATCTAGAGTTAACCCATAGCATAGTACCTTATAACAATGGTTCTAGGATAAGTGTCATTTATAGTACTGTGAGTAAAGGAGAGTATAGAGTATCGGTGATAGTTCCAAGAGTTAGTATCAGAGCTAATATACCTGTCCTGGATAATCATGATTTTGTAATTGGATGATCTATGTAAATAATTAAGTATCCAGGAATTGTGTTAAGGATTAATGGAGCATGATGTTCAAATTTGATAATTGATATCGGGAATGTTAAAAGTAAAGAAATATATGCATAAAGAGTTATAATGAGGTATCATGAGTAGAGAAATATCAGAATTGGTAATGAAAGTGGTGAAGCGTATCACAGATTAGTTTAACAGGCTTTAAAAGATTAAAGGGAAATACCTATACAACAATCGAGATGAGGAACCATATACTTGCCCCTGGGAGTAAAGAAACATGAGTGTTACAGAAGGTACAGATAATCATGAGTTCTAATAAGTTTGATGAGATGATCCAATAATGAAGCTAGTGATATCATACCAAGGGTACTAATGATTCTATATCGAGGATTAGTCGAGAATGATGATAATAACAGTAAGCACTTGCGTGATGATAATTAGATGATATACCAGTTGATATAGATTAAAAATCATGGAAGAAAATACATGTGATGATAACTTAATCATCGTGAGTAATAGTGCAAGTAATTCGGGCAGTACAATTTTAGTACCCAGTTGAGAGTTGTAGACAATAGATGTATTGAGTGCACCTTGAGTATTAGAGACTGTGAGTATTTATATGTATGCTTGTGGATTAAAATTTGAAGAGTGGAAATGAATTTCAATTTTAAGGATTTTGAGGAGTTGAGATTCTATGTTATTAAATTTTGAGGATTCCAAATTTGATTCAATAAACATAGTCAAGCTATAAAGATTTAGAAGTGATTAAAATTTTATTCGATGTTGAGTATTTGACTTTTGAGGAAGTATATGTCTTTTATTTTAAATCGTTCGAGAAGTTAAACTTTGATGATCTCGTTTTGAGGATTAAATTTTTTACGGTGGGTAAGATATATATATATATATTAGTATATGAGTGGATGAAGTGCAAACGTAAGGATCTGTTGACTTGAGCATGTTTTGAGATGACACTGTAAACAGACTTAGGTGTCCACCTAGAGTTGTACTAGAAAGAACAGTACTTAGCATGGTGTGTTGCACTTGGTGTGCACTTGAGTGATAAGAACGACTAGTATGAACAATTGTAGTAGGTAAGAGAGCTAGCAGTGAGTGTACTTATAGTAGAACAGAGGTACCTAAAGAGATAGAGGTATCAAACTTTACATGCATCATTTGACCTATGATTGTGTTAGAAGTTCTTGGTATCAGATTTTGGTATTAATAGATAGGTGTGTGCAATATGGATGTATTCATGGATCTTGTGGATTAATGATTAGTTGATATGGGTACCAGTGTACAGGAATAGGAATTAGTTAGTGAATGTGCCAGAGTTAAGTATTTGTTAGAGATAGGAGATACTGCAAGAAATATGTTAGCAGGTTCCTTCTTTTTCTCATGTTTGTTTTTATCTTCTGATTGATTGATTCCCTAGTATCGTGGCTTGTATTCATGATTTTCTTGTTAGAATGTAGTTAGTAGTACACCCTGACAGAGACTGCAATACCATGACAAAAGATACATGACCGTACATATTTTCTTAGATTGCATGGCTGTAGGTAGAATTTTCTTAGACCATGATTATTAGGGTTTGACCATAGTAGATTTATGAAGAGGTTATGACTTGACAAGAGAAACGAGATGCTAAAAATTTTGGAAGATAAGCACAAAGAGTTAAGGATTTAATATGGCAGAGTTGATGAATCATCGATTTTATCAAGATTGAGATGTGATTAAATTATCATTAAAATTCGAGGATAATCATTAATTTAAATGAGAGGTAAAAAAAAAATTTTATATGGTAGGATTGATGATTATTGATTATGATATATCTATCATTAAAAACTTGAGGAAATTTAGGAGATTGTCATTATATTTATTTGACCGCACGTTATGAATTTTTAAATTTTTTATATTATGGACGTTGCATTTGAAGGATCCATAAGTGTCGCATTGTTGAGTATTTTGAGGAAAAAAGGAACTGAAGAATAAGATCATCGATGGATTAGTGTTTGGATTCAGACTTTTTGGGACGAGATTCAATTTTTATATATGCATTGATTAAAATTAAAATTGAGGAATAGATATCAAATTTCGAGTATTTAATTAACTTAAAAATTTGGAGGAAATTGTGAGGAAAATGGAAAATGATTAAATTTGAGGATTTTCAGAAATCCAATAATTTCAGAACTTTGAAAATTGTGAAATGACGATGTGGATTACTTCCCGAATTTTGTGGATTGATGAATTTAATTTTGATGGAAAATAATAATGTGTATGAGTAAATACTACTATTGAGGATTTTAAATTTTGAGAACGAAATTCTTTTAAGGATGGTAGACTTGTCTCTACCACATTCTAAAAACAGGGGTATTTTTGACTTTTTATAAACTATTAATATTTATATTAAATGATTTCATTATAGGTATATTTAAATTAAATAAGTTCGTGAGATGTGTAATTAAATATTATTATTATATATTGTGTTCTTAATGTCTGAGCTGGTAGACTTGACCTAGAGGCCCACTAGACGAACACCTGACAGAATTATGGGGATTATGTATTTAATCGTTTATTTAGAATTTAATTATTCAATGTCGTAATTAATTACCATAATTTATTTAATTATTGCGCATTGTCGTTGCTTCGATATTTGGGGAGCTACCTGGCTTTTGCCTTCCAACAAATTTCACAACCCTGTCCTAGACATGCCCGCCTTCCATTCTGTCTTTTTTGTAACTCATAATTATGCTCTCTTGTGCTTCATTTTAGCCGCACAAAAATCATCGCGGACGTTTATTTAAATTTTATATAAATTCTAACTTTGTATCGTTGTGCGTTCCAATCAAAATTGGAGGCAATCTTGACCCATTTTTCGTGCGGCCCAAATTAGGGTAATATTCTGTTCTGAGTCTTCTTCTTTAATGATATTGATGACCCGACCTAATTTTGGCCCCATGTACTCCTAATTAATTTTAGAACGCCAAGTGTATATAATTTTAATTAATTAAATTTAGAAACCCACTTCTGTGTATATTTCCATTTGTTGGGGACTTAACTGCAAAATTGCAATGATGTGTCACCATCCTATTGGTTTAACCCAAATGAAGAAAACCAACCCCTATCTTTGACTAGTCAACCCAACCTCTCTCTCTCTCCTCCTTTTGTTGCATTTTCTCCATGTTAAATCATGGCCCTCCATTTAAAATGGAGCCATCCCCACCACTCAACCCCTTACATAAAACCTTAACACTCTTCCCAAAGCACCCCATCCCTAGGTTGGCCGGCCCTAATTTCTAGGGAGTCACCTCACCTCCCACATACAAAAACCCAACCTCTCCCTTTCTATTTCTTCACAAAATAAACCACCTTCACCAACACCTAACCTCCTTTCCCACTGTTCACCGAGCACCTTCCCTCAGCCGACCCAACTTCGGCCTGTGCAGTCCCTCCGGTGACGGTGCAGCTTCTCCCGACGGCTGTGCACCACCGCACCCGACGACCCGAAGCTCCACCCAGGCTCCTCCTCAACCCCGAGCTCATCCCCGGCCGTTCCCCACTTCAGCCGACCGAGCACCGACCTTCTTCCCGCTGCATTCCCTGGCCACGCAGCCGGCCGACTGCCACCCAAAGCTCCACCTTCCTCGATCCCGCATCGCAATCACGCCGCTCCACCGCTGCGCTCCGGCGAGCTACTGCAGCTCCCCGCAGCTCGGCCATTGATTCTGGTGCAGCCTTCTTTATTTCCTGCACCACCACCACAAGCTATCAGTCCAGCCATCCTCCCTCTTCCCCAGCTGGTGTCCTTCCATTTCTGCACTCCGACAGCCACCCTCGCCTTCATCCATCAACGTCACCAACGTCGTCTTCACCTCGAGTCGGCCTCCTCCATTGCACGAGCCGCAACTCCCAACCACGGCTGTGCTGCACCCGTCCCCCGCCTGAACCTCAGCCAGGCCAACCGCTCGAGCCAACTCTGGCTGCTACTGATTCTTCCCCGTCTCCCCTGCACGAACGCCTCCACGACGACCCCGCCATTGCCTGAAGCTTCCTTCTCCTCTTCCCTTCTTCTCCGATGACTCATCGCCGGAGAAGCAGCAACTTGACCCCGCTGCACACTCACCCAACCCCGCCGACTACCGGATCTCCACGACATCCTTCTTCCCTGCATCCCTCCGACCTCCCACAGCCACTACTCCTTGCTCCGGCACTACCACACGACTCCTTGCATTCCTCTGCAGTCCGACTCCGGCCAGTGGACTCCGGCCAACCCTCGGTGAGCCTCCCTCCTTCCCTCCTTCATTGTATTCTACGTATAGTATATGTATTCTATGTAATATATGTATGTATTCTATGTAAATGTGTAGATGTATTCATACGTAATATATATATGTATAGTGTATATATAAATATGTATAATATATGTATTTAATTAATGTATATGTATATGCATATGTATATATTTAAATAAATTAGTATACGTATATATATGCATTTTGTATATACTTAGTATATTTTAATATATAATTGGAATATATGTAATATATAATTAGTATATGGATGGGCTTAAGCGTATTTTGGTACATGAAAAATATATATGTATAGTATATGTTTGGTAAAGAAAAAAAAATGTATTTGGTATATATATATATATATATATATATATATATATATATATATATACGTTAATACGTATGTTTTGATATATATAAATATATATGTATACAGGTATATAGTATATATATATATATATATATATATATATATATATATATATATATATATATATATATATATATATATATATATACCTGTATACATATATATTTATATATATCAAAACATACGTATTAACGTATATATATATATATATATATTTTATTGGTACATATATATATATAAGCTTTTCTCAAAACTAATAGATATATGATTAAATGTATTTGCATACATATGATGTATATATATATATATAAATTATTCAAATATATATATTATATATATGTATTGAGTATTAATGTCTATAATTAATAATATGTATATATGTATATTTATTTATATATCTCTACTAGATGACCCGAATGTAAATACGGACACCCCGTAACTACACATGACCTATGACCCTGTGAACTGTTAGCAGTCTGCCATATGTACACTGACATACTGGCAAGGACCGTATCATCGACTGTTTGAAATCACAGAATTACAGACGAGACGTCCGTGCAACTTGACATACTTGACCCTAGTTGACTAATGCCATACCTGGCACAGTCCTGAGTTCGATGTATATGATTGTGTTAGTGTAGCATCTGATACAAATATTATATTTATCATATGTCTATAGGACTGTTGGATCATCCAGACGGTATTCTGGAACAGGATATTGGTGTTACCAGCTAAGGACCCCAGGCGAGTACATTCTCTGACAGTTTTCCTTATGTTGATTATTTCTATAACTCTTGTTGTATAGCATACATGACTCTGATACTGTTCTTTACACGAGTTGGTATCATTGAGACCTGTCACGAGGTGTCATGATCGGGAATCCATCGTGCTAGCTGGAGGAAAAATAGGGAAATATTAGTAGCTTATGTGATCATACCCAACCTTACATGCATCATAGCTCACCCATGCCTCACGTCGGTGCAGCCTTACCATTACATGCTTCATCACTGTTACATATGGTTAGCCTGACTATTACTCGTATCATAGCTATCCGGATGGATTATCCTGACCTCAAGGATGATCGCTAACCAATGTAATAAGTTTCGTCAGTCCCAAGCCGATCACATGATATGCTGATATTTTACACACTTAGTTAGATGATTCTTGACATGTATCTCTAGTGTATTGATCTAGCATCCCCACATGTTCTAGTTATTATTCTTGTAAACACTTATATACCAGTTCATTGTTCTTGCGTGTACTTGTATTTCTATTCCATTGCTAGATGTACATTGATGATGACATGCTCCAGTATTCCATTTATTCCAGTATTTCTATTTCCAGCATATCCATGCTCGTCAGTATTTCTTATTGCCAGTATTCCAATCTGTCTTGTATTTCTTTACACTGTGCTATAGATTTTGTCAATATATGTGGAACTGCTGTTAGAGATGTATTTTGTTCCAATCCTGACTGGATATAAATATTTCCATACTATGACCTAGATGACTTGTTTTCCAGTACACTTGGGGTTGGATGTTATTGATTGCAGGTATGGTTATTTGTCGTTAGACTTGTCTTGTATTTATTTGTTTGTTTCAATATTTCATCGTGCTCTAGTTTATGTGATTGAGTATTCCATATTATTTTTGTGATATCTGTGTCTCCTTATGGATTTAGATATTCATGTGAGATTGATTAGATAGTTACATGACCTAGACAGCATTCTACCGCCGATGCTGCGGCGTAGGCTGGACGTACCCACGCTCTCGTACCCCTATACCGGGTGCGGGTCGTGACACAAAATTCGTGTCAAACTTCGAATCTAAACTTCTTTATATCAAACCTGGCTATTTGGATTGCTCTGGACTCATTGGGACTGATCGTTACATTATTTGGGATCATCTAGAGTAGTGTGGCATATAAACCTATTTCGTATCGACACGTTCGTGTCGCACACGTCGACTCCAACCAAACTGACGCGAGTACATTCTCTGATAGTTTATATTACTTGATAGCTTCTATAATGCATATTTTAGTGATATTTTACTTAATTTTTAACACGCTTGTTACACTGATTATTACTATATGGATATCTAGTCACGAGATGTTGCTTTTCATGTTATTGTATAAACCGTGATCATCGTGCTAGTATTTAAACCGTGTATTATGATCTATGTGTCGTAACGTGTTGTGATTTGAATCTATTATACTAGTCGGGGGGGGGGGGGTGTACTAGTTAGATATGCGATAAAATCCTATTTAGACCATGTGGTAGTTAGACCGCATGGATAGCTAATCATACACTTCACGTATGATTGAGCAATATCTTAGTTAGACCGTGATTCACCCAAGCCGATCACATATTGAAGGTAGTACTTCAAAAAACTTAGATAGTTATAGTCTTCTTGTTTCACTCTATACTTGTTTTCATATACCATGTTCACTTGTGGTTACTTGTTTTATCATACTTGCCATACAATGATTATAGTTTACTTGTTTATTCTACTTGCCTTACCATGTTTTTTTTTCCAGTTTTACTTGTTTATCATGTATTTTATTTCTATTTTCTGTTTTATAGGCTCTACCATGTATTTGAACTGTTTTGAGTGTTTGTACTTGTTCATCCTGACTAGATAACATTTTTAGGAGTTGTGAGAGGACTTGTGCCACCTTCTTGGATTTTTTGATGATGCTATAGTTGCGATCGTTCTTGCACTTTGGACCAAAGGTGATATCTATAGAGATCTAGATTACTATTTTCTCTACTTTAATATCTTTCACTAGTTCTATTTCCTTTAGCTAATGGCTGGATTTGTCTTTGGATTATTAATTGAATTGTATAAGCATTTGTAGATTTTAGACATGAGATATTGGATCATTTTGGCGATCTTATTTTAGAAGTTGTCTTTCCTTGTTTTATATTTTCTTTTAGCATTATGTGATGTGTACATATTGGTATTGCTGGACTTGTATTTATTATCAAGGACTAGACGTCATTCTACTACCGACTCTGTAGCGTAGGCTGGACGTACCAATATACTAGTGCTCGATCTTGCGGGCGTGGGTCATGACAGATGAGGGTTTCTTATCTCAGGTGGGTTGGCCTAAATTTTTGCTGCGATCAGTTTCAGATACGGTATCGGAGCATTTGTAGGATGTGTCCGATCCCAACGTTTGGTATCAAGGAATCTGGCTCTGGCGTCTGATTTCCAATACATAGTATCAGAGCATCTGGCTCTGGTGTGGATTTCCAACAATTGGTATCAGAGCTTTCATGTTCGTGAGAGGAAAGGTGCAACCATGTCTAAGAGCAGATGAACACATGTATGATCACCCTTACAGGGGGAATTGGACGATTTGGAAGCCAAGGATAGAGGATATTATGGTGTGAGGACTTGCATGGTCCGTTGGAGGGCGACAGAGCAAAGCCATCGCACAAAGCTGCTGAAGACTGGAAAAGATTGGATCGGAAGGCCGTTAGATTCATCCGCCAATGGCTGAACGATTCGATATTTCACCACGTGTCCATGAAAAGTTCTGTAATAGCATTATGGGAGAAGTTGCATTCGCTGTACGATATGAGGACGGCTAGCAACAAGGTATTTCTTATTCACCAACTCATCAACTCAAAGTACACGGCAGGTGCCCAGTGGCACAATATTTGAACAGGGTTCAGGGTATCATCAATCGGTTATCCATGATGAAGATGGTGATTGATATGAGCTTCATGTCCTTCTTTTTTGAGTTCTCTTCCGAAAAGCTAGAAGATGTTGGTGGTGTCGGTGATCAACTCCGTACCGGATGAATTTGTCATAATGGAGGCAGTCAAAAGTATTTTGTTGAATGAGGAGGTCCGACATGAGCAAATTGAATCGTCACATGAGTCCGCTCTAAAGGACCATTTTGGCAGCTCTAGAGGGGGGATGAGAAGAGTGCAACAAAAATAATTACCCAATAAAATAATTAAGACTAAGTTACCTACTAAGATATACAATAATATATCAAGTATATATGAAAGTAGGTATATTTTAGAGAGCAAACAAACACACCAAAATTTTATACTAGTTTTCCTCGTGGAGGACTAGTCCAGTCCAGAGAACTCTTGCTCGGAGTTAAATCCACTATTGTCACAAATAGCAAATATATCATGTGCTTTGATCCGAAGGGCATGTCAACTTCTTACAATACGAGCTTTGATCCAAAGGACTCGTTGACTTTTTACAACCACAAGCTTTGATCCGAAGAGCTTGCCAACTTCAAACAAAATAGAACTCAAGCTTTACAACTCAAACAGACTTTTAACCGAGGTCGAGCTAGAGGCTAAATATATATACTAGCATACATTCCGATCAACCCTAACTCGCGGCTAGTGACCACTGCCGGATATATCCACTAGCATATAAGTCCATAACCGGAAACAAGAAGTACATAATCGGATAACTATGAAGGATCATAACTCCGTAGTTCCATCCGGAGACTATAACTGACTGTTGTCTTTCACATACGTCTACTAATTATCTTCCTCGCCTAATGCCAATGTACAAGTTGTGAATACGACGTGGACATCTCGTAACTATAATACAAGTCATAATATAAACTAGAACTAATTTTACTACGCGATATACCAACACACGTGCTACTCGCACGGTAGCCAATCGAGTGCTTAAGCCCGTGCCATAATATGAACTCTCTGTGACATAAAATTATACGTGTCAAGTTGAGTTTAGTCCATAACTTAAGGTACGTCTACTAGAAACTAGGTTAATACACAAGACTAAACATCGACGCCTTTGTTGACTGCACCTGAGACATTCTCAAACACACACCACTATATTATATTTCGAGCAGAAGCATATAAACAATAATATTTAAGTTTAAACAGTAAAACAAGGCAATGTATACTTGTCTGTGTTGAGTTATGTGTTAAGTTGAGTTTAGTCCCCCATCGGGTAGACTAATAGGTAGAGAGGTTAGCCTCTCCTATATAATGTACTCTCCTCTTCTCTTAATGAATCAATCTATTATTCCTATTCTACATGATATCAGAGCCATAATACCCATCCACCTCTCTCTCTCCCCACAAAAAAAGCTCTACCCCAAACCCTAGCCGCCAACCCTAACCCCTTCTTCAGCCCCCCGCCTCCTGCCACCCGCCTCCCCTGGCCTCTTCCCTGGCCCCCCCTGCCTCCCTGCCGCCAGCCTCCCCTGCTTTCTGCCGGCCCCTCTCTTGACCGCTGTCCCCCCTGCTTCAACAGGCCGCCAGCCCCCCCTCCGCTGCCTCCGACCCCACTATGCAACCCACAAACCTAAACCCTAACCCTTAGTCACAGTCCCTCCTTCCTGTCTGAACCCTAATTTCCAAAAAAAAAGGTCGTATCTCGAAGCCAGATGGATGGTAGACAATAATTTGTTTGCATAACCTCCGTTCCTAGATTACGACTTCAAGAGCGTATATCGAAGCCAAAGGGTAGACAATAATTTATTTGCACAACTTTTATTCCTATATTACGGCTCCAGGAGTTAACAAAGAGTAGACAAGTTGCTTGTTTACGTGGATCTTTGTTTTCATCCTACTCCGATATCCACATCAGAATCTACACAGAAAGTGACTAGGGTTACCCTGTGACCTGCCTTGTGTGATCCCCATACGATCTCTACTTTCCATACGCGTGCCGATTGTGGCCACGTTGATTGCGCATCGGTAAAGTTGATATGATTATTGGGGTTGGAAAGATCCAGCGACAGTCGAATCAAGTACATAATGACTAATACTGATGCAACTAGCAGTGCTACTACTATCGATGTCGTAAATGCATTGGGGGGACCAACGGGCACTGGCACGATGATTTTTTCGATTCGACTTGTCGTTCGACGGTTGGACGGACCAGATGGCTACTCAACATGGCGGAAGAATGTTGAGAAAATACTTTAAAAAATACTGTTGTCCAAGCATCTGACTGACAACCCTCTAGAGATGACTGATCTCACATTTGAGCAGTCTAAGATAGATGATAGTCGACTGTTTACATAATTGATGAACTCAATAAAACTATCGGTGGAGGACATGGTTCAGAACACGGATACAATAAAAGAGTTAAGAGAGGTCATATCGACGATGTTTGATGGGAAACGCGACTTGTCTCGTATCTACGACTCGGTCGTCGGCATCTACCGAGCGGAACAGGGCGACAAGTCTCCTAAGGATCACTTCCAGGCCTTTAAGTCTATGGTCGATGAAGTTGACCGTGTATTACATCTGACAATGAATATCAATGAAGCAAGGGCTCAACGGGAGCAGCTTCATGTCATGACATATCTTGCTTGTAGTGGTGGCCCATGCAAGTCAAGAGATCGCAAGTAGTATGATTTTGTAGTGGTGCTCAGACTTAGAGTACTACTACGAGCCTGCTTTCGGATATATAATATAGGCTGAGAGTATACTCAATCACAGCTAGAAAATACTTTCAATTATTTGCTTTGCTATCCTTATCTATCTGAATGCTTGCTTTACTTTAAATAATTATGTCATTCTTTGAGGATATTGTATCTTATTCAATATTAATTCCTTTGTTTCAATCTATCTTTAGGATATTGTCGAAGATGCGATCCTAGCGCTCAGGTGCAGTATCAGCGAGGTTGGTCACTTGACCGCCTTTGAGGAGGGCAATACCAGCCACTGCTCCAGCAGCTTCAGCTCATAGGGTCACTTCACCGTTCCAGGTGGGAGCATCGACACCATCTTTCGGGAGTTCTCCATCTCCAGTACAGAGGACAATGCCGACAGTCTAGGAGGAGCTTCCACCTCCACCACTCGCAATTGATTTGACATAGATGTTTGCGCTCTTTCAACAGATGATGGAGGCATAGCGGGCCCAGGCGGAAGCCCAGCAACGCCAGTCTGAGGTCATGAGGTAGGGCATTGAGAATGCCCACCAGCTTGCACTTATCACAGTCGAGAGAGCTGCCTTGGTCCAACAACATGTAGCTCCACCTCCGCAGGTCCCACAGCAGCTGAGACCGGGGACCATTATTGACTTCAAAAGGATGGGACCCAAGGACTTTAAGGGCACTGAGGGGATTTTGTATGCAGATGATTGGATCGAGGATATTGAGCGGAACCTACGGCTGGCACAGATTTCAGAGAACCTATAGGTGGAGGCAGCAGGAAGCACGATGTTTGATTTTGCTTTGACATGGTTCATGACAGACCCGAGGATCTCAGCTCCTGGACTAACTTGGGAGGCCTTTAAAGAGCTTTTCAAGGAGAAGTTCTTTCCAGACGTGGCTCTGACATCTCTATAGAGCCAATTTTAGTAGCTCGTCCAGGGAGGTATGATAGTGGATTAGTATGCAGCAGAGTACTGTAGACTGGGTCGCTTCGTGGAGGGGCAAAATCCCCGAGGGAAGACCTAGAAGTTCAGAAAAGGTCTGAACATGGAGATTAAATCTCATACTAGTGGACACCGTACCGCTACCTTTGAGGAGATCCTGGCACATGCACAGTAGGCGGAGGATGATTTGGAGCTTGGCTCCAAGAGGACGATGGACACAGAAAGAGCGATTAGTAGTACGGGACCAGCAAAATGGCCTCACTTTCAGCAGCAATAGAGGCACTTTCAGTAGCAGCAGCTGAGACAACAGTTTTAGGCACTATTTCGTGCACCAGTACAACAGACACATCAGGCCCCGAGACCAGCACAACATGCCCCGTAGTGCACTCACTGTAGAAATATTGGGCATATATGAAAGATTTATAGGAAGAGCCTTGGAGTGTGCCTCTACTGTGGAGAGGCCGGTCACCAGTTGAGGGATTGTTTATTGGCACCCGTTCGAGCAGCTTAGGCTATAGCATCGGCACATAGAGCACCAGTGAGACCATATGTAGGACCGCAAAGAGGACCTCCTTTACCGACATAGCAGGAGTGGTTAGCTCAGCACCAGTAGCAGCAGAGAGGTGCTCAGCATCAGGGGCGAGCTTTTGCTATGGCAGTTGAGAAGGAGAATCCAGTCGGAGATGTCATATCAGGTTCAGTCTATCTTGATTCTTTTCCATCTCATGCCTTGTTTAATTTTAGTACTTCACAAAGCTTTTTTGCTTTGAAGCATCATCTTGAGACTGGACCGTTGGTGAGGACTTGAAAGATCACGATCGGGGGTAGCATTTTCCTGGTCAGTGATGTTTGCAAGGATCAGAGAGTTTCTCTGGGAGGCTGAGAGTTGAGCGTGTGTCTACTCGTAATGCCACTTCTGAGCTACGACATAATACTCAGGATGGATTGGTCGAGTAGACACCAAGCTAGTATCAATTATCGTGGAGGCAGAGTTTTATTTAAATTGTCAGGAGAGCCAGAGTTTGAGTTTGCCAGAGGAGCAGCATAGATAGGGAGTCTTCTATGGAGGTTCGATGGAAGAGCAAGAGCCGTCACATACTTTAATTATAGAATTTATGGATATCTTTCCAGAGAAGTTGCTGGGTTTGTCGCCAGACCGAGATGTGGAGTTCTTTATAGATTTGGTGCCAGGTGTAGAGCTAGTATCATAGCACATCTATAGGGTTAACAACAGTGAACTCGCAGAATTAAAGAAATATATGGATGAGTTGCAGGACAAAGGCTTCATCAGATCTAGTTCATCACCATGGGGTGCTCCGTTATTATTTGTACCGTAAAAGGATGGGTCGGCACGTATGTGTATTGACTACAAGGATCTCAACAACCTCACTATCAAGAACAAATATCTGTTGTCACGGATTAACGATCTGTTTGATCAGTTGAGCAGTACAAAGATATTCTCGAAGATAGACTTGAGGTCAGGGTACCACCAGGTAAAAGTGAAGAAGGAAGACATTCCAAAGATAACTTTCAGGACTTGGTATGGTCAATTTGAGTTCTTAGTGATGCCATTTGGGTTGACCAATGCCCTGGCGGTATTCATGAACTTGGTGAATAAGATGTCTTATCAGTACCTGGATCAGTTTGTTATGGTTTTCATTGATGATATATTGATATATTCGAAGACCCTGGAGGAGGATGAGAAGCACTTGAGGATTATTCTGGAGACTCTCTGGAAGAAGAAACGGTATGGCAAGCTTTCGAAGTATGAATTCTTCCTTGATAAGGTTGAATTTCTCGGACATGTGATTACATGAGACGGGATCTCAGTAGACCCGAAGAAGATATCAGCAGTTGAGTCGTGGTCTACCCCGAGTTCAATGGCAGAGATTCGAAGCTTTCTTGGATTGACAGGCTATTATCAGAGATTTGTTCAGGTCTTCTCCAAGATAGCAGAGTCGATGACTAGGCTGACCAGGAAGGACGTGGAGTTCGTCTGGACAGAGGAGTGTCATGCCGCCTTTGAGGAGCTAAAAAATATGTTGACTACAACTCCAGTGTTGATGTTGCCATCAGGGATAAGAGATTTTATCAATTATAGTGATGCTTCGGGTAAGAGTTTAGGATGTTTGTTACAGCAGAACTGGAAGGTGATTGCCTATGCATCTAGGCAATTATGCTCTCATGAGAAAAATTATCCTACCCATGACTTAGAGTTGGCAACAGTCATCTTTGCTCTAAAGCTGTGGAAACACTACTTGTATGGAGAGCGTGTGAAGATCTTTACAGACCACAAGAGCTTGAAGTATATATTTACACAAAAAGAGCTCAATATGAGGCATCGACGATAGTTGGAGTTGATGAAGGACTTCAATATTTCTTTTCATTACCATTCAGGGAAGGCCAACGTAGTCGCTAATGCCTTGAGCAGGTATCCAGTGGCTATGTACTTGACAAGGGACAAATATTTATTGGCCGATCTTGATAGTTTGGGTATTGAGGTACTAGTTCCTAGAGTTGCGACAAAGATATGGGAACTTCTGGTACAGTCAGAGTTGATGGACCGGATCAAAGCCGCATAATTCGAGGATGCATCTTTGAGGAGCATCTGAGCGCAAGTCCGGATAAGATTAGTAGAGGACTTCAATATTGCAGAGGATGGATCATTGCGGTACGGTGCCCGATTATGTGTGTTGTAACCTCCGTATCCTGAAATTCTAACTTAAATGTTGTTATTAGGTTAATTTGGGGCTATTAGGATTTTTTTCATAATTTTTGGTTAATTAAAAACTAGTACCAGTAATTTTTTGGGGCTTTTAAGAATTTATTTTTGTGTCAAACATAATTAAAAATGTCACAAACTTTTATTTTAGGTTATAAATAATCAAATATATTTTCTAGAATTTTCTGAGTATGTTTAGTATTTATTGGGAGTTATTTAGGCTAATAACTAATTTTCTAGGACTTCTAGAATTTATTGTGCAAGCCAAGGAATATAGAATGGACCCACGTAAATTTTTAGGGCTTATAATATTATTATATATTTTCTAGAATTTTTTCAGAAAATTTGGAATATTTTCAATATTTATTTTTAATCAAATAGGTAAAACTAATTTTTAGAGCTTCTCCTATTATAGTAGGAAACCTATGAACATAAAATTGCCCCAAGTATTTTTCTAGAATTTTTGGGTTATAAATATTTTTTTATAATTTTTCTAGATTTTTATGATTATTTTTAATATTTATTTTGAGTTATTTAGATTTAAAATGACCAAAATAATATTTTGATAAATGCAAAATAAAACAAATAATATAAACAAAACTATCCAACCAAATTCTGACACGTGTCAGCCTATCACTTTTTATTCAGCCGCATGTCAGCCAACATATATATATATATATATATATATATATATATATATATATATATATATATATATATTAATAATAACCTTAATTATCGCATTATTTTAGAGAGAGAGAGAGAGAGATTTGAGGGAATGTCATCTAGGATTACTTCATCTTCCAAAAGTTATTACTCATTGCTCCGGACTCCAAACGTGGCCCAGTTTCATGCGTTAGAACCGTATTGAGGTTAGTTTTTATTTCAAGAAAATTTGAATATTACATTCTGAAAAATTCGTAGAGTATAGCATGTCTGAAAATAGATGCGTCTCGGTGTTTTCACGATTTTGGGATAACCAGGAGTCAGAATCATGAACCGTTTAAAGTTTTGAAAAGCTAATGTCAAGATCATTGACATATATTTTTTCTACGATTTAATACGAAATATTTTGCTTCTTTTAATTCTATAGAACATCTAGGTTAACAATCAACCACCGTTACACAATATAATTTTGGTATATGCAATAATTTTCAAACTAATTTGAATCTGGTAAACCATAAATTCTAGTATGTTTATGAAGTTAAAATCTACAGAAAATTATGTATGAAATTCGAGTTTGCATTGGTTGACTTTTTGGTCAATAGATCGCCTCGATTTGCGTACCATGAGTCTCGAGTGGAAAAAATTTATTTTTTTGGACAAAATTTAGGAATAAACCTAAAAATTAGAATAATAAGATTAAAATAGGATTTTAGAATAATTATTTCAGAATTAAATAAATTAAAATAACTTATCTTTTGACATGATAAATTGTAATACATAGGCTATTTGGACTGTGACTTGGATTCTGACTCATACCAGCTATGGCCCACAGGCGAGTACATTATCTGATAGTTTCTATTATTTGATATTTTTTATGATGCATGTTTATAGTATTATTTTACCTGATTTCTGACACGATGGGTACACAGATTGGTATTGTATGGATTCATTTTCGTGAGATATGTATTTTCAGGCCAATTGAATTTTTCTGGACTAATGAATTACTGGACTAATATATTTTCTGGCCTGTTGACATCTTCTGGAATATTGAGATTATTCGTCTTTGGACTTGGATCCATGAGTACTAGTCGGGTAAGAAAATACCTAGGAGACGTGTGAACATTCCCTTTCCATCCCATGGTGTTTCTGGAATAATAGCAGCCACATACGACACGTGTGGTTTGTCGGATATTACCCCCTAGCCGTTCACATATCAACTTGGTATTTCAAAACACTAGTTAGATGCAGTCATTCTGGATTAATCTATATTTGCTGATTGTACACTTGCATGTCAGGTTTTCTAGTTCATATATCTGTCTATCTTTACATGCTTCTCTGTTCTTCTTTTTTGTCTTTCATTATTTCTTTATTTAACTGTTCCTCTATAATGTGCCATATTCTATTATTATATGCTCATCAAGTATTTTGTAACTATTTACTGTTCATAGTACTTGTCAATTAAGTGGAACTGCTATTGGGTTGTACTCGTTTTATCCTGACTGGATAAACATTTTTAGGTGACTTGCTATCTTGCTCATTAAATTTTATTGGAGATCGAGATGCTTTTAGAGGCCAATATTAGAATTTAGATAGTTTAGCAACTTCTTTAGATTTGATGTTTAGCGGGTTTGTTCCCGAGTTATGATTTAATTATAAATTAAGAATCTTGTAAAACTATGTAAATGTTGTGAATGAGCAATAGATTTGAATTTATGATTAAATATTATCTATTTGGATTGATGGATCATTGTTATCATAGACAACGTACTACCGTCGATGTTGCGGCATAGGCTGGGCTTCGCTACGTTCTTGTATCCGAAAAGCTGGTGCGGGTCGTGACAAATTTTTATGGTGGCCCATGCAGGTCCGTCTTTGCGCAAGTGCGATGTCATGGTTAGTACTTCAACTTAGTAGTACTAGCTGTGAGCCTGCGACTAGGAGATGCTCATTCACAATTAGGATTGATTTAAATTTAGGAGAATGACTCAGACTAGATATACAATTGGAAGGCCTTATTTTAATTTTATTGCTTGGGTAGTTAAGGTGTTACATAGGCTACGTGATTAAAATAGATATACATGTTGAAATTTTAGGTAAACTCTAGTAGATAAACTTGAGAAAATTAAGTGATTATATATTATAATATTTTATAAGTTGGTGTGATCAAAGTTAGGGGTAGACTGCTCGATTGGTAAATTATTTCCTTAATGTTACACAATTATTGAAAATAAGAATTATTAAAAAAAATTCTGCTTTGGGTTTTATATTTCTTTGTAGCGTGATGATTATAATTTTCTTGCTAAAACCTGGTTAAAATTTAAAATAAAAAGGAAAATAGTTTTAAATTATATGATGATAAAGACAAGAAGTTGAAGATTTATGGAATTTTAGATTTTTGCAGATTATTATAGTGGATTTAAGTTTAAGTTTAAAGAATTTAAATTTTGAGTATTTGATTTAAAATTTTGAGTATGGGTTTATTACTTTGTGATTTTGTCGAATTAAAAAAAAAGATTAACATTAGATCTATTGGACTACAAGATGTGGATTCAAATTTATAATTTTAAGATTGAAAATAAATATCAAGTTTTGAGAATTTTTGAGGAGTTGAGATTTTATGTATTTAAAATTTTTGAGGATTCAAGTTCAATTCAATAAACATAGTCAAAGCTATAAAGATTTTTGGAAGTGATTAAAATTTTATTTTAATATTTAAATATTTGACTTTGAAGGAAAGTATATACATTTTATTTTAATTGTTCGAGAAGTTAAATTTGAAGGATTTTATTTTGAGGATAAAATTTTATGGTGGGTAGAAGTTATCATATTTGATTACTGACGAAAATAATAAATTGAGGATAATGTTGAATTTTTTTTTGAAATTGTGGATAATGTTGAAAGTTTTTAAAATTTAGGATAATCTCAAAAGTTTGAGATATAGTTCAAGGAACTCAAGAATAATGTTGAGAATTTTGAGTGTTTGGAGTTTGATATAATATTGAAACTTGTATTATGGGTTTGGTTAGACCAAAGGAATAACAATATAAAGATTTGACTTTATAACTTGTTGAATTCGACTTTTAAGGACTTAATTTGAAGTCAAAATAAATTTTTTTTTGAGAGATATGATTGATTGAGTAGATTTGAAATTCAAATATTGATGATGAGACTTTATTTTTTTTAATTTATTCATGAAATATATTAGTAGGATTTACTTTGAAGATTTGATTTAACTTTTTAATTTTTAGGATTGAATAATTAATCGATATTCTAAGGATGATCATTAATTTAAATATCGAGAATTCGTATACGTAATAGCAGTGAGGACAAAACAAATTATGCCTATGGGGACAAATCAAATTATTGTGAGAAATGACTACAATATGAGATTCCAAATTTTAAGGATAAATTTTTTGAGGAGTTTTAATACTTGAAGATTGGATTTAATTTTTAAGTTTGGATATGAGATTAAATTTGAAGGATTTAATTATTAAATTTATGAAGATATTTATAAATGAGATTTAAATTTTAAGGAAATAATGTTATATTGTATTTAAGAGTTATGACTTGTGAATCTGATTTAAGAGAAAAATTATATTAGATTTTAAATTTGGAAGATAAATTCAAATTTTGAAGATTTACGTTAAAATTTTAAGTTATGAGGATGAAGTTAATTTTAAGGACTTTGTTAAATAACAATTTTGGTTTGACTTCATAATTCTATTGCTTAAATTTTGATGGTGGCAGAAAAATAATTATTATTAAGGATTTTAAATTTCGAGGATAAACATTAATTTAAATAAAGAGTTGATAATTTAATATGGCAGAATTGACGATTTTGTTAAATCATAGATTTTTATGAAGAATATGATATGATTGAATTTGTTATTAAATTTTAAGAAATTCAAGAAGATTATCATTATATTTATTTGACTACAAGATATAAATTTAAAGTTTATATTTTGAATGTTGCATATGAAGATTTTGTAAGTATTATATTGTTTGAGTATTGTGTGAAAAAAGAATCGAGGAGTAAGATCGTTAATGGTTTAGTGTTTGAATTCAAATTTTTGGGATGTGAGTTTTAAATTTAATAAATATGCATTGATTGGATTTCAATTAGAGGATTGTATATTAATTTTTTATGAGTATTTAGTTATTAACTTAAAATTTTGGAGAAGATTGTGATAGGAATAGAATTTAATGTTAAATTTGAAAATTTTCAGAAATATGATATTTATAGAATTTTATAAATTTTGTGAAATAACAATATGGATTTACTACATGATTATATGGTTTGATGAATTTAAATTTTGATGGTAAAAAAAAAAAACTAATAAGGATTTTAAATTTCGAGGACGATTTTTTTTAAGGTGGGTAGACTTGTAACCTCCGAATCCTAAAATTCTAACTTAAATGTTGTTATTAGGTTAATTTGTTGCTATTAAATTTTTTCCATAATTTTTGTTAATTAAAAACAAGTAACATAGAGCTTTTTAGAATTTATTTATTGTCAAACATAATTAAAAATATCCTAAACTTTAATTTTAGGTTATAAATAATCAAATATATTTTCTAGAATTTTCTGAGTATGTTTAGTATTTATTGGGAGTTATTTAGGCAAATAACTAATTTTCTACTACTTCTAAAATTTATTTTTTAAGCCAAGGAATATGGAATGGACCCACGTAATTTTTTAGGGTTTATAATATTATTATATATTTTTTCAGAATTTTTGGAATATTTTTAATATTTATTTTTAGTCAAATAGGTAAAACTAAATTTTAGAGCTTCTCCTATTATAGTAGAAAACCTATGAACATAAAATTGTTCTAAGTATTTTTCTAGGATTTTTGGGTTCAAAATATATTTTCTGTAATTTTTCAAATTTTTATAATTATTTTTAATATTTATTTTGAGTTATTTAGATTTAAAATGACCTAAATAATGTTTTGATAAAGACAAATCAAAACAAAATAATATAAACAAAACCGTCCAACCAAATTCTGACACGTGTCAGCCTATCACTTTTCATTCAGCCGCATTTCAGCCAACATATATATATATATATATATATATATATATATATATATATATATATATATATATATATATATATATATATATATTATAATAATCTTAATTATCTCATTATTTTAGAGAGAGAGAGAGAGAGAGAGAGAGAGATTTGAGGGGATGTCATCTAGGGTTTCTTTTATCTTCCAGAAGCCATTACTCATAGCTCCGGACTCCAAACACAGGCCAGTTTCTTACGTTAGAACCGTATTGAGGTTAGTTTTCTGAATATATAAATTATTTCACGAAATTTTGAATATTAAATTCTGAAAAAATTGTAGAGCATAATATGTCTAAAAATAGACGAGTCTCGGTGTTTTCGCGATTCTGGGAGAACCAGAAATCAGAATCATGAACCGTTTAAAGTTTCAGAAAGATAATGTCGAGTTTATTGACATATGTTTTTTTGGATTTAATACGATACATTTTGGTGTTGTTAATTCTGTAGAACCTCTAGGTTAACAATCAACCACCGTTACAGAATATAATTTTGGTATATGCAATAATTTCTAAACTAATTTGATTCCGGATAAGCTACAAATTCCAGCATGTTTGTGAAGCTGAAATCTACAGGAAACCATGTATAAAAGTCGAGTTTGCATCGGTTGACTTTTTAGTCAATAGATTACCTCGATTTGCGTACCATGAGTCTCGAGTGGATAAAATTTATTTCCTTTGGACAAAATTTAGGAATTAACCTAAAAATCAGAATAATAAAATTAAATTAGGATTTTAGAATAATTATTTCAGAATTAGATAAATTAAAATAACTTATCTTTTGACATGATAAATTATAATATATAGGCTATTTGGACTGTGACTTGGATTTTGACTTATATCAGCTATGGACCACAGGCGAGTACATTCTCTGATAGTTTCTATTATTTGATATTTTCTATGATGCATGTTTATAGTGTTGTTTTACCTAATTTTTGACATGATGGATATACGGATTGGTATTGTATAGATTTATTTTTGTAAGATATGTATTTTCAGGCCTATTGACTTTTTTTGGACTAATGAATTACTGGACTAATATATTTTCTGGCCTGTTGACCTCTTCTGGACTATTGATATTATTTGTCTTTGGACTTGGATCCATGAGTAGTAGTCGGACGAAGAAATACCTAGGAGACGTGTGAAAATTTCCTCTCCATCCCATGGTCTTTCTGGAATAATAGCAGCCGCACACGACACATATGGTTTGCCGGATATTACTCCCTAGCCGTTCACATGTCAACTTGGTATTTCAAAATACTAGTTAGATGCAGTCATTCTGGATTAATCTATACTTGCTGATTGTACACTTGCATGACAAGTTTCATAGTTCACATATCTGTCCGTCTTTACATGCTTCTCTGTTCTTCTTTCTTGTCTTTCATTATTTATCTATTTAACTGTTCCTCTATGATGTACCCTATTCCATTATTATAGGCTCATCAAGTATTTCATAACTATTTACTGTTTATAGTATTTGTCAATTAATTAGAACTGCTATTGGGTTGTACTCGTTCCATCCTGACTGGATAAATATTTTTAGTTGACTTGCTATCTTGCTCATTGGATTTTGTTGGAGATCGAGATGCTTTTGGAGGCCAACATTAGAATTTAGATAGTTTAGCAACTTCTTTGGATTTGATGTTTAGCGGGTTTGTTCCCGAGTTATGATTTAATTATAAATTAAGAATCTTGTAAAACTATGTAAATGTTGTGAATGAGCAATAGATTTGAATTTGTGATTAAATATTACCTATTTGGATTGATGGACCATTGTTATCATAGACAGCGTACTACCGTCGATGCTGCAGCGTAGGCTGGGCTTGGCTACGTACTTGTATCTGAAAAGCGGGTATGGGTCGTAACATGTGTCGAGTGGAGCTTTGCACGATGAGGTTCTTCAGGAGGTGCATTGATCTTAGTACTTTATGTATCCAGGTGCCAATAAGATGTATAGAGACATGAAAGAGCATGTTTGGTGGTATTGTATGATGCAGGAGGTGGCGAGCTTCGTATCCAGATGTCTGGTATGTCAGCAGGTAAAGGCGGAGAGACAGAGGCCAGGAGGATTGCTTCAGCCTTTATCCATTCCATAGTGGAAGTGGGAGCATATGACGATGGATTTTGTATCAAGGCTTCCGCATTCTCCAGTGGGTAAAGACCCGATTTGGCTCAACGTAGATATGTTGACCTAATTGGCCCACTTCTTGCCATTCAAAGTGGGGACGTCTATGGAGAAGCTCGTGGAGATGTATGTACGATAGATATTTAGATTGCATGGAGTTCCTGTGAGCATAATCTCAGATCAAGATAGTCGTTTCATATCCTACTTCTGGAGGAGTTTGCAGGCTAGCTTGGGCACCCAACTCAAATTTAGTACCGCATATCACCCTCAGATAGACGAACACTCGGAGAGGACTATTCAGACTCTCGAGCATATGCTTCACACCTGTGTTCTAGATTTTGGAGGATCTTGGGAGGATCACCTTCACCTGGTAGAGTTTGCTTATAACAATAGTTACTAGGCTAGTATTGAGATGTCACCATTTAAGGCATTGTACGGACGAAGATGTTGTACTCCTCTATCTTGGGATGATGTTGGTGAGAGAGTCTTGTTTGGAGCGAAGATGATTGTGGATGCAGCTGAGAAGGTGAATCTTATTAGAGATAGACTTCGGATGGCACAAGACAGACAACGACATTGTGCCAATAGCCACCGGAGACCATTGGAGTTTGAGGTATGGATTTTTGTCTGTATTGCTTGTGATTGCTTTGTTTTGGTTGGAGTGCTAAGGCTGTATTTTGTGTTAGGTTTACGATCTGGTTTTCTTGAGGATTTCTCCGACACGGGGCATGATTCACTTTGGTAGAGACGAAAAGCTTAGTCCATGATACATGGGACCCTTCGGTGTTCTTGAGAGGGTCGGTGCAGTGGCCTACAGGCTAGACTTGCCGCCTGTACTAGAGGGAGTGCACAACGTGTTCCACGTATCGCAGATGAGTACATGGCAGATCCTAGCCATGTATTAGATTACTCGAAGATCCAGGTGGGTCCGACTCTCAGTTATCCAGAACAACCGGTGGAGATTCTGGATCGCAGAGAGAAGGTGTTGCGAAACCAGACGATTCCTTTGGTACGCATCGCGTGGAGGCATCACTCTCCGGGAGAGTCTACCTGGGAGAGGGAAGCCGAGATGTGCGAGCGATACCCTTATCTTTTTGAGCCGTGAGGTATAATTTTTTTTTGCTTGCTGTGATTGCTTGTTGTGGTTAGTTCTTTTCTTAAATTTCGAGGACAATTTTTTTTTAAGGAGGACTTGTCACTACCACATTTTTAGATGAGGATAATCTAGTCAATTTGCATATAATTTTTTTAGAGATTAATTTTTATTTATATTATGATAATAATTAATATTTATGGGTGTGTTATTTATTTATTAGTTACTGGGCTAGCCTATTAGTTAAACTTGGCACTTGTGAACCCAATTAGATTTATCGAGACAACTTGTGAGCCCAACATGGACTAGGCCCAATAGATCCATTTCCACTAATTAATTAGGAGGATTAGACTAATTTGTATTAGATTAGAAGCTTTCCAATTTAGCCCTTCCCTAATCCTCTCCATAAATAACAAGTAGGGGCATATTAGATATTGATCATTGCTTGGAGAAGGGGAAAGTAAGGGGCCGGCCACATATAGAGGCTTTTCTCCCTCTCTCCTTTTTATTTGTACTCTCATTTTAGATCCTCAATTCATAGATCTCCAATTCCCTTCATTCCTCTATCAACCTGTCTTAATTCATTCATATTTCCCTCTTATTTTTATCACTCAAGGAGCATTGGATCTTGGAGTTGCAAGGAGCACAAGGAGAAGGAGCTCTGGCAAGGAGATCGTGTCCGTGGGAATAATTTATTGGAAATCCATCTCCCAATTGGTAAATTCTGAATTCACCTTTTTTCTAACTTCCAAATCATGCACTTGAATATTAGGAATACCCTAATGACATAGGGCTACCTATAGGAACAAGTTCTAGGCCAATTGAATGTATATTATAATTTCTACATGGTAATTTGTATATATTTTGGGAGAATTTCGGGATTGACACATCAAGTGTGTGTCATGAGACCAATTCAGTCAAATTGGACATAGAACGGGATTAGGATACTAGTTACGTGTCCACAAATGGATACGAGTAGGCCGTATCATGATACGGTAATACGGGATCCAATTTGGGTATTTTGTATAATTTCTCCTTAATTCCTATTGTAGCTAGTCCTAATAGATGTTGTTATATATAATTTATGTGTATGGATGAGTACTAGTGATGAATGGTGGATTTTGACACCTTATTTGGACGTGTATCATGGTATCCTAGCTATGCATGCCTAGTGTTTGATATAATGACCCTTGTGTGAGTGTGTATGTTCTATATATATAAATTGTGGGTTGTGTGGATTACCTCTGTGTTGTTGTTATTAGTTGGTGCAGTTAGTATAATAGTAGTTGTGGGTGCTCGGGTTTTGAGTGTTGCAGGTAATTAGTTTAGGTGCAGTGGCTGTCTGTTTCCAATTGGCAAGTATCGGAGCAATTGGGGTCAAGGGAGATGCAAGGATATACTAGAGCTAAGTGTACAGAAGGGGGAATGGGGTTCCAAGTAGCAGCAAGTCTTGGAGGGATAGGAATATTCAGTCCTTGTATCAGGCCATTAATTGGTGCTCAATTACTTGAGCTCTGTTGAGCAGTGAGGTAGCAGTGGCTGGAGCCATTGCTCGGGTATTTGGTGTTCTCAGTTAGTGAAAGGGGGTGCCCACAACAGTGAATATATGATTGTGCTGTTGGGTGATGTTGGTGTTACAGAAGTTGCTGTGCAGGTAGCAGACAAGTGATTGTGAATAGAAAGAGAAACCGGGTTAGAAGAAATTTAATACCAGAAGTAGAAGTAATAAAGAAAGGGGGGAAAGCTTAGATGTTGCAGATACCTTGGTATCAGTTATATTATGTGTTAGTAAGTTGGTTTAGTGTCAATAGCTATATAACAGTTAGTACTTAGTGTAGTGAATTGTGTTAAGCTAGTGTTGTCAGTTGTGATTGTGGTAAAGGGGAGTATAATATCTGGCAACAATGCACTGCCATACTATTGTACAATATTGATTGAGATACCTCACTAGTATCAGTGAAGGCTAGGGGTGTGAGGGTATTAGGATGTGTGAAATAGGTGCAGTGGGATAAGTAAAGTAATTTGAGTGCCAGGTAATCACATAATGATGTATTTGTGCAATTGGTTTGGGGTATTAAGTCAGAAAATAAGTGGTGGTATTAGATGTCAGTTACTTGGTATCAATTAGTGTAAGTTCAGATTTTAGTAAGTATAACTAGTGGGTCTGTTAGTGTTAAGTTAAATATTAGTTATAAATTAGTGTTATGATAAAAATGTTAGTAATATATGTAAGTTATATATATATATATATATATATATATATATATATATATATATATATATATATATATAAGTGGATACACTCTATTAGATAATAGTTAGAGGGTTGTGGTGTTAGTTAATATTATAGTGTTAAGTTTAGACTAACCTAAGGTATTAGCTAGTAGTACTCTAGAAGTGTAGGAAATAACCTTGTATAGCTATAATTAGTTAGTATTAACTTGTTATTGACCAACTAAGACCAATTAACCTAGTGAGACATAGAAATAACTAGTATGACTTAGAAATGACCTAGTAAAGCATCCTTATTGCATTTTAGCATATTTCTTATTTTATATCACCCAATTTGATATGCCATTCATATCTAGGGGTGTGTGTGTGACACCAGCTCGAACACCGAGTGATATTATTTGCTCTGGAGAGAGGCGAGTACATTCTCTAATAGTTTTCTTATTTGATAGTCTCTATGTTTCATGTATTTAGTATTGAGATATTTCATTCATGACACGATGGTCACATGGATTGGTATACGTGGATCTTTGTCATGAGATATTATTGTTGTAATTACTCAGTGATTGCCGTGTCATGTTTCGTGATTACTCAGTGATTACAGTAATATTTTCGTGATTAAATAGACCGTGATCATAGTGCATGATATTAGACCATGCATTGTGATATACGTATATAACGTGTCATGATTTGGATCCGTGTACCAGTCGGGAGATGGAAAAATATTAATGAATATGTGATCATACCTTATAGCCCGTGATAGTGTCACTCCCCATTCCCGAAATGTATATTTTGGGATATATTTATTTCTTGCTTGTATTTATTTCCTATTTAGAGTATTTCTTGCTTGCATGATAATTAGGTTACATGCATAGAGACTAGACCCATTCTAGGCTATGGACCAAAACTATGAGACACAACTATATATATATATATATATATATATATATATATATATATATATATATATATATATATATATATATAAACTAGTTTTTTTTTCTTCATTTGTGCTTCCATTATGGTGCTTGCTATTTAGGGTTTAACCCCACTGGTTTTGCATGGCCAAGTTTAGAGCCAGCGCCCGAGGATTAAGCGTACTTTCCCTTGAATAATGGTACGCACCAGGCGGATGGCCGTTGAAGGGAACGAGTGGGTTTCTTCTCCCCTGCTCGTTATTCCATACTTTACTTATTTTGGGCATTTAGCCACCGACACTTGTTAGTCGTAAGATCTGGATATTTAGTTTCCTTTACATGATTGTAATTAATCAGACTGCAGCTGATCATGGTTATTTACTTTTGATACTCTGCCATCTTTCTTATTTTGCACAACTGATTTCCAGAATATCGTAGCAGGGCATTTGGGATTCTTTACTTTCTTGTCATATATGTTCTATTTTTTCTGTTCTTGCTTGACTGATTGAGATAATATATATGCTGTGTGACCCTAAGTGACTTGCTTGTAGTATGTACCTCCTTGTCTAGTTACAGCCGTGACCGTCGTACGATATTCTATACCTTGTACGAGAGAGCTGGCCATGTCGTTCTCCGTATAGGGTACCAGGGCATGACAAGGTTTTAGTGGTGGCCCATGTAGGTCTGTGTTTTCAGACTTGTGGGGTATTATGATCATAGGAGTCTCAATCAAACATATGCCTTTAAAATCCTGAATTCATTCTTCTCGAAGCCTTGCTTGACTATCGAATCAATTGTTTCCTTGATCATTTCCGACCTGTTCTTGATGTGTCTTGTCCTTTTTTTAGGGCTTCTTCAGTTGTTGGAGCAGCACGTATGGCAGGACATGGTTCCCATAGGCAATAACGAGAGGTAGCACCTATTTAGAGCCACATTCGAGTAGAGCCAGTAGTTGAACAAGCTGGCACGGTGGAACCAAAAGTTGGACATATTGAGCAACCAGTCCCTGAGATTCCTGTACCCCTAGTAGTACCAGCAGTACCAGTAGTACTTGATACCTCGATATTATTGGAGATCCTCTGGGGAGTGATGGCTACACAATAGCATCAGATGGCAGTACAACAACATCAATAATTTCAACAACAAGAACTGAATATCTTGTTGAGTCAGTGTTTGTAGACGACCCTGGAATGAGGAGGAAGGACTGATTCAGAGGCGTCGATTTGATTTTTTTGACTTAACCCGATATACTTTGATGACACGGAGAACGCCATCACGATAGATGCATGGCTCCCAGACATTGAAGTCATTCTGGCGGCGACAAAGGTTCCGACTGATGAACAAGTTGATCAAGTTCGATTGCAGCTTCAGGACCTTGCCCGTGAATAGTAGACGTCAGTAGAGGTTAGCTTGAGGCGTCCTATCTCCTGGGACAGTTTTAGGGCTCGATTTTGGGCCAACTAATTTGGAGTTGTAGTACAGTATGAGCTCCAACAGAGATTTATCGGTCTTAAGCAGGCCGGTAGAACAATGGATGGATATGCAACCGAGTTTTGCAGGATAAGTAGATTCGCTTCGACTATGGTGGCTACGGAGTCAAGTAGAGCAATGAGGTTCCAGCAATGACTTCATCTAGAGAGTCTACAACTGGTAGAGGGGCACGACTACCAGACTTATGAAGAAGTACTGATAGCAGCTAGTAGACACGAGCTTACCATGCAGAGGTTATCGGCAAGGACAGGAGGCCAAAAGAGGTCTCATACTCAGAGAAGAAGAGGAGGTGGAGGACTACGTCAGACGTTAGCACCATCACCTGGCATTCGCATCCATGGTTCATCCCTAAGAAGGGCGGCAGTTTCGACGGTGACAGTACCGGCTCGGCAGCAGCCAAGACAACAACAATAACAACACCAGGGAGCACCGACTGATGTACTTATTGTGGCAAAGGAGGCCATAATAGAGATATATGTAGGGTAGCCAATGGGTTGTGTATGAGGTATGACAGTCCAGATCATCAAATTATTAATTTTCTAATGATGTAGAGTCCAGGAGGGCCAGTTCAACAATTCCTAGTACTGCCAGCACCAGAAGCTTTGCAACAAAGAGGGCCAGCGGCAGAAGTGCGGCCATTAGCTCAGTGTCCGTTACTGACACAAGCTGAGATATACCACCAGCAGTAAAACCAGCAGCAGGGCCAGTAGAGGCCACAACAATGTCACCAAGGGATACAGCAACAAAAAGCACAACAGGACCAAGGGCAGGCTTTCACCTTATCTTTGGAGCAGGCTTTAGCATCGGGCGACGTGGTGGCAGGTAACATTTTGCATCTTTTCCTGTTGTAGCATTGTTTGATTCAGGCATATCTCATTCTTTTATATATGCACGATTCATGACACTCATTGGATTGGAGTTAGAGGCATTGCCACAGAGGTTGAATATACTCCCTAGTAATGGGATCGTAGGAGTTAGTAGAATATGTATAGCGTGTGCGGTCATAGTGTGCAGGCGTTCACTACCAGCACGGTTGATCGAATTCTCTATGGGTAACTTTAACGTTATCTTAGGCATAGACTGGCTGAGAGACAGTCATGCTACGATATATTTCCATAAGGATAGGGTATTATTTTGTATCCCGGGCATGAAAGGTTTCACCTTTGACAGATCTGTAGGAGACCAGCATGAAGAGAGAATCGCAGCAACAATGTTAGAAGAAGAACAACTTCCCGATATAGTTAAGGAGTACTTAGACGTCTTCTCAGAATAACTACTAGGGTTACCCCTAGTAAAAGATGCTAAGTTTTGTATAGAGTTGATTCCTAGAGCAGGACCAATATCTTGCAAAGTTTACCAAATGACACCATCAGAGCTAGATACACTGTACCAACATATAAAGGAACTGAAGGCAATAAAGTTTATTCGAGCCAGTGGATTACCATGGGGAGCGCTAGTGGTTCTAGTAAAGTAAAAGGATGGGTCATCACGGTTACGTATCGACTACAAACAGTTGAATGGTGTAACACTGAAGAACAAGTATCCATTACCAAGGATCGATAATTTGTTTGATCAGCTGAGTAAAGCCAAGATTTTATCTAAGATCGATCTTTGATCAGGGTATCATCAAGTAAGAGTTCGGGAGCAAGATATACCTAAGACAATATTTAGGTCACGATATGGGCATTACGAATTTTAGTTATGTTATTCGGACTGACTAATGCTCCAGCGATATTTATGGATCTGATAAACCATATTTTTATGTCGTATCTATATCAGTTTATGGTAGTTTTCATAGACGACATTCTAGTCTACTCTAGTAGCGAAGAGGAGCACAAAGAGCATCTTCGGAAGGTCTTACATATTTTAAGGAAACACCAGTTATACGCAAAGTTTAGCAAGTCTGAGTTTTGGTTGGATCACGTATCATTCTTGGGTCACATCATCTCTGGAGTAGTAGTAGCAGTAGATCCGAAGAAGGTTGAGGCCGTAGAGAGTTTCCCAGTTCCTAAGACAATAGTTGAAGTGCGTAGTTTCCTGGGATTGACATGATACTACAGAAGGTTCATGGTAGAATTTGTAAGGATTTCAGTACTGCTGACTCGATTAACGTGCAAGGAAGCTAAGTTCGACTGGTCAGCAGAGTGCTAGACATCATTTAAAGAATTGAAGAAGGGATTGATTTTATCTCCAATTCTCACACTTCCAGTTAGGTTCTAGAGGGTTTACAGTATATTATGATGCGTCATGCAAAGGACTTGGGTGTGTATTGATGCAAGCTTCGAGATCACGAAAAGAATTATTTGACTCACGATTTGGAGTTGGCGGTGGTAGTATCTGCACTTAAGCTGTGGAGGCACTACTATTATGGTGATTGGGTGGAAATATTTACGGATCACAAGAGCTTAAGGTATGTATTCATTTAGAAGGACTTGAACATGAGACAGAGGAGGTGGATAGAATTGATAGATGACTATGATATGGAACTTCAGTACCATCCATGCAAGACAAATGTGGTAGCAGATGCTCTTAGCAGGAGAGGTAGTATATTTATGTTGATATCGCAGCGGCATATCTTAGAAGATCTTCAAGAAATAGGTATCAAAATAATATTCCTGCAAGATGTAGGAGTATTGGATAGTTTACAGGTACAATATACCATTATAGAGAGCATTAAGATGGCCCAGGCAGAGGATCCAAAAGTTTAGAAGCTTCGGGCGAAATGTGAGTCTAGTCTCAGGAAAGAGTTGACGATTCATGAAGATGGAACTCATAGGTTTAAAAATCGTCTCTGTGTACCTAACGGAGATATCCGACAAGAAGTAATGACCGAGATGCACAGTTTTCGATATTTAATTCATCCAGGAGGTACCAAGATGTATCAAGACATCAAGCAACATTTCTGATGGATCGAGATGAAGAGGAAGATAGCACGATTCATTTCGCAGTATTTGGTATGCCAGCAAGTGAAGGCCGACCAACAAAGACCGACAGGATTATAACATCCGTTTCCTATCCCGGAGTAGAAGTGGGAACATATCACGATGGATTTTGTGACCGGTTTACCTAGATCCCCGACTGGTCGTGGCGTAGTTTGGGTAATAGTGGATCGTCTCATGAAAGTAGCTCATTTTTTTCCTTTTCGAGTAGGATAATCCATATGGCAGTTAGCAGAGATGTATATGTGACAGATAGTAAGACAACACGACATCCCAGTGAGTATTGTATCCGATCGAGATGCTCGGTTCACTTCATATTTTTGGAAGAGTTTGCACCAGAGTTTGGGCACCAAGTTAAGATTCAGTATCGCTTACCATCCATAAACAGATGGGCAATCAGAGAGAACCATCCAAACCCTTGAAGATATGTTGCGAGCTTGTACTTTGGATTTTGGAGGTTCTTGGAAAGATCACCTTTATCTCGTTGAGTTCTTATACAATAACAGTTATCAAGCAAGTATTCGAATGGCTCCCTTTGAAGCATTATATGGCAGAAAGTGTAGATCACCATTGGCATGTAATGATATAGGTGAGCGAAAGATGTTAGGCCCAGATATGATCATACAGACAATAGAAGTTGTCAAACAAATCAGAGAGAGACTTCAGATTGCGCAAGATAGGCATCGGCATTGGAAAGATTAGCATCGTAGGCCTTTAGAGTTTTGTGTCGGCGACCACGTATTCTTACAGATTTTGCCAACTTGTGGAGTCATTAGATTCGAGATTCGCGGGAAGCTTAGTCCGTGATATGTGGGTCCATTCGATATTCTCGAATGGGTGGGTGATATTCCTTATCGTCTTGCCCTTTTACCTTCGCTACGTGAGATGCACGATGTATTTCTTGTGTCTTAATTGCGTAGGTATGTCCCAGATCTAAGTCATATCCTCGACCATTCCGAGCTAGTCATTGGTACCGACTTATCTTACGAGGAGTAACCCGTATCCGTTTTGGACTGAAGGAAGAAGGTGCTCAAGAATCAGACTATCCCATCTTATCCGGGTTACTTGGGATCATCACCCTTTGGGAGAGTCAACGTGGGAGCGCAAGGACGATATTCGGTCTCGGTATACGCACATGTTCGACACAGAAGGTATATTCGTTCTTATGCCTTCGTATCTCGAATCTCGCAATTTGTTTACCCATGCTATGTGACAATGCTTTTCTTTATATGCTTGAATTTGATTGCATGAGCTTGTAGTTAGTGTAGTGCTTGTTCTGAGTTCCCTAGGTAGCCTTGAGTTTGAATTCCGAGGACAAAATTTTTCTAAGGTGGGTAGAGATGTCACTCTCCGTTCTCGAAATTTATATTTTGGGATATATTTATTTTTTGCTTATATTTATTTTTTACTTAGAGTATTTCTTGCTTGCATGATAATTAGGTTGCATGCATAGAGACTAGACCCATTCTTTGGTTTAATTAGACCCATGGTTTAATTGTTGGGTTGGTTCATTCATGAATTGAACCCATGGTCTAAGCCTTAAACCCTAAACTATAAAACCCAACTTCTTTCTCTCTCTTCCCTCATTCTCTCCATTTTCTCTTATTTCTTCATTTAGGCAAGTACACCTTGAACCACATGGAGAAACATCTTAATTTTTAATTATTGATTTTTCCTTGCAGTTTATTAGTCTATTATGTGCTCATGATGATTGTAAACACTTTTAAGTACTTGGGATTTTCGGTTTTAATGGATAGATTTTAGTAGATCTATATTCTAAGTTTAGGATTTTTATGGGTTCCTTGAGTTTTTGGTAGTTTTGATCAACTAAAACATAGTATTTTCAAAAAATAGTTTCTGGGATGGATGGAGCACTTTATTTCGAGTATTTTGGCTTTTGGTTCACTCAATTTGGAGTTAAAATAAAATTTTATGAAGAAAACAAAATTTTGGTTTTGGAGTTCTCGTCATGGCTGAACTTGCTGCCTGGAGAAGTTGAAGTCCCATACGGCCAAGAGATTCATGCGGCCTTAACCCATATATGACAGGTGAGCATATGCAGCCTTGAGCTCATGCGACCTCTGTGATCAGCGACCATATGACCCATGCAGCTATGCGGCCCAACTTCCTATGCTGCAGCTGATCCCATGCGGCCTTGATCCTTATGTGCACATGCGGCCCCTTGCACACGCTTTATCGGACTAGTTTTGTTTGAATGTTCCTTTGGACTTTATGGTTTGTATATGTGACTTTGATGACCACAAGAGTATTAGATCCATCTATGCATCATGACCCGACCACTTGTATCCGTGCTGATACACTTACTACGTGCTATATGTTCCTACATGCTAGGTGTTCCTACACAAATATATTATATATTTATACTATATTGTACCTATGCGCTACGTGACATATGATATAACTTAATCTCCAGCATGGACATAAGGGTTAGTTAATGACCAAGAGTGGCTAGGACCTGTTGATTGTTGCATCACGCTGGAGTAAATCCAAGTTGGACAATCAAGTGACAAAGTGGATTTGTATCTAGCATGGTCGTACTATGGTACATTATATAAGGGGAATACCATGTGACCACGCCATGTGATTCTAGTTAATAATAGGATTAACTAGGCAAGTAAACTTGTAGAGCATTGGGAGGGAGTAGAATCTCGAGATCGTGCCTAACTAGCCACCTCCAGTCATCTGAATTGGGGTATTCATGCTAGTCTCCATGGATATTGTTTAAGTCCTTATTAGTGGATGGCAATATCCGACTATTATACTATACTATGTATTCTATCCGATCTTAGCACGGTGGCCTTACGAGAGACCGGTACACAATACTACGTACTATACGACGATTTATGACTCGACTAATCCTGCTAGTACCTGGTTCGATATGAGGATTCCAATATGCATAATATCTCTGGGATAACCCAGACTCCATCTAGTAAGCCGTATATATGATTGGCCGATTAGGTAACTGAGCTTGTTTGTGTATTATATCTGCTGTCAAATAGTCCAAGGACATGGACTATCATGGTGTGATGGTCCAATCCTTGTTCTTGTTTTGTTGTAGGGTTAGATTATTATGGCATGATAGGCTATGGACCGAAACTACGAGATATAACTATATATATATGTATTTCATAATATGGTTTTATTTCTTCATTCATGCTTACTTTATGGTACTTGTTATTTGGGGTCTAACCCCACTAGTTTTGCATGACAAGGTTTAAAGCCAGCGCCCAAGGATCAAGCGTACTTCCCCCTGAACAATGGCGTGCACCAGGTGGATAACAGTTGAAGGAAACGAGTGAGTTTCTTCTCCCCTGCTCGTTATTGCACACTTTACTTATTTTGGGTGTTTAGCTACCGACATTTGTTTGCCGTAAGATCTGGACATTTAGTTCTCTTTACATGATTGTAATTAATTAGACTGCAACTAATCATGGTCATGTACTTTTGATACTCTGCCAGCTTTCTTATTTTGCATAGCTAGTTTCCAAAATATCGTGGCAGGGCATTTGGGACGCCTTACTTCCTTATCATATATGTTCTATGTTTACTGTTCTTGCTTGACTGATTGAGAAAATAGATGTACTGTGTGACCCTTAGTTACTTGCTTATAGTATGCACCCTCTTGTCTAGTTACAGCCGTGACCATCATACAATATTCTATACCTTGTACGGGGAGCTGGCCATGTCCGTCTCCGTATTCCGGTACTGGGGCATGACAATATTGTAGCCCGTGATAGCTAGCAGATCATGCAACTCACATATGGTCATGCTAGCTCCAATTTATTTGTATAGCTCGGGTTAGGCCCAAGTCGATCACATATTTTGCTAATATTTTAAGGCACAACCTATTATTTCATTTTCTTATTTCCAGTTCATTACAGTGATGTTCTATATCATATTATTCTCAGTTTATTTTTATTGCTTACCACGATTCTCTTTCTGTGATATTGTCCAGTTCAGTTACTTCCATCATTCGTTTTTATTACTATTGTTGTTTTATAGAATTTTATCAATTATTGGAACTGCTATTAGGGTTGTACTTTGCCCCATCCTGACTGGATATATATTTCAGATGACTCATTAGAGGATTGGTATCCTACACACTATGGGCCACATGATGGCGAGACAGTTGAACCATTACCCGTAGAGCCACTTGATATAGTACCACCAATTGGAGAGGCTTAAACTTTCCATTATGAGATTGTTTTGACATTAGCTAGACTTTATGGCATCTATTATATATTGTGAGCTTTGTGGAGATTTAGACTTTGGACTTGTGTTGTATTTGACTCTTGTACTTTTTCTCTTTTATTCCATATCGTGCCATATCTTTCTCTAATTTTATATTAGAATTGAGTATTGATTATCATTTATTATATATCATATTATTCCTCCATTTGGAGTTAGGATGGCATAACAGGTACCTTATATTTATTGTGTGAGATATTTAGATAGTATTGTTGACCTAGACAACGTTCTATGTCGTAATTATGATGTAGGATGGACATTGTTCATGTACTTGTGCCCTTATTCTGTGTGCGGGTGATAATATTTCCATTTTTCATCCTGATGCAGACTCATCTCACTCTCAGATCATTGCTGGAGCTGAGGTTCCATCTCTAATGGATGCTTATTTTTGTGTGCTACAGGCAGCAAAGGTCGTCAAGACCTCTCCAAGTGATGCTCCCGCTGATCGATCTGCTCTGGGAGCCGCTTGTACTGGATTTTATGTTGGTCTTTGTAAACCCCCAGATTTTCAGGAATTTTAAAAATGAATTTTTGAATTTTTTTGGAATTTTCTGTAATTTTTTAGGAATTAAAATAAATGTTCTTCTGAATTAAATTTTTTAAGTATTAAAATATATATTAAAATATTATGAAAATAATATTTTTGGGTATAAAATAAATAATTAGACTTACAGTAATTTTTCTGGATTTTATTGGACCTCGAAACTATTTTTAAAAAGACCTAAAAATTAATATTTTAATTAAACCAAAACAAACCAAAATAAACCCGGTTTATTATTAAACCGAACCGGACCAACCCTGAACCCGACCCAAACCCTAGCGGGTCGGGTCGGGTCTGAACCCAACCCAAACCCTAGCGGGTCGGGTCGGGTCTGAACACAACCCGAAACCCTCTAACCCAACCCACTACCCGACTGCCACAATAAATCCCTAACCCGTTCCCCTCCCCGACCGTTTTCTCTTCGGCTGTTTGCCTTCCCCTCTGCCGACCATCGCGATTCCCTCCAGCGGTTACGTCTCCCCCGCGCCCGCGCCTCTCCACCTCCCAACCGGCCGGCCGCCCGTCTCCCCTCTCTCAACGGCCGGCGACTTCCCCCTTTTTAAACCCCCGCAGCCTCTGTCAACTTCCCACTACAGCCATCTCCGGCCATCGCCTCTCCGAGACCTCGACCCGCCGACGACCCGAGCTACCCCGAGTTCCCCGGCCTCCATCGCCTCAGTCCACGCCAACCATCCTCAGCCGACCCCGAGCTCCCCACTGCGACGACTCTCCGGCGACGACCCTGACCACCACCCTCCTCCTCTCCAGCCCCGGCCGACCGAGCTCCCCTCCGCCGTGCCTTCGCCGTCAGTAGCCGCCGACCCCAGTAGCCGCAGCTCCGTCGCCAGCAAGCTCCGCTGCGCCGCGCCCTGCCCTCGCGAACGCATTTTTCAGTCGTTCTGACGCCCTGTTCAGGTAAGGTTTTCTCTCTCCTCGCTGCCTCATTTCCGTTCTGTCTACTGTAACGTGTAGACTACATGACCCCCTTAAAACCTGTGCCATCGGTTCGGTGTATCGCGTCCTGTGGCGATCGCAAACCGCGACGCAAAATCAGGAAAAGTCACCCTGTTTCTGAAAATTCAGAAACTGGCACGATCTCCCCAGTTCACGACCGTTTTGCGAATAACCTGTTAAATATTTTCAAAATTGGCTTAAACAATTATTTAGACTGTATAACTTAGTTTTAAAACCTGTTTTTAGTTTAATTTATTGAGCTGTAGATTGCATATTATTCGAGGGTAAAAATGACCAAAAAGTTGGTATTTAAATACCCTAATTTTTCCCGGAACTGGGTGCGCCCCGCTAAACGAGGCAAATTGGTCATGTGCAAATTTTACCAAAAGGTGCGCACCGTTAATACGGACGTGTGGGATTTTGCGAAAGTTGATTTGGATTTGCGTGCACACCGGAATCAACGTATATCCGTCGACAACGCCCCGTATCGGCCCTGTTCTGAAACTCGTTGTAACTTCTTGTACGCTCATCGTTTCGAAACGAAACTTGTGCCATTGGAATTATAGCGATACGTAGTTCCTGTGACCCAAGTTTGGTTCGATTCTGAGAACGTTGACATAATCCGATATCGTGGGCTCCACGGCTCCACTTGACGGGCGATTTTGTGATCGGCTCATCGAAATCCAGTTCTGGATATTCCGTTGGGTTCGTATCGTTGTTCTGGACTTGTGGACACTAAGTTTGACCAATTTGGAGAACATTATCTCTGGCATATTTTTCGGTGCGAAGCGGGCCACATGTGTACCCCGCTTTGACCAAAAACTGTCACTTTTGCCCCTGTGTCCAAATTGGACTTATGGACAGGTAATTCTAGCTAATTGATATTTTTTGAACATTATGGCAACGTTTATTTCAGCAACTAGAGGAGTACCTGCAGATCTCGCTGATACCAGAGCAGCAGTTGGTAATCAAATCCCAGGCAAGTGTACCTTGGCAATCTTGCAGTATTTGCTACATGTTATTTCCTTGATTTAATTATATGATAAATATGTTCAACCCAGAACCATGTTACATTACTTAACGTCCGAATAATATTCGGGTGTCAACACCGTACGCGGAGCTGTATAACGTCACCTAGAGATGGATATCGAGACACTATATATTTTCGTGCTTGCATTATCAAGCACGTCATACCATAGGACACTTGACACTATTCATGAGACAAAATCTTCCTGAGATATTTATGGTGATTATGTATAGGTTATAGGTTTCATGACATAGACTTATACATATACCTGGCTATCATTATGACTCGCTGCATCAGTTAGAGGTCATGATCTTGCGTGTCATGGACATGAGATATGTGATTACATTGGGTGGGGAGAGACACACAGGCTAAGGCTGATTATATATATAAAACCCTTATTAATGCGGTGCTCATGACTCTAAACCCGAGCTTGACCCATTTCGTGATATTACCGCTACTGGCTCCCAGACATAGAGCTTGTAGTGGTCTCAGCCTGAGTTCTAGTGATGCTCTCAACTTGCATATCACTTAGCTGGTTATATAGTTTATCCTATTGATTCATTTATTATTACACTGCATTTATTTTGGCTTAAGTTATTCTTGTACCTTGCTATATTCCCTGAGGACCTGGAATCCGGATTATGTCCCCAGGTTTAGCAGATGAGTTCTATCCCGAGGTATATGGAGCAGGAACAGGAGCAGGAGCAGACACTGGAACTGAACTAATCCCCGAGGACGAGGTGATCGCCGAGGATTTCTCTTGAGTATTTGTTTCATCTATACTCAGTATTTGTTATTATTAGACTCTTTCATTTCTAGTCTGTTGAATCTTTGTATCAGACTTATTATCGGATTGTTCCCCGATTTACTTTATGGAGACTTGTTGATAGTTATATTTCATTTTGCTGTTATTGATCATATTTATCTTCTATGGATGAGATTAGATTGTGATATGATATTTAGACCTTATTATTGTATTACAGCTTAAGTATACCCTGATGAGTCCTTTAAATTGGGTTTGCCCATCGGTGTGTGCTGCTAGCCATTGTCACGTGTCTAGTCCCTCGATATTTTGGGATTGGGGCGTAACATAGTTTTTGTGGTGGTCCATGCAGGTCTACGACTAAATTACTTCGGTTTCAACTTAGGGATCGAGCAAGCCTACAATAAAGATAGGATAAGTTATAGGATCTCATGCACTTGATTGAATCGTTCTTGATATCTATATCGGATTCGAATTAATTTCTTGACTTGCATCATGCCTTGTTTCCTCTGTGCGCCTCTTATAGTTTATTTTGATACAAGGTAATGGATCCACCAGCAAGCAACGAGACTCCTACAGGAACACCACAAGGTATTATGGTTACCTACGAAGATGAAGTGACACCAGTTGGTGGAGGTCAATCAGCACAACAGAGCAGTCAAGATACCTCAAGGTTCCGACGTGACGACATTCCACCTCCGCCATAGTTTACTCCACCAATGCCCATATTCCCACAAGGGCAAACTGTGGACGGGCAACAGATGTTGCATATATTCTATGCAATGATGCAAGCCAGCAGAAGGTTCAACAAGAAGCCCAACAAGCCAAGCGGAGAAGTTCATTGACAGACTTAGCTCTGAGCTACAGAAGTTAATCAGCTTTGTTGTAACTACTTTAGACACGGACGTTCTTGCTGCAGCACGACCCATGGAGTACATCACAAGGATAGAGTCCAGCCAGAAGTGGCCGTATGCATTAGCACCAGACCAAACACAACAGGAAAGAGTTGCAAAGCGACCACAGATGAATCCACCACCGAGAGAGTTTTCCTTCCTACTTGTCACTACTGTGGCAAGGTAGGCCATCTTGCTAAAGAATGCTGACTCAGATTGGGACTATGTTTAGCTTGCGAATCCAAAAAGCATTCGGTAAGGGATTGCCCTGAACATTGAGAGAAAGCATTGATGATTCATCAACCAGCCACATCAGCACCAGCCAGAGCACCACAAAAAGAAGCTGCAAAGAGAATTCACATGCACCAGCCACCCAAAGCATCTCCGCAAATACTGCCTATCTGTCAATATTGTGGCAAGCGAGGCCATATTGAGAAAGAGTGCAGACGCAAAATGGGATTATGTTTAGCTTGCGGATCCGGTCAGCATTTAGTGAAGGAATGCCTTGAGCGTCGAGAAGGAGCACAAATGGTAAACCAACAAGCTTTACCAGCACCAAGGCCAGCCTATCCAACATTAGGAGCAACACAAATGGGAATTGAAGGAGTCACACTACCAGCTTCGGGAGTATATCAACCGAGGCCACCCTTAGCATCACAAGCAGCACTTTTCCAGCAAGCTCAGCAACAGCAGAGGGCACCACCACAAGGACGCGGACAAGCTTTTGCGATGACCATGGAGGACGTGCAGACTTATGGAGTGGCGAATGCGCGTAAGATTTAAGTTATTCATTGATGTTTATTCCTAGTAATGCTTTAGCACATGCCTCTTAGTTCATGACTTTAGCCTTAAACCTAGTATTTTGAAACTTGTTAAATTGATAAACCTAGTTTTTCTAAGACTGTAGTTTTCTTTGCTCTAACCAGATTTCCTTCTCTTGAATTACCTAATTTTCATTGTTTAGGGAAATATTTTATTCATTCCCTAGGTGTTTTGCTAAACACTCATCATTCGATTTCTTCTTGATTATGATTCCTTGATTATGTCGTGCTTCGAACAATTCTTGCAACCGTGTCATCTCTTCTAACCGGTTATTTCTTTGATTGCGAGGACGCAATTCTCTTAAGGGGGTAGATTATAAACCCTCAGATTTTCAGGAATTTAAAAAATGAATTTTTGAATTTTTCTAAAATTTTCTGTGATTTTTCAGGAATTAAAATAAATGTTCTTCTGAATTAAATATTTTTAAGCATTAAAATATATATTAAAATATTATAAAAATAATATTTTTGGGTGTATAATAAATAATTAGACTTACAACAAATTTTTTGGATTTTATTGGACCCCAAAACTATTTTTAAAAGATCTAAAAATTAATGTTTTAATTAAACCAAAACAAACCAAAATAAAGTCGGTTTATTATTAAACCGAATCGAACCAAACCTGAACCCAACCTAAACCCTAGCGGGTCGGGTCGGGTCTGAACCCAACCCGAAACCCGCTAACCCGACCTACTACCCGACTGCTACAGTAAATCCCTAACTCGTTCCCCTCCCCGACCGTTTCCTCTCTGGCTGTTCGCCTTCCCCTCCGTCGACCGCCGCGATCCCCTTCGGCAGTTACGTCTACCCCGCTCCCGCACCTCTCCACCTCCCCACCGGCCGGCCGCCCGTCTCCCCTTCCTCAACAGCCAACGACTTCCCCCTATTTAAACCCCCGCAGCGTCTGTCAACTTCCCACCACCGCCATCTTCGGCCACCGCCTCTCCGAGACCTTGACCCGCCGACGACCCAAGCTGCCCGAGTTCCCAGGCATCCACCGCCTTCGTCCACGCCAACCCTCCTTAGCCGACCCCGAGCTCCCCGCTGCGACGACTCTCTGGCGACGACCCTGACCACCACCCTCCTCCTCTCCAGCCCGGCCGACCGAGCTCCCCCCGCCGTGCCTTCACCGTCAGCAGCCGCCGATCCCAACAGCCGCAGCTCCGCCGCCAGCAAGCTCCGCCACGCCGCGCCGCGTCCTCGCGAATGCATTTTATAGTCGTTCCGACGCCCTATTTAGGTGAGGTTTTCTCTCTCCTCGCCGCCTTATTTTTTGTTATGTCTCTGTGACGTATAGATTACATGACCCCCTCGAAACCCGTGCCATCGGTTTGGTGTATCGCGTCCTGTGTCGATCGCAAACCGCGACGCAAATCAGAAAAAATCACCCTGTTTCTGAAAATTCAGAAACTAGCCCGAACTCCCCAGTTCGCGACCGTTTTGCGAATAACCTGTTAAATCCTTTTAAAATTGGCTTGAACAATTATTTAGACTGTATAACCTACTTTTAAAACCTATTTTTAGTTTAATTTACTGAGATGTAGATTGCATGTTATTCGAGGGTAAAAATGACCAAAAAATTGGTATTTAAATACCCTAATTTTTCCTGGAACTGGGTATGCCCCGCTAAATCAGGCGACTTGGTCGTGTGCGAACTTCACCGAAAGGTGCGCACCGTTAATACGAACGTGTGAGATTTCATAAAAGTTAATTTGGATGTGCGTGCACACCGGAATCAATACGTATCCGTCGACAACGCCCCGTATTGGCCCTGTTCTGAAACTCGTTGTAAATTCGTGTACGCTCGTCGTTTCAAAACGAAACTTACGCCATCGGACTCGTAGTGATACGTAGGTCTTGTGACCCAAGTTTGGTTTGATTCTGAGAACGTTCACAAAATCCCCTATCGTGGGCCCTACGGCTCTACTTGACGGACGATTTTGTGATCAGCTTATCGGAATCCAGTTCTGGATATTCCGTTGGGTTCGTATCATCGTTCTGGACTTGTGGACACTAAGTTTGACGAATTTGGAGAACATTGTCTCTAAGATATTTTTCGGTACGAAGCAGGCCACATGTGGACCCCGCTGCACTCAGGCAAGTGAGGATATTGTACTGCACAGTATCTGGACCTGAGTAGTAAATATAACACCCCGCAACCGCACGATATATTACGCTGAGTCGGATTGAATAAAATAATAGCTGGTTATATTTGATTTATTGGATTTTGGGAAGAAGTATTGATTGAGTTGGTTTTATGTGCAGATGGCTAGCGGAGTTCGATGAGAATCAGGTATTCGTTCGGAGCAGTACTGAGATAGCTGGATTGGAGCGATAATGCCGTTTTCCTTAGTCCGATCAGTCGGATGATTTGGAGAGCACGGCCTGCTCGCACGGTCATACCAGTTGAGTAGATCGTACTTTGCATCGGACCACGGGTTCAAGGGATCGGCCGTATCGGCCGGACAAGATGCTTAACAGAATCAAACATTGTGAGTGGGCTTTGTCCCTTCTCCTCTACTCCTTCATGCCTAATAATATGGAACACACGTAAAGGCTTAAACACTTGGACTGGAACTTGGGAATCTCTACACTATGGCGTGCATAGAGTGTATGTCGTTTGCTTGGATAGGATTGTGGCTTGAATTGATTTGCACATTTGGATAGTTGGAGCTAGAGTTGAATTACACTTGGGGTAGTTGGTTGAATAATTGGAATTATGCTTAGACAGTTAGAATTATACATCTTGGTTGGAACACCGGATAATTCGGGCGAGTGAGCGTGCATCCGTGCACGAGTATCACTTGGGCACTTTGTCAAGCAAAGCGTGCAGTTGTGGTTCAAAACCGGACAACTGTATCGGCGAGGGTATTCTGCCACTGTTGGGGCATTGTGCCACGGGATTGTTCTGAGCGTGGGGTGTTGCACCAATTGGAACACTGTGTTCAGAAGCGGCATTGTGCCTATGGGGATGACTTAAGATTTGGTGCCTTGGGCTATATGTTGAAAGAATGGTTATGGATATTTTGGTTGGATATTTGGTTGAATGAGTCTTTGATCGCTTGGTGGGGCAAGAATGTTCGATCCTCTCGTCATACCTACTTAGTGTCTGCATGTCACAGACAACCTGTGTTGTACAGGGTTTTGTTTCCTCGAACGGGAGAGGCTCCGGGGCACCGGGACCTTCGGCCATGGAGGAGAAAAGGGTAACATGTCTTGGGTGCGGTGTCGGTAGTTCGATACGAACCAGAGGGGGATAACTGCCCATTGCTGGATTGGGTAGGACTGCCTATTGATTAGTCCGATCAATGTCTTTTATGGCTTGGCCAGTGACTTCATATAGATAAGTGTTGGCTTGCTTTTCTTTGGTTGGTTTGTGCTTCGTGTAGGCGCGGCCACCTTGCCTCGGCAAGAGTATGCATATTGAGATTGGATTGTAAGTTTTGGTTGAGGATGGATATTGAGGCTTGGTTGATGGTTCGATGGTTTCTCGTGTTGCTTAGGCTTTGAGTAGGATGGTTTGCATGCTAGAATCCTTCGGGTTGGTTATTTATTGGTTGTCGATTGGATTGAGTTGAATGCTTGCATGCTTAAACTGCTTTACAGCTTTCCTTAACATGTCATCCCTTTGCCATGAAATGAATCTAGGATTCAACTAGAAAGATCACCATTTAACTATTTTCATTCACTATTTTACTTAGTGTCGGCTTAGACGAGTGGGTTACCCCGCTCACCAGTACGACTATGTACTGACCCATGTTTGTGGGCATTATTTCAGGTACGCAGGTGTAGTGGCACTGCTTGGATATACGGGACATGCTGTATGAACTATAAGTACCTTTGTGGGCTAGAGAAAGAGCAAGAGTATTTTATCGCCTTTGAGGCAATCGCCTTTGTAGCATTTTATTTGGACCCTATCGAGAGCTTCGCTGCGTATACTCTGATGTGTGCTTGGTACACAATACTTGAATTTTGTTACAACTTGGTCGTTTCGATGATAACTTTGGTGTTTGACAATATCGTCTTATACGAGCGCAACTCCAGGCTCGTATGACATCACGTCCCGATGAGAATGATTGTCCTACGGGAGAGCTACAACATAGTGATTCACGTTCAGCGGGGACTATTGAGCTTCCGGGATATTGGGGCGTGACGTATTGGCATTAGAGCGCCTGGTTTATTTCTCGGATTTGGTCCTCTGCTTCATCACAAACTCTAAATAGTTTCCGCGTGTCGTTTAGCTGTTGGCTCTACTCAGTGCCGTATTGGATGTTTCATCCAATAAGTCTGTATATTGCTGGTTGTGGCTGCATTATGTGCTTCGTTGTGTTACTTTTGTTGGTTTTTGGTAGATCGCTTAGCATCGTTAGGCGTTGTTGCATTTGTGTAACAAGTTGAGAGCTGTCGTTGGGTTGGCTTGGCTTGTCGTTCAGGGAGTTTTTGATTTGCATCAGTGGATCAATTGGTTTGTAGACAAGATTGGTTATGCAGCATGTTGTGAGTAGAAGCATCGGATGAGAATGGATCATTGCTGGAGTTGCTCGTGTAGCGATTGTGTTGGATATAAGTTTGATTTTTGGCTGGGTATATCACATAGAACATTGGTTGAGCAGGTTTGAGTTTGGCTTAGGAATATCAGGATAAGTCTGCATGAGTTGCTCGTACAACAAATATAAGAAACAGTTGGGTATTGGATTGGATTACTTGGAAGAGAGATCGTCGTACAGGTTGGTCGTGTAGCAAAAATATTGAACATTTTGAGAATAGTTGGAAGCATTGAGAATGGGATATGGCACGAGTTGCATCGCGAGATTGATGGAAATAGTTGGATAATTCAGGCATTGGCTGAGTTTCATGTCAGACTTGAGTTGGGGATGGCAGGATCATACATAAGGGATGGCTCGAGTGGATCTTGGATCAGTGCAAAGGAATCATAATGCGAGTAATGACTTGATACGGAGTGGTATATGGGATACCACATAGTGAGCAAGCCATTGAAATATTTTTGATAGACATTAATAGAAATTGCCTCAAGGGACTCGGGTAACAGGAATATAAGTTGGTTGGTGCACATCGACTGAGTTGGGAAGAATAAAAAAAATGGAGCAAGCGAATATTGAGTTAAGAAATCGAGAACAGACTTGTGCAAATAAAAGTATCGTTGGACTTGAGATATGGACGAGATCGGAATAAACAGATGGAAAGAGTGTTTAGAAATTTGAAGGATTAAGGCAGACCAAGAATTGGAAACAAGTTGAGAGAGTCAGGTGAAAAGTTGAGTATCAGAGTTCGCTTGCACGATTTGGAAGTTCTGTAGAGCATTCATTGGATGCGAAGAGAGAGTTGAGCATAAGGAACAAACAATTCGAATAAGCTTGAGCGGAGCGATGGGTGATTCGAAAGATAGCGAGCACTGACTACGATTTTGGGCAACACATTTGAGCTGTTGGTTGAGCAATGAAACACGACTTGGTTTGGAGGGGCAATGCAATGGATTCAAATGGACTTGAAGGATTTTGGATATTCTTGCTCGAGAAGTTGACTCAGGTTTAGCGAAAGTGGAATTTTGGGCAAAATAGTCCAACGATGGTAGACGCATTCTCCGAAAGACGTAAACAGATTGAGGCAACATCTGAAGGCAAAGATTGTGGCGGACAGACTTTTGAAGATAGCTAAACGTGGGAGCAACGTCAGAGCAAATCACTGTACTGTTTGAGCAAGTTGGACGTGCACTATGAAACACTGCAAACGGATAAGAATTTGAGCAAGTCTTGAGTTTCGAGAATCATTGCAATTGGTAGTGCGAGTAGATAAACATGGCAATTTAGAAAATTTGATGGATTAAGGGCAGAATGGTAGATTGATGGAAATACGGTTTCAACGATCACAGTTCTCGGTTTGTGGCATGGATAGATAGTAAGACTCTAGGTGGTTAAACAGCGTTTGGTTGACAGATCGTCAGAGGTAGTGCATGATGTGCTCGAATTCGAAAGTTCGTTCAGATGGAATGGTTGGATTATAGCTCGAATTTGCAGAGGAGATATAGTATGGTTTATAAAAACTGTCCATCGTGATGACTTACAATTATCGAGCGTAGCTTCGGGACAGCTGACCCTAGCTACTTGACCGCCATATCAGAGATGAATATTGTAGACCCATAGAATGACCCTTACGGCGACGCATTTAAGAATGCATCGAGGGCAGATGTGAGTAGTGTGTGTTGGAGATTGGCCTATTGACTGAGTGTTGGATTTGTGAGATCCTTGGGATAGCCTTCAGCTGAAGATGCAGCCAGAAGACCGAAGTGATGGTGGGATTGGCCTAAGTCAACTGATGAGATTCAGAGTCGCAGATTTTTGTAGATGGCATCGCCTCTGACTCATCGTGCCCTGGAAGGGAATAGCATTCATATGAATTGACAACTGTGAAACTAGCTCGTGAAGTTAAAGTAGTGGCTCGTTCAGATTAAATCTTTGCGAATACTGGAAGGGACAGATTTGCCTCAGATTTATAAGATGTATCGGAACTTAGTCTGGAAAGCATGCTCGTTCAGAAGGCAAAGGTGATATTCTGTGCTTTAAGGCAGTGGAAGCAGCGCGAAGAACTATTCCATGCGCAACCTAGAAATTATGGCGAGTGTGTCCATATTGAAATCGTGGTGACACTATCCCTTTGGCGTGGCGACGAGATCTTCGTGGATCACACAAACCTCAATATAGATGTTCACCCACTGAGGTATTAAGATTTCAGGAAGAGGTGTTTGGCTGAGATAATCTAAAAGCAAAGTTTGATATTTGGGTAAGTCGCCTAGTTGGGGTAGTATCAGTTGAGATGATCGTTTGGTGCATGAGATATATTTGGAGATATTGCTAGTGCGGATTCAGAAATAGTTGGATGGATTGAGTTGGAACATGAACTGATTGAGTCGGTGGGAAATCATCATACTTGAGAATAGTGCTCAAGCAAATATGTTTGAACGAAAATCATGATTGGTTCAATTGAGAGTAAAGCAAATGGATGCCTCGGACATAAAGATACCCTTGTAACTTGTCCAAATTCGCAATCGCAAAGCTCGACTGAAATGCATATATTTCAGGGACGCCTTAAATATGTGTATGATCTAAAACTAAGCGATATGAGGAATTCGTATTAAGCTGCAAGGAGGATGTGGGAATATGAAATTTGTACGAGCGTTCAGCAGAGCGAGATGCTGAGTCAGGATCGTGAGTATGAGAGTTGCATAGAGCAGAGTTATGAATTGGACAAGCGGCATATGATAGGAACGAGTACCAGCACGGTTTGTGGATGAACCTAATTCTAAGTGGTATATTAAGTAATGCCCCATAACCGCAGGGTGCGTTACGCTGAGTCAGATTGAATAAAATAATAGCTGGTTACATTTGATTTGTTGGATTTTGGGAAGAAGTATTGATTGAGTTGGTTTCATGTGCAGATGGCTAGCGGAGTTCGATGGGAATCAGGTGTTCGTTCAGAGCAATACTGAGATAGCTGGATTGGAGCGATAATATCGTCTTCTTTAGTCCGATCGGTCGGATGATTTGGAGAGCGCGACCTGCTCGCACGGTCATACCAGTTAAGTAGATCGCGTTTGGCATCAGACCACGGGTTCAAGGGATCGGCCGTATCGGCAAGACATGATGCTTAACGGAATCAAACATTATGAGCGGACTCTGTCCCTTCTCCTCTACTCCTTCAAGCCTAATAATACGAAACACACGTAAAGGCTTGAACACTTGGACTGGAACTTAGAAATCACTACACTGTGGCGTGCATAGAGTGTACGTCGTTTGCTTGGATATGATTGGTGCTTGAATTGATTTGCACGTTTGGATAGTTGGAGCTAGAGTTGGATTACACTTGGGGCAGTTGGTTGAATAATTAGAATTATGCTTGGACAGTTGGAGTTATACATCTTAGTTAGAATACTGGATAATTCGGGCGAGTGAGCGTGCATCCATGCACGAGTATCACTTGGGCGCTTTGTCAAGCAAAGCGTGCAATTGTGGTTCAAAACTGGACAACTGCATTGGCGAGATTATTGTGCCACTGTTGGGGCATTATGCCACGGGATTGTTCTGAGCGTGGGGTGTTGCACCAATTGGAACACTGTGTTCAGAAGCGGCATTGTGCCTATGGGGATAACTTGAGATTTGGTGCCTTGGGCTATATGTTGGAAGAATGGTTATGGATATTTTAGTTAGATATTTGGTTGAATGAGTCTAGGATCGCTTGGTGGGGCGAGAATGTTCGATCCTCTCGTCATACCTACTTGGTGTCTCCATGTCACGGACAATCTGTGTTGCACAGGGTTTCGTTTCCTCGAACAGGAGAGGCTCCGGGGCACCGGGACCGTTCGGCCATGGAGGAGACAAGGGTAACACGTCTTGGCTGCGGTATCGGTAGTTCGATACGAACCAGAGGGGGATAGATCCCCATTGCTGGATTGGGTAGGACTGCCTATTGATTAGTCCGAACAATATCCTTTATGGCTTGGCCAATGACTTCATATAGATAAGTGTTGGCTTGCTTTTCTTTGGTTGGTTTGTGCTTCGTGTAGGTACGGCCACCTTGCCTCGGCAAGAGTGTGCATATTGAGATTAGATTGTAAGTTTTGGTTGAGGATGGATATTGAGGCTTGGTTGATGGTTCGATGGTTTCTCGTGTTGCTTGGGCTTTGAGTATGATGGTTTGCATGCTAGAATCCTTCGGGTTGGTTATTTATTGCTTGTTGATTGGATTGAGTTGAATGCTTGCATGCTTAAACTGCTTTACAGCTTTCCTTAATATGTCATCCCTATGCCATGAAATGAATCTAGGATTCAACTAGAAAGATCACCATTTAACTGTTTGCATTCACTATTTTACTTAGTGTCGGCATAGACGAGTGGGTTACCCCGCTCACCAGTATGGCGGTGTACTGACCCACGTTTATGGGCATTATTTCAGGTACGCAGGTGTAGTGGTGCTACTTGGATATACGGGACATGATGTATGAACTGTAAGTAACTTTGTGGGCTAGAGAAAGAGCAAGAGTATTTCATCGCCTTTGAGGCAATCGCCTTTGTGGTATTTCATTTGGACCCTATCGAGAGCTTCGCTGCGTATACTCTGATGTGTGCTTGGTACACAATACTTGACTTTCATTACAACTTGGTCTTTTCGATGATAACTTTGGTGTTTGACAACATTGCCTTGTACGAGCGCAACTCCAGGCTCGTACGACATCACGTCCCAATGAGAACGATTATCCTGCGGGAGAGCTGCAACATGGTGATTCATGTTCAGCGGGGACTATTGAGCTTACGGGAGATTGGGACGTGACAGTAAAGGTTCGGGGGTCGTTGCAGTTTTCAGTTCTTGAAATTGTAGTGCAGGCAGTTTCATTGTTGTAGCATTGGAGTACAAAAGAGTTGCTACAGTACAATGGCTGCACCTTGCAATACAGAAATCGATATCCGAAGGTGTTGCTGCAAGGAGGTTTGGTGCTCGAGTATCTCTGATACTCGAGAATATCAGAGTATCAGTAAAAGTGGGTTAGTAATAGCAATAGTTTCAGTATGTGGTTCCTTTGCTGTGCTTAGTTAGTCAATAGTACACACATAGATATTAGTTAACTAGGACACTGGTATTATATGTTAGTATTGCACCAGTGATTATAGTAACAGCAGTTAGTATGGTACTAGTTAACAAGAGGGCTGAACTCATATCGGATGTGTTGGTACTTCCAGTGCAGGTAGGTCCATTCAGTAGTTAAGTTAGGATGTTAGTTCAGTAGCTTAGTTAGAAGTATTACCTGGAGCTGAGTTTGAGAGGGTCGGGTTGGACTGACCAACAGCGTGAGCAGCAACAGCATGCTTGAGCTGCTGTAAGTTGCTCAAAACTCGAGTAGTGCACCTGGGAGTGTTGGGACATGTTTGAAATAGATGTAGGCAGCAATGTGAAGAATTTTCAGAGTGGTAGCATCAGCTGCTATGGCTACTCAGTGTTCTGCGTACATGGAGGGTGACTGGTGTTTGTGTGATGTTAAGTGTATCAAGACTGCCATGGGCTGTTGTCCTTGAGTGTTAGTCCATTTTTGGTTTGGTGAGTGTGTTATTCAATATTAGATACTAAGGGGTGTATGTGAGGTATGGGAGTGACTGATACTTAGGTGCAACAGTAACATAGATAAGTGAGATTTTGGGTTTGAATATCATGTAGGTCCAGGTATTAAGTTAATATCAAGTTGATGTTGTAGAAGTAAGCTTTTTAGTTGAGTATATATTAGAGGTATATACTACCTAGTATATTTAACTATTATATATATATATATATATATATATATATATATATATATATATATATATATATATATATATATATATATATATAAGTTAAATGTTGATATATATGTATTAACTAGTTATGTATATAAGTTATAGAGATTGATATTGGTATATAAAGTATCCTAGTACCTAGTTTTAGCTAGTATAGTTTTGATCATCAAGATACCAACCTAGAAACTTAGATATAGACTAACACAACCTAGAAATAGTGCATTTGACCTAGTTTAACTATTTTGACTTAGACTTGGCCTGAAAACCTAGAATTCGACTAGTTTAACTTCTTTATCATTACAAAACCTTGTATTGCTATAATATTTCATATATAGGTTGTGATACACCAGTTCAGACACTATTTGAAATCTATTGCTCTGGACCACAGGCAAGTATATTTCTCTGTTAGTTTTTATTTCATGATAGTATATATATCATATGTTCTAAAATTGTATACTTGATTCTGACATAGTGGTTTCACGGACTGGTAATATATGGATCCTGTTAGGAGATATTATCTGTTATCATATTCAGCGGGTATACCTTCACATGTATTTTATCGTGTGTATCCGGTATTGATTTTAGTGTACTTTGTGTTCACACACTGCTCATGTTCAGTGTGCCCATATTCGTGTTCGTAACGTGTCGTGATTGGATCCATCGGTATTGGTTAGGGATGGGGGAGTAAGAGTTGGTTATGTGATCAAGCCCAAGTGTATTTGTGTTCTTGTCGATTATATATTACATGTGTAATCGAGTTACCATATTGTATTCGTGTTCAACCCAAACCGATCACATAATAAACATGTATTCCATGGCATATTAGCTAGTTTTGTCGATTTTCTTTTTATTTGTAGTTATCCCATATTGCCTGTTCTTTATTCTAGTACATTACCTATTTACTCTAGTTCATTATATTTTGATGTTTAGTTATCTTATATTTTTTTCTATTATCTGTAATATATGCTCGATTATGTATTTGAAACTGCTTTTAGAGGTATGTACTTCGATCCAATCTTGACTGGATATATTTTTCAGATGATTGGCTTATGGACCAGTGTCCCACCTACTACGGGCCGCAGGACGGCGTATCATTAGAGGATACTCCTTTAGAGCAGGAGGACCTAGTACCAGGGGCTGAGGAGGCTTAGTCTTATTGTTTAGACTTGTATTAGACTTTATTGAGATTATTGGCATGTATGTATAAATATTATTTCGGACTTGTGGATGTATTGTGACTCTTTTTCTTTATTATTTTTTCTCGTTCTATATCTCCCTTAGTTGCTATATGATTGAGTATAGTTTACCATTATCATATACTATATTGTTCCTCCGTTTGGAGTTGAGATGACATTGACAGGTACCTTATATATCGTGTATAAGAAGTTTAGATAGTAGGGATAACCCAGACAATGTTATACCGTCGATGCTGTGGTGTAGGCTGGCATTGATCACTACTCGTGCCCTTATTCTGGGTGCAGGTTATGACAGCAACGACAGTTGTGTCATCGTTTCTCTCTTATTATTTTTATGCATGTTGACATAGTTTTACGAGAGTACCACTTGATGTTGAGGTATTATTATATTTTATTGGCCGTGACACATTTGTTACATGATTTATGAGTCTCATGTAGGACACAAACTTGCGCATTAGACTGGCCACCTATACGTAAAGGTCGTACGACGGATAAGGAATAACTGCTAATAGAAATATCATGTTTAGCAGACTTTGTAGTTACTAAAGGTGTTGCATGTTATGGATGTGACACGTTAGTATCATTAGGTGGGAAGAATAATGAGTAAGCGTATGGGGCACCTTTACACTTTTCTTTTGTAACTCGTACGTTCCGTCGGAGCTGCGCGATCAAATAACCCTTATATTATATTATTTTTAGGCAGCCTTTGACGATCGAAAGACATTATACTTTGTAGGCCACTGATTCTCCGAGAGAGTCACGCCAATCCTATTTTCAGCTAGATAGCCTATGCGTTGGAAATATGTTCTCAAAAGTGCATTTTCCATAGACGGTTAGGCAAACTTTGGATGTTTATGTTTAGTACTTTATTGGTTTGATTTTATGTATCTTGCTACGTCCCTTTGAGGATCTGGTTTGTTTCCAGGTATAGATAAGAATGATTATCCCCAGAAGTACGGACCCGGACCTGGCACTTCATTCTCTGTTGATGAGGTCTTACCTTCTGAGTACCACTGATTACTTTATTACTGATGGATATCTTAGTTGCAGTTTATTTTATTTGTGATTTATCTTATATTGGAGTTTTTTTCTCCTCTATAATTTTAGTTTTTGATATAGTCGATGGGTAGTGGATTTGTCTCCACCCGACTATTATTCTTTGATACTTCATACTTGAGACATTTAGCTATCTGTTTTGATATTCCTTTAATTGTGCTTATGGATGAGATATAGATGCCTGTGACTTGTGTTGACAATATATGTTCTACTTGTGAACTAATATTCATATTACAGTGTATGTATGTGTTATAATTTTCTAACATATTGGAGTTGTCATATACATACGACTGGCATGCTACGTATTTCTAGTCCTATGTATTTTGGGACTAGGGCGTGACATATTTTTGTGGTGGCTCAAGCAGGTCAGGAGTATATTGTCTCGGTTACGTTACTGGATCGAGCAAGCCTACAAGTAGGATTAGAGTATAGGATCTCATCCACTTATTTAATTACTTTCTTTGAATTCCAATTTCATACTCTCCTTGACTACTTGATTTACATCTACCTTGAATATGTTCCAATGCTCTCCTTCCCCCGTGAGATATGTTGTTTCCGTTACCATCACTGCAGATGACTCACAACTCGGAGGAGTTATACCTATTAGTCGCGTTTGTAGATTTTTCCCTGTAGTGATTCACGGCAGAGAGATGAAGGCTTGACTCTTAGTCTTTCTTATACCGAACTTTGATATTGTCCTTAGGATGGAATGGCTAAGCAAGTACTATGCTTTCTTCGACTACTACGGAGGAAGCATTCTCTTTAAGGTACCAGGCCAACCAGAGCTCGAGTTTGCATGAGGATCCACAGTGGTTTTTGCTGGTGTTCAGATGGTATTGGACGATGTCATTTATCACCCTATCATTTTAGAGTTTGAGGGCGTCTTTTCAGAGGACTTGACAGGACTACCTCCGGACAGAGATGTGGAGTTCTCGATCGAGTTGACTCTAGGAGTAGCATCCATAGGTCACATATTTATCGACTGGCAAAGAAGGAGATTGATGATCTGAAGGCACAATTAGAGGAGTTAGAGGATAAAGGCTTCATCCGACCGAGTGCATTACCCTGGGGATCCCTAGTGTTATTTGTACCCAAGAAGGATGGATTGGTGCGCATATGCATTGACTACACGACCTTGAATGTTGTGACTGTGAAGAATAAGTACCCACTGCCACGCATTGATGACTTATTTGATCAGCTTAGTGGATCCAAGGTGTTCTCGAAAATAGACTTGAGATCAGGATATCACCAGGTGAAGGTGCAGAAGCAGAACATTCCAAAGACCGCATTTTGGACGAGATATGGACACTACGAGTTTTTGGTCATGCCATTTGGATTGACGAATGCTCCAGCTATCTTTATGGACTTGATGAATCGAGTCTTCCATCAGTATTTAGACCAGTTCGTGGTTGTCTTTATAGATGACATCCTTGTCTATTCGAAGTGCCACGAGGAGCATGAGAAGCACCTGTAAATTATCTTAGAGACAATGAGGAGAAAGCGGTTATATGCAAACCTCAGCAAATACGAGTTTTTCTTGGATAAGGTCTCTTTTCTTGGGCATGTCGTCACTGGAGATGGTATTTTAGTAGATCCGGAGAAAATCTCGGCAGTTGAGACATGGCCCGTTCTTATGTCAGAATTGGAGGTGATTAGTTTCCTTGGACTTGCAGGATATTATCGTCGGTTCATAGAAAACTTCTTGAGGATAGCATAGCCTATGACTCGGTTGACGTGTAAGAAATAAGAGTTCATATAGACGGATGAGTGTCAAGCCACTTTTGAGGAGTTGAAGAAGCGACTGACCACAACACCAGTCTTGACCATTCCATTAAGACCAGGAGTCTACGTGATCTACAATGACACGTCAGAAAAATACTTGGGATGCGTATTGATGCAGCATGGCAAGGTAATTGCGTATGCATGTAGACAGCTGAGAGTACACGAGAAGAATTATTCAACTCATGACTTGGAGATTGCAGCCGTTATTTTTGCCTTGAAGCTATGGAGACATTACTTATATGGAGAACGATTAAAGATCTATACTGACCACAAGAGCCTCAAGTATATCTTTATGCAGAAGGAGCTGAATATGAGACAACATCGGTGGTAGCAGATGCGTTATCACCCAGGCAAGGCTAACATGGTAGCAGATGCGTTAAGCCGAATGCCTACGATACTATTCTTGACAACGCAGAGGAAGTTACTGGAGGACTTGCAAGAGTTGGCCTAGAGGTTGTTTTACCCGGATCAGACGAAACACTAGCCAACTTGCAAGTGCATTTATCCCTAGTAGAGAGGATCAAGACAGCTTTGCCTACGGATGCTAGATTCAGGAGGTTAAGAGAGAGGACCGAGGCTGGAGAGAAGACGGAACTGTGCATTCATGATGATGGGATATTATGATGTGGTGATCGTCTATATGTTTCCAATAGAGAGCTTCAACAGGTGCTAATAACTGAATCTCATAGTTTGATATATTCCATTCATCCTTGAGGCACCAAGATGTACTGCAAATTGCGACAGCATTTTTGGTGGCATGGGATAAAGAGGGAGATAACTTTCTTTGTGGCTAAATGCTTAGTGTGTAAGCAGGTGAAGGCTGAACACCAGAGGACAACACGGTTATTGTAACCACTTCTGATTCCTGAGTAGAAGTGGGAACACATTACCATAGAATTTGTCACGGGATTTTCGAAGAGTCTAAGTGGACAAGATGCTGTTTGGATAATTGTGGATCGACTTACCAAGTCCGCTTATTTCTTGCCTTTTCGAGTTGGCCAGTCTACAGAAGCTTTGGCTGACTTATACATAAGGCAGATTGTGAGATTATACGATGTTCCTATTAGCATTGTGTCAGATAGAGACTCACGTTTCATATCTTACTTTTGGAGGAGCATGCAGGAGAGTCTTAGGACATGTCTGAAGTTCAGTATGTCTTATCATCCACAGACAGACGGGTAGTCGGAACATACTATTCAGACTTGGAGGACATGTTGCAGGCATGCTTGCTGGACTTTGGAGGATTATGGGAGGAACATATATATCTTCTAGAGTTTTCCTACGACAATAGCTATCAAGTGAGCATCCAAATAGCTCCGTTTGAAGCTTTGTATGGAAGAAAGTTTAGGTCCCCCATGTGTTGGAGCGGCGTAGGAGAACGTCAGATCTTGGGGCCAGAATTGGTTGTCAGCACTGTGGAGACGGTAAAGAGGATACAAGGGCACTTGCGAGCAGCACAAGACAAGAACAAGCAGTTGGCAAATCTTCATCGCCGTCCTTTGGAATTCAAGGAAGGTGATCATGTCTTCTTGAGGATATAACCAACTAGAGGCACTATTCCCATTGGGGGACGCAACAAGTTGAGTCCAAGGAATATTGGACCATTTGACGTGTTAGAGCGAGTTGGAGAAGTTGCGTATTGGCTGGCACTACTACCTTCGCTTGAGGGAGTGCAAGATATATTTCATGTGTCGCAACTAAGGCGATATGTGGCCGATAACAGTCATGTTCTCGATTATTCTGACATTACCATTGGGCCGAGCTTGTCATACCAGGAGAAACCTGTGGAGATTCTTGACCATCGAGAGAAGGTGTTGAGGAATTAGTCTATCCTCTTGGCTCGCGTGGCATGGAGACATCACTCACCACGAGAATCCACTTGGGAGTGCGAGGATGACATGAACAAATGCTTTCTGTATCTATTCGAAGATCAAGGTATGAATTACTTTGTTCTTTTCTGCCATATAGCATTATCGTTTCCCTATCATGCTTTATTTTTAATTTTGAGGACACAATTTCTTTAAGTGGTGTAGAATGTAAGCACCCTAGATTTTCTAATTAAGAAAGAAAATATTAATACTAGGTTATGTATACTGCCAACACCTGAGGGTAGTTTGATAGTAGATAAATAAATATATTAGACGCTAATATTTTAAAACACCTAAAATAATAGCTTTTAGGAAAAAATAACAATAATAAAGATATATATAATAATAATATGTTTTATTGAAATAATAATGAATAATAATAAATAAAATGAGATAAAACCATTATTTTATGGACTAATAGTAACTAAGTGATGTTAATAATAAAGATAGTTAAAATAATAATAATATAAAGTATAACAAAAGGAAAATAAATATATAAAAAAATAAAAAGCAAAACCCTTACACCACAAATTCTATTCGACCTCCCTGCGATCCATGACCTTACCCAATACCCCTTTCGGTTACACCTATATATATATATATATATATATATATATATATATATATATATATATACGACGAAAGAAAACCCTAACCCTTTCCTTCCCTCATCTGTCGACGTCCCCGACCCAACTTGCAACCCTGCGATCACGTCGAACGCCCGAACGCTGCCGCTGTTGATTGGAGACGTGCGCGCCAACCCCGGTTTGCTGAAACCCAACCCTAGGTACCCATTTTCTTTGCTAAATTTCTCCCTACATACACGACCAAATTTTGATCCAGTTATTTAGATTCAACTTCAACATGAATACCTTCTAATGTCTTCAAGTAGTTTTATTCAAAGCACTCTATTTCTGATGTAAATTTATCCAAAATTTCCTAAAAAATATACTATTTTACATATATGTGAATTGATATTTTTTGAAACCCACATAATATTTTGGAAGGCAATTTTTTCCAATCGACCCAACAAAAATTTAATTTTCTTTTTCTGACACGAAGTCAATATAAGTAGGATTGAAATGACCTATTATTTGCATATATTTGATCATTGGTTATATGAAAAAATTTAGATTTAAAATCAAGAAAAACTGGTTTCAAAAACATAGAAAACTTTTGATACGACGTACATCCCGACAAATCAGAAAACCACGTCCTAATACCGGTTGCACTAAAAGACGCATATGGTATTTCTTGACGTGCGGACTTTCACGGAAGTTGATTTGGACATGTGTGTACGTCGAAATTGACCCGTATCCGTTAAAAGTTTTCCATATCGGCATTTTATAAAATTCTCTATGAGTTGGTACACGCTCGTCGGAATGCGACAAAACTTGCGCCATTGGATTCATGGTATCATGCGGGTCCTGTGACCAAAGTTTCACGAATTCTGAGATAGTTGACCGAGCTGCCTATTCGAGGGCCCCACGGTTTGACTTGACGGGCAAATTTGTGATCGGCTCACTAGAATCCAAAACTGGATATACCTTTGACTTTGTATCGTCGTTTAGAATTGGTTTGACCTATAAATTGTCCAACTTAGAGACCGTTACCCCTGGCCCGCATTTTGGTGCAAAGAGGCCCACTTGTGGACCCCACTTTTCATAAAATTACCATTTTGCCCCTGTGTCCAAATTGGACAAAAGGGTAGAGTTTTCTGACTATCTCGCTGATTTAGGAGATGTTGGTGATGTTTATTTCAACATCTGAAGATGTTCCTTCAGAGCCCCTACTTTTCGGTTCCTTGTGCTTGACGTCTAGACGCCTATATTTCACAGCTTGCTTGTCAGGCAAGTATACCTTGCCATAGTACTATTTAGTTACATTCATTTGCTGCATATTTATTTTCTGTTATTTATTTCCATTTATTTTGCTATATAAAACTGCTCATCCAAGAAAGACTTGGGTGCAACGACGGTGGCGTCGTCGTTCCTCTCTTATTATTATTATGCATGTTGACCTAGTTTTACGCGACCACCCCATGATGTTGATGTATTATTATATTTTATTGGTTATAACACATTTGTTACATGAGTTATGAGTCTCATGTAGGGCATGGACTTGCGCATTAGGCTGGCCACCTATACGTAAAGGTCGTACGACAGATAAGGAATAATTGCTAATAGAAATATCATGTTAAGCAGACTTAGCATTTTCTAGTGGTGTTGCGTGTTATGGATGTGACATGTTTGTATAATTGGGTGGGGAGAACAGTGAGTAAGCGTATGGGGCTCCTTTACACTTTCCTTTTGTAACCCGTATGTTCCGCCGGTGTTGCACGGTCAGATGACCCTTATATTATATTATTTACAGGCGGCCTCTAACGATCGAAAGATGTTACACTTTGTAGGCCACTAATTCTTTGAGAGAGACACGCCAATCCCATTTTCAGCCAGATAGCCCATGCGTTGGAAAGTTGTTCTCAAAATTGTATTTCACATAGACGGTTAGGCGACCCTTTGGATGTTTATTTTTAATACTTTATTGGCTTGCTTTTATGTATCTTGTTAGGTCTCTCTGAGGACGTGGTCTCTATCAAGGTATAGACGAGTAGGATTATCCGCAGGAGTACGGATCTGGACCTGACGCTTCATTCTCTATTGAGGAGGTCTTACCTTTTGAGTACCAGTGATTACTTTATTGCTAATGGATATCTTTGTTGCAGTTTCTTTTATTTGAGATTTATCATTTTAGTTTTTGATATAGTCGATGGGTAGTGGATTTGTCTCCACCCGACTATTATTCTTTGATACTTCGTACATGAGACATTTAGCTATCAATTTTGATATTCCTTTAATTGTGCTTGTGGATGAGATATTTATGCCTGTGACTTGTGTTGACAATATATGTTCCACTTGTGAATTAATATTCATATTATACCGTACGTATGTGTTATAATTTTCCAACGTATTGGAGTTGTCATATACATACGGCTGGTATGCTATGTATTTCTAGTCCTACGTATTTTGGGACGGGAGCGTGATATCAGGTCGAAAGAAAGAGGCTTGGGCAGCCAAGTCTTGTGCCCCTTCTTCAACTTGGTTACAGTCAGGGATAAGGGGCTAGGGCTACCCCTAGTGAGCATTTCTTCATAAGCTTGCTGGTTAAATTTCACCAGGAGCATCTTCTGGGTCGTTCCCAATAACGCATTGTCAGGTTGAGATGGTACCTTCTCGTTAGAGGAGAATGTCGTCCCCAGCAGAATTGCTATTTTTTTGCCATAAACAAAAAGTTAAACAAACTTTTGTATTACAAACTAGAAAGAAAGAAAAAAGTGGGAAACAATAAATCCTATACAAGAATCTAAAGGACAATGGCAGAATTGCCATTTTTTTGCCACTAACAAAAAGTTGAACAAACTTTTGTATTACAAACTAGAAAGGAAAGGAAAAAAGGGGGTGCAATAAATCCTATACAAGAATCTAAAGGACAATAATTATCGAAAAGTGTAGCTATGGAGATCTAATCCGCAGTCGATCAATTTACTCCTTGGACCACTTGATAGTAAAAAAATGCAAGAACACGAGCACCCTTGAACTTGAAGGCAAGAAGACTCTGGTAATAACAGCACAAGAAGATCTTCAAACCAATGTGTGTCGGTTGAAGACAAAGTTCTCCTCGCCTGGAATGCTAAACAAAACTCTACCCCTATGACAATCTATTGTCGCATGAATGTCTCTCAGGCAGTCCATGCCTAGGATAGTATTAAAGTTACCCATAGGGAACTCAATCAACCTTATAGATAATGAATGCCCCCATACTACGATCGGACATGTTATACACACTCTACTAACCCCCACGAGTCCATTACTAATGAGTATATTCAACTTCTCTAGCAATATCTCGAACTCCAATCCAATATGTGTCGTGAATCGTATAGATAGAAAAGAATGGCAAGCTTCCGAATCAAATAATATTATAGCAAGGAAAGATGCAACTAGGATATTACCTGCCACCACGTCTCCTGATGCCAAAGCCTCCGATTGAATGCTTGCCCCTGGCCCTATTGCTCTCCCTGTTGCTGTCTTCTGAGATATGCTATTAAGGCCTCTCATGAAACATCTGTACCTACATTGGTAACAGATGCTGGGCTAGCGACCTCACTGTTAATACGGGCCCTCTGTGCCAAACTTCTTCTGGTGCAGACAATACTGGGAACTACTAAACTGGCCCTCCTGGCCTCTACATTATTAGGCAAGTGACAATCCTATGGTCTGGACTACCACATCTCATACATAGTCCGTTGGCTGCCCGACCCAAGTCCCTAGTATGGCCTCCCTTGCCACAATAAGTAAAACCCATTAACGCCCCTTGACGTTGTTACTGATGTTGCTGCCGCGGGTGCTGTTGTCAAGCCGGTACCGTCATTATTGAAACCATCGTCTTCTGCAGTACTGAATTGTGGATGCGAATGCTAGATGATGGTACAGACGTTCAGGGTACTCCTCCTCCACCTCAACTCTGGGCATGGAATCTTTTTTAGCCTCCAGTCCTCGAAGACAACCTCTGAATAGTAAGCTCATGTCTCCTAGTCACTATTAATACGACATTAAAAGTTTGGTAGTTGTACCCCTCTACTAGTTGCAGAATCTCCAGGTGAAGTCGTTATTAGAATCTTATGGCCCTCTCTATCTTTGTAGCCACCATTATTGGAGCAAACCTTCTAAGTCTACAAAACTCTGTCGCATAGCCATCCATTGTTCTATTGACCTGCTTAAGACCGATAAACCTCTGCTGTAACTCATATTGTGCCACAATCCTAAAGTACTTGGTCTTAAACCTGGTCCTAAAGCTGTCCCAAGGAATATAATACCTCAAGACCACCTCCATAGATGCCCTAGTCATGGACAAGAATATGAAGCTGCAATCGGACCTGATCAACTTGTTCCTAAGTCGGAACCTTGGCTGCTGCTAAAATGACTTCAACATCTTGGAGCCAAGCATCTGCCGTTATGGCATCTTTCGTGTCGTCAAAGTACCTCGGGTTGAGCCGACAAAACTTGACCAATGCCTTTGAATATGTTCTTTCGTTCCTCTCTAAGGTTGTTTGCAAACCCTGGTTCAATAAGACATTATGCTTCTGCTGTTGAAACTGCTGATGCTGTTGTATTGCCATTTGATGTTGTTGAATAGCCAACAGTTCTCTGATGATCTGTAATAGTGCCGAGGTATCAAGCACTATTGGCACTGCTGGCACAACTGAGGGTACCAGAACCTATGGTATTTGTTGCTCAACATTCTCTACCACTGGTTTGACTTGGATCTGACTCTGAGTAGGCGTTCCCTCCTACTGGCATCTAGTAGAACCCTACCGTGCTGACTGTCCTATCACGTCTACTACTCCTAAAGCTGAGAATAAAGTAGCCCTAAAAAAGGACAAGAGGCATCAAACAATATGATGAGAAGAAACAAGTAGGCAATCAGTTTAACAGTTCAAGCATTGGTATCGAGGAAGACTAATCAAGATATCAAAGGAAATATGTTTGATTGAGACTCCTACGACTAGAATACCCCACAAGTCTGTAAACAGACCTGCATGGGCCACCACTAAAATCTTGTCACACGCTAGTACAGGAATACAAAAAAGGGAGTGTGACACGGTCAGCTACGTACTACGGAGTACGCAAATAACCAGTAATAGATCAATACGGTAAAATAGACATGGGGTACATACTACAATCAAGTCACTTAGGGTTACACTAAACATCTATGTCTCAATTATTCAAACAAGAAGCAGCAATATAGAGAATGTAAGATAAAGTAGTTAGGCGTCCCAAACACTCTATCAAAATGATCTAGAATTTAGATATACAAAATGATAAGCTAGTAGAGTATCAAGAGTACATGACTGAAATTAACTACAGTATGAATAGTTTCAATCATATAGGGAAACTAAGTCCAAAATTGCCGACTAACATGTGCTTGTGGCCAAACGCCCAAACAAAAATAAATGTACAATATAAGTGGTGAGGAAAAAACCCACTCCTGTCCCCCAGCGACCATCCGTCTGGTGTGCGACATCGATCAAGGAAAGATACACTGGATCCTTGGGCTCTAGCTCTAAACCTGGCCATGCAAAATCAGTGGGGTTAGACCCCAAATAGCAAGTACCACAAGGAAGCACGAGTGAAGAAACAAAAACTAAAAAAATATAAATTTACATAATGCATGAGCCAAGCATCATAAGCATATACACCATCATCAAGGCAATACGAAACATCTATACTAAACAAGGACAAAAAGTATCGTATTACGTCGAGATAGGGTACATCCTCTGATTAAGGTCAAGCTAAAGGTCTCTGTGTCATAGTTTAAGTTTATATCCTTTCGTATAATAATAGCCCAACCTCACAACCAAACAAGGACAAGGGTGAACCACCACATTATGACAGTCCATGTCCCTAGACTACAAGTAGAAGTTACAGAGCATAATCAAGTCAGTTAATGAATCGACCAATCTATCCTACAGCTATATATGTGAAGTATGGGTTATCCCAGTAGTATAATGCATAAATAAGGATCCTCATATTATGATATGTCTGTGCAGGGCTAGCCGAACCATTAATAACACATTGCACGTAGAATATGCACCAATTTTTCGTAAGGTCACCGTGCTAATAGATCAATAATAATGCATTGCACATAGTAGCTATATACTTTCCTCTACTAGTGTAGATGATATAAAACATCCAGTGGTGGCCAACCAGGCATGCCAGAACTAATGTCTGAAAGGTGGCCGTCATGCATGATCTTGGGATTCCGTTCCCTTCTAATGCTCTACATATTTTAGTTGCCTAGTTTACCTACTATTAGTTAGAATCTCATGGCGTGGTCACATGATTATTCCCTTTATATGTCGTACCTCAGTACGTGTAAGCTAGGTGCAAATCCACACTATTGTCTGAAGGGCCAATCAAGATTCACCCTAGTATAATACAATAATTCACAAGCATCCAAACCCTGCTATGGTTACTGGCCAACTACAATGTCCGTATTGGAGAAATCAAGAATATATCACATGTCGAGTAAGATCAAGTGGCACCTCAGTGCATAAAAAGGACATGTAAAACACTTAGCACATAGTAGGTGTATCAATACGGATACAAGTAGTCGAGTCAGGATATCAGGTCAATTATTAAGTCACATAAAATTCCTCTTTTCACATTGTAACACATTTCTCAAGCCAGGTACACTGTTGATGCATGAATGGAAAAAGTTCAACATATAGTCACGTTAATCCTATAGCTCTGCCAAATTTAGGTACAGGTCACTATGGATGAAAATCTAGGGTACTGCAAGTCGCTTGGTTTATTAACACTTGTAACTTACTAGGGTGAAGGTATAGAATCAAAACAATCAAGTAAAAACAATAAAACCAAGTAAAATATTAAAATTAGCAAGATATGTGCATAGGGCCATTTGCACGCATAAGGATATGCACACAGAAGATTATTGCATGAGTACAGGCGCCACATAAGGAAAGCTGCCTTATGAGCATTATTTCTGCATGAGCAAAGCCGCCACATGGGTACAACCGCTGCATGACCACAACCGTCGTATGGAAAAGCTGCCGAATGAACATTGTTACCGCATGCAACGAACTTAACGCATAGCAAACTGACACATAACAAGGCAAGCTCATGGAAATCCATGCAAATAACAAATTATACCTGTAGTTGAAGAAATATGGAAAATCTGGATCCATGCGTCCAACAACCATGCGCCCCACATTCGACTCAAAAGAAATCAGGCCGCAGGATGACCATGCCACAGAGAAAAAGCTGCATCCATGCGTCCCAAATATTGGCCGCCTAAAGGCCTGACACTAAGATTACATCTGACACAGAATCCTAACAAAAAGAATTTTATGAATGCTTAGGAAAATATGAGAACATTAAGCGACAAGAAGCTCCCATCAGACTAATAATGACTTCTGACTAGCGTGTAACGCCACGTGTACGGGGCCTCATGTATCCCAGACTCTATGTACTCCAAGCGACTCTGGCCCTCTCCGTTCCAGACTCTATCCGTTCCATTCGACTCTGGCCCTCTGTATTTCAGACTCCATGCATCCCATGCGTTCCATGCGACTATGGCCCTCTGCATTCCAGACTCCATGCATTCCATGCATCTCAGACTTATTGCGTCCAACGTGGCAAGGTTCCCTAAGATAAAATCTTTTTGTTGCAATTCTCACCAATTGAATGTGGGCCACTTGTCAAGCTGACTAAGTCAATTGTTGTGTCACGCCCCGGACCCGCCCGGGCCGCCGCTCCGCCCTACCACGCCCCGTGCGGCCGGGAATTAACGAACCGGACACGTATCACCGTGCCTCGGTGCGCCGGACGCGAATCACCGCGCCCGTCCCGCGGGTGCGAGGGAGGAAAGGGAGCTATACGAATGGCCCGTTCGAGCTTTCGGGGGACATGATGCCGCACGGGCCTGGGGTTGCGCCCGTGCAAGGCCAATCGTTTAAGTTGATAGTTGGCTATCATCGCATCAATCGAGTAAGTAGCGGAAAAGGGACTTGTTTCAATGCAATGCATTAGCCAACTGAGTGTTCGGGACAATCGAGGCAACTTGGGTTTCCTTTAGCAAAGGCACACGTTCGTTCCATACATTATGCCCCCTTATACGATAGCATTCTCGGGGCATCAATCGAAACCAGGATTCCGGGTCTTCGGGACTGTGGCACGCCTATCGCTCCCTCGGACGATCCAGTACCTGCGAGCAAGTAAACTGTTGGTGGGTCAGCACTTTATACAAGTACTGGTGAGATAAATCAACTGAACAGAAACAAGCATTCACTCAAACAGGCACTAAGTAATCATGTTATAAAACATTACATTACTAGTGATCTTTCTAGTTTTACCTAGGTTCGTTTCATGTAGTTCGCTAGCAGAGTCATATTACTTGTTTGGAAACATGTTTGGAAACAGAGTTTCATATTGAATATGCAAGCAAGCAAACCGTTCATGTTTCAGGGTGTGCGTAGCGTGTCTCGTGCGACTCCAGGGTCTGATGCATAGCTAGACACACAATGCACAATCTTAGGGGCAGTCACTTTCCAAGCTAACACAATAACTTAGCTATATGCAGGGCGGTCCCCGAGTATCTCAGGATCGGCAGCTGATGGAACAGCGTACCAATGACTCATTCTCTAATGCTAATGGCAGCTGTGACCCAAGGTGGCTATGACGCATGCAGTTCAGCTCTCCACCAAAAGCCATTGTCCGACCGCGTGCGAATGCATGGAACACTATCAAATAAACTCTAGTATGCAGACGAGACGAACCATCAGAATACACTCGTTGTTGCGGGGCAATCTGACTTATCACTTGAACACGTTCAGGCACAGTATGGTTCTCTCGAAGCATAGACGATAGTGAACATGTTCATGCACTCTAAGCAGGCGATTTAGGATTCTCGTTAAGCAGGCATTGATTCAAAGACAAGCTAGGTGAGTTCGTTCATTAACATGCAAGGCAGGTTCTATCATTCTCTTAAGAAAACATTGCAAGCAAAAACTCAGGTTATTATTAAGGCGTGCAAGAATCAGAGAACGAAGTTCTGCCCACTCACCTTGATACATAACGCCGGCGTGGAGCGGGGCGTTACATACTTACCAACCAACAAAAAGTTTCGTCCTCGAAACTTCAAGGATAAACTTCTCGATATTCCGAGCAGCGATAGTGCCGTCCCTCGCCGTACTCAATCGAAACAATCAAGCAATTCAAGTTCAGGAAATATTTTGCACTTTGAGAATATCTATGGACTTATTGTATGGAACGCTCTTTGCAAAACCATATTATCTCAGAGTCATAGCAACGGATTTGGGCCAGAGAATCGATTCTGCTCTGATACCATTCTGTCACGCCCCGGACCCGCCCGGGCCGCCGCTCCGCCCTGCCCCGCCCCGTGCGGCCGGGAATTAACGAACCGGACACGTATCACCGTGCCTCGGCGCACCGGACGCGAATCACCGCGCCCGTCCTGCGGGTGCGAGGGAGGAAAGGGAGCTATGCGAATGGCCCGTTCGAGCTTTCGGGGGACGTGATGCCGCACGGGCCTGGGGTTGCGCCCGTGCAAGGCCAATCGTTTAAGTTGATAGTTGGCTATCATCGCATCAATCGAGTAAGCAGCAGAAAAGGGACTTGTTTCAATGCAATGCATTAGCCAACTGAGTGTTCGGGACAATCGAGGCAACTTGGGTTTCCTTTAGCAAAGGCACACGTTCGTTCCATACATTATGCCCCCTTATACGATAGCATTCTCGGGGCATCAATCGAAACCAGGATTCTGGGTCTTCGGGACTGTGGCACGCCTATCGCTCCCTCGGATGATCCAGTACCTGCGAGCAAGTAAACTGTTGGTGGGTCAGCACTTTATACAAGTACTGGTGAGATAAATCAACTGAACAGAAACAAGCATTCACTCAAACAGGCACTAAGTAATCATGTTATAAAACATTACATTACTAGTGATCTTTCTAGTTTTACCTAGGTTCGTTTCATGCAGTTCGCTAGCAGAGTCATATTACTTGTTTGGAAACATGTTTGGAAACAGAGTTTCATATTGAATATGCAAGCAAGCAAACCGTTCATGTTTCAGGGTGTGCGCAGCGTGTCTCGTGCGACTCCAGGGTCTGATGCATAGCTAGACACACAATGCACAATCTTAGGGGCAGTCACTATCCAAGCCAACACAATGACTTAGCTATATGCAGGGCGGTCCCCGAGTATCTCAGGATCGGCAGCTGGTGGAACAGCGTACCAATGACTCATTCTCTGATGCTAATGGCAGCTGTGACCCAAGGTGGCTATGACGCATGCAGTTCAGCTCTCCACCAAAAGCCATTGTCCGACCGCGTGCGAATGCATGGAACACTATCAAATAAACTCTAGTATGCAGACGAGACGAACCATCAGAATACACTCGTTGTTGCGGGGCAATCCGACTTATCACTTGAACACGTTCAGGCACAGTATGGTTCTCTCGAAGCATAGACGATAGTGAACATGTTCATGCACTCTAAGCAGGCGATTTAGGATTCTCGTTAAGCAGGCATTGATTCAAAGACAAGCTAGGTGAGTTTATTCATTAACATGCAAGGCAGGTTCTATCATTCTCTTAAGAAAACATTGCAAACAAAAACTCAGGTTATTATTAAGGCGTACAAGAATCAGAGAACGAAGTTCTGCCCACTCACCTTGATACATAACGCCGGCACGGAGCGGGGCGTTACATACTTACCAACCAATAAAAAGTTTCGTCCTCGAAACTTCAAGGATAAACTTCTCGATATTCCGAGCAGCGATAGTGCCGTCCCTTGTCGTACTCAATCGAAACAATCAAGCAATTCAAGTTCAGGAAATATTTTGCACTTTGAGAATATCTATGGACTTATTGTATGGAACGCTCTTTGCAAAACCATATTATCTCAGAGTCATAGCAACGGATTTGGGCCAGAGAATCAATTCCGCTCTGATACCATTCTGTCACGCCCCGGACCCGCCCGGGCCGCCGCTCCGCCCTGCCCCACCCCGTGCGGCCGGGAATTAACGAACCGGACATGTAACACCGTGCCTCGGCGCGTCGGACGCGAATCACCGCGCCCGTCCCGCGGGTGCGAGGGAGGAAAGGGAGCTATGCGAATGGCCCGTTCGAGCTTTCGGGGGACGTGATGCCGCACGGGCCTGGGGTTACGCCCGTGCAAGGCCAATCGTTTAAGTTGATAGTTGGCTATCATCGTATCAATCGAGTAAGCAGCAGAAAAGGGACTTGTTTCAATGCAATGCATTAGCCAACTGAGTGTTCGGGACAATCGAGGCAACTTGGGTTTCCTTTAGCAAAGGCACACGTTCGTTCCATACATTATGCCCCCTTATACGATAGCATTCTCGGGGCATCAATCGAAACCAGGATTCCGGGTCTTCGGGACTGTGGCATGCCTATCGCTCCCTCGGACGATCCAGTACCTGCGAGCAAGTAAACAGTTGGTGGGTCAGCACTTTATACAAGTACTGGTGAGATAAATCAACTGAACAGAAACAAGCATTCACTCAAATAGGCACTAAGTAATCATGTTATAAAACATTACATTACTAGTGAACTTTCTAGTTTTACCTAGGTTCGTTTCATGCAGTTCGCTAGCAGAGTCATATTACTTGTTTGGAAACATGTTTGGAAACAGAGTTTCATATTGAATATGCAAGCAAGTAAACCGTTCATGTTTCAGGGTGTGCGCAGCGTGTTTCGTGCGACTCCAGGGTCTGATGCATAGCTAGACACACAATGCACAATCTTAGGGGCAGTCACTATCCAAGCCAACACAATGACTTAGCTATATGCAGGGCGGTCCCCGAGTATCTCAGGATCGGCAGCTGGTGGAACAGCATACCAATGACTCATTCTCTGATGCTAATGGCAGCTGTGACCCAAGGTGGCTATGACGCATGCAGTTCAGCTCTCCACCAAAAGCCATTGTCCGACCGCGTGCGAATGCATGGAACACTATCAAATAAACTCTAGTATGCAGACGAGACGAACCATCAAAATACACTCGTTGTTGCGGGGCAATCCGACTTATCACTTGAACACGTTCAGGCACAGTATGGTTCTCTCGAAGCATAGACGATAGTGAACATGTTCATGCACTCTAAGCAGGCGATTTAGAATTCTCGTTAAGCAGGCATTGATTCAAAGACAAGCTAGGTGAGTTCATTCATTAACATGTAAGGCAGGTTCTATCATTCTCTTAAGAAAACATTGCAAGCAAAAACTCAGGTTATTATTAAGGCGTGCAAGAATCAGAGAACGAAGTTCTGCCCACTCACCTTGATACATAACGCCGGCGCGGAGCGGGGCGTTACATACTTACCAACCAACAAAAAGTTTCGTCCTCGAAACTTCAAGGATAAACTTCTCGATATTCCGAGCAGCGATAGTGCCGTCCCTCGTCGTACTCAATCGAAACAATCAAGCAATTCAAGTTCAGGAAATATTTTGCACTTTGAGAATATCTATGGACTTATTGTATGGAACGCTCTTTGCAAAACCATATTATCTCAGAGTCATAGCAACGGATTTGGGCCAGAGAATCGATTCCGCTCTGATACTATTCTGTCACGCCCCGGACCCGCCCGGGCCGCCGCTCCGGCCTGCCCCACCCCGTGCGGCCGGGAATTAACGAACCGGACATGTATCACCGTGCTTCGGCGCGCCGGACGCGAATCACCGCGCCCGTCCCGCGGGTGCGAGGGAGGAAAGGGAGCTATGCGAATGGCCCGTTCGAGCTTTCGGGGGACGTGATGCCGCACGGGCCTGGGGTTACGCCCGTGCAAGGCCAATCGTTTAAGTTGATAGTTGGCTATCATCGCATTAATCGAGTAAGCAGCAGAAAAGGGACTTGTTTCAATGCAATGCATTAGCCAACTGAGTGTTCGGGACAATCGAGGCAACTTGGGTTTCCTTTAGCAAAGGCACACGTTCGTTCCATACATTATGCCCCCTTATACGATAGCATTCTCGGGGCATCAATCGAAACCAGGATTCCGGGTCTTCGGGACTGTGGCATGCCTATCGCTCCCTCGGACGATCCAGTACCTGCGAGCAAGTAAACTGTTGGTGGGTCAGCACTTTATACAAGTACTGGTGAGATAAATCAACTGAACAGAAACAAGCATTCACTCAAATAGGCACTAAGTAATCATGTTATAAAATATTACATTACTAGTGAACTTTCTAGTTTTACCTAGGTTCATTTCATGTAGTTCGCTAGCAGAGTCATATTACTTGTTTGGAAACATGTTTGGAAACAGAGTTTCATATTGAATATGCAAGCAAGTAAACCGTTCATGTTTCAGGGTGTGCGCAGCGTGTCTCGTGCGACTCTAGGGTCTGATGCATAGCTAGACACACAATGCACAATCTTAGGGGCAGTCACTATCCAAGCCAACACAATGACTTAGCTATATGCAGGGCGGTCCCCGAGTATCTCAGGATCGGCAGCTGGTGGAACAGCATACCAATGACTCATTCTCTGATGCTAATGGCAGCTGTGACCCATGGTGGCTATGACGCATGCAGTTCAGCTCTCCACCAAAAGCTATTGTCCGACCGCGTGCGAATGCATGGAACACTATCAAATAAACTCTAGTATGCAGAAGAGACGAACCATCAGAATACACTCGTTGTTGCAGGGCAATCCGACTTATCACTTGAACACGTTCAGGCACAGTATGGTTCTCTCAAAGCATAGACGATAGTGAACATGTTCATGCACTCTAAGCAGGCGATTTAGGATTCTCGTTAAGCAGGCATTGATTCAAAGACAAGCTAGGTGAGTTCATTCATTAACATGCAAGGCAGGTTCTATCATTCTCTTAAGAAAACATTGCAAGCAAAAACTCAGGTTATTATTAAGGCGTGCAAGAATCAGAGAACTTAGTTCTGCCCACTCACCTTGATACATAACGCCGGCGCGGAGCGGGGCGTTACATACTTACCAACCAACAAAAAGTTTCGTCCTCGAAACTTCAAGGATAAACTTCTCGATATTCTGAGCAGCGATAGTGCCGTCCCTCGTCGTACTCAATCGAAACAATCAAGCAATTCAAGTTCAGGAAATATTTTGCACTTTGAGAATATCTATGGACTTATTGTATGGAACGCTCTTTGCAAAACCATATTATCTCAGAGTCATAGCAACGGATTTGGGCCAGAGAATCGATTCCGCTCTGATACCATTCTGTCATGCCCCGGACCCGCCCGGGCCGCCGCTCCGCCCTGCCCCACCCCGTGCGGCCGAGAATTAACGAACCGGACACGTATCACCGTGCCTCGGCGCGCCGGACGCGAATCACCGCGCCCGTCCCGCGGGTGCGAGGGAGGAAAGGGAGCTATGCGAATGGCCCGTTCGAGCTTTCGGGGGACGTGATGCCGCACGGGCCTGGGGTTGCGCCCGTGCAAGGCCAATCGTTTAAGTTGATAGTTGGCTATCATCGCATCAATCGAGTAAGCAGCAGAAAAGGAACTTGTTTCAATGCAATGCATTAGCCAACTGAGTGTTCGGGACAATTGAGGCAACTTGGGTTTCCTTTAGCAAAGGTACACGTTCGTTCCATACATTATGCCCCCTTATACGATAGCATTCTTGGGGCATCAATCGAAACCAGGATTCTGGGTCTTCGGGACTGTGGCACGCCTATCGCTCCCTCGGATGATCTAGTACCTGCGAACAAGTAAACTGTTGGTGGGTCAGCACTTTATACAAGTACTGGTGAGATAAATCAACTGAACAGAAATAAGCATTCACTCAAACAGGCACTAAGTAATCATGTTATAAAATATTACATTACTAGTGATCTTTCTAGTTTTATCTAGATTCGTTTCATGCGGTTTGCTAGCAGAGTCATATTACTTGTTTGGAAACATGTTTGGAAACAGAGTTTCATATTGAATATGCAAGCAAGCAAACCGTTCATGTTTCAGGGTGTGCGCAGCGTATCTCGTGCGACTCCAGGGTCTGATGCATAGCTAGACACACAATGCACAATCTTAGGGGTAGTCACTATCCAAGCCAACACAATGACTTAGCTATATGCAGGGCGGTCCCCGAGTATCTCAGGATCGACAGCTGGTGGAACAGCGTACCAATGACTCATTTTCTGATGCTAATGGCAGCTGTGACCCATGGTGGCTATGACGCATGCAGTTCAGCTCTCCACCAAAAGCCATTGTCCGACCGCGTACGAATGCATGGAACACTATCAAATAAACTCTAGTATGCAGATGAGACGAACCATCAGAATACACTCGTTGTTGTGGGGCAATCCGACTTATCACTTGAACACGTTCAGGCACAGTATGGTTCTCTCGAAGCATAGACGATAGTGAACATGTTCATGCACTCTAAGCAGGCGATTTAGGATTCTCATTAAGCAGGCATTGATTCAAAGACAAGCTAGGTGAGTTCGTTCATTAATATGCAAGGCAGGTTCTATCATTCTCTTAAGAAAACATTGCAAGCAAAAACACAGGTTATTATAAAGGCGTGCAAGAATCAGAGAATAAAGTTCTGCCCACTCACCTTGATACATAATGCCGGCACGGAGCGGGGTGTTACATGTTGGCCCATTGGTCATGGTCACACCTTATTTTAATAATCATCTAAAACTCGGACTTGATATAACCTACAAGAATCAATGATTTGAAGACGATATGCTGCTACAACTGGAGTTTCAGAGTATGGGATGCGACTTACTTTTATGTATCGAGTCAATATAATTTATTTATTTATTTTGGGTATAGGAAAAATGTACATCGAGTCGCACTTGACATTTAGAGGCTACCCCAAAATTATTTTCTAAACCTAGATTATTTTAGCCAAAATATTTCGTATTTTGAAACTAGCCCAAACCTATATTTCTAAAATCGAGTTAGCCCAAACAAACCCAACCTCATTCTGAAATTAACCAGGTTTAAGAGAAACGAACTCGAAACTAACTCAGGACAAACTCGATGCGAGTTTAGGCCAAACACGGTTCCATGACTTAGTATTTCCTGGAAACCAGTTGTAGGACCAAAACTTGGCTCTGATACCAATTGTATTATCAAATAAGCACCTCTAAAGGGGGGATTAATAGAGTGCATATATATATAGCGGAATACAAATTACCCAATAAAAATAAACACTGTTAGCTGACAGTCTAAATATAAAATAAAAGTAAGTAAACAAAGAGAGAGAGAGAAAGAGAGAGAGAGATCAGCAGTCGCAAGTACAATGATGTATCCTGGTTTCCCTCTGAGAGTACAAATCCAGGCCCAAGAACTCTAGCTCAGAGTTAAAATCCACTATCCAGTGAAATACAAGTTTTGATCCGAAGATTTACAACTTCATACAGACACGAGCTTTGATCCAAAGGGCTCGAATACTTCTCGAACTGTTTAAACTTCTTGACAAGCTCCCTTTTACAACTCTTGAAAACTTTTAACCGAGCACACACTGGCACTTAAGAGTTAGAAGTTATAAATAGCTTGGGATATGAAATTGAATAGGCTCTTAAACTAAAGTAATAGAGAAGAGAAGAGAAAGTGAATGAGTGAATAATAATGGTGAATTCCTTCTCTATTTTTAGTATTTTTATAAACCGAGTTCAGGGCGAATTCAGATGCCAAGCGTTCAGATTTTTGAACATTGGAGCCGAGTCTGCAGGAGGAACTGGTTTCCAGGAAATAATAAGTCAGGGAACCGAGTTCGGCCCGAACTCGCACCGAGTTCGTCCTAATTTCGTTCCAAGTTATTTTCTCTTAAACCTGGTTAATTTCTGAATGACGTTGGGTTGGTTTAGGCTAACTCGATTTTAGAAACATAGGTTTGGGCTAGTTTCAAAAATGAAACATTTTGGCTAAAATGATCTGGGTTTAGAAAATATTTTTCAGGTAGCCTCTAAATGCCAAGTGCGACTCGATGTACATTTTTCCTATACTCAAAATAAATACAAAAATTATATTGACTCGATACTTGAAAGCAAGTCGTATCTCATTCTCTGAAACTGTAGTTGTTGCAGCATATCGTCTTCGTATCATTGATTCTCGTAGGTTATATCAAGTCTGAATTTTAGACGATTATTGAAATAAGGAGTGACCATGACCAATAGGCCAACCATATCCCTTATTTTGATAATTGATAAACTCTGACTGATATAGCAGAGAATAAAACTCAAAATCTGATGGTACTCATATTCTTTTTGCTTTGCATTGCTTAATATAGTAATACTCTCCCATTGTCATTTGATCAAAATTAGGAAAAGCTCCCCCAAAATTGTTGATGTCAAGACAAAAACCAAGAAGAGTGAAGTAACATAAATATAAGCATTTTAAGCAAGAAAAAATTAGCATTAAGTCAGCATTAATATAAGTATTGCGATAAGCAATTGATTAAGATTTATTTCACAATCGCAAAAATTAAAGAAGTAGAATCTTACTTGTCATGACCCGCACCCGATATAAGGGAACGAGTACCTGGGTACGTCAAGCCTATGCTGCAGCATCGACAGTAGAACATTGTCTAGGTTAACAATACTATCTACACATCTCACACAATATATATAAGGTACCTGTCATGCTATCTCAACTCCAAATGGAGGTCAATATGATAATATGGTAATAGTAAACAATACTCAATCACAATAACAAATTATGGGATGATAAGGCATGATATGGAATAGAAGGAAATAAAATAAGCCAGGAATACATCACAAGTCCAAGTCTAATCTCAACACAAGACATCAAACAATAATACAAAGCTAAAGTCTAACTGACATATACAAACACATGAATAAACTAACTATGCCTCATCAACTGCTGGTGCTAACTCAACTGGCTCTATGAGTGATAACTCAACTGGCTCACCATCCTGTGGCCCGTAGTGCGTAGGACACCAGTCATTTAATGAATCATCTAAAAAATATATCCAGTTAGGATTGGAGCAAAGTACAACCCAAATATCAGTTCCAATAATTGACAGAAACTATGAAACAATAATAGCAATAACATAAATGATGGAAGTAACTGTACTAGCATGTATCATGAGAAAGAGCACTATGATAATTAATGGCAAGAACTGAGAACAATAGGGTGAGGAACAATAATGTAATAAAATGGAATAGAGGAAACAATATATATAAATGTGCCTTGAAATATTAGTAAGATAATGTGATCTGCTTGGGCCTAACACGGGCTATATATAAAAGGTGAGCTAGCATAATCACGCGTTAGTGATATGACCCGCTAACTATCATGGGCTATACTAAATCATGGCCTATAAGATTTGATCACATATCCCATAATACTTTTCCAACCCCGACTAGTACACTGATCTAAATTATGATACGTTATAACACGTATATCATACTGCAAGGTCTATAATATCATGCACTATGATCACAGTCTATGTAATCACTAAGATATCACGGTAATCACTGAGTAATCATGAAGCACGACATGATGATTACTGAGTAACCACGACAATAACATCGCATGACCAAGATCAACGTATACCAATCCGTAAAATTATCGTGTCAAGAATCAAATATATCAATACTAAATTCATGAAACATAGAGGCTATCAAGTAAGAAAACTATCAGAGAATGTACTCCCCTGTGGTCTTGAGCAAATAATATATCTCAGTATCCGAGATGGTGTCACACACACCTAAATTTGAATGACATGTCAAATTGGTATAATAAATTTATAAATAAGATAAATGGACTAAATATGCCCTTCTATGCCATTTCTATGTCTCACTAGCTAAACTAGGCCAAATTGGGCCAACCTTAGTCAAACTAGCTATACTAGTTATGTTAGCTAATAGTACTAATATATCTATATAGTATATAATAAGATACTCTATGTATCCATATACACCATAACTTATATATATACTACTATATATATAACATCTTATTATTAGTTACTAACTTGGTATCTTATCACCTATGTTTTCCACTTTAGATCTAATACCCATTCTCCAACTAATACCTTAGCTATCTGCATGCTACTTTAGTTAACTCTAATCAACATACCTCAACCGAAATCTAATACAAACCATCTTACCTACACTTGTACATATAACACTCACCCCTCAGTCCTACTGATACCACATAGTATCAGTCAACCACAACATGATCTCCACACTTACATACCTTATCCATATATTTATATTGCATATACTCAGTATCAAAGTTATTTGCTGCTCCTGTACTTTATTGATGCCTCATCTGTACATCAAATCAGCTGATATGCTACTACACACCACCCTCGATGCTGCATTGCTCAAGGAATACTTTCCCCTCCTTATTGCAGTGCTTTGACACTACCTGCTCCCCACTATTTCAGTTCTCAGTGGTGAACTGATGATTGTCTAACACACCCCCATCACTGATACTTACCAGAGTCCCTTGCCTCAGTTGTTGCTGCTGCCTATGCTGCTACTACTGTATACTGCTAATGATGTTGCAGCCTATGCTGTTACTACTACATATTGCTAATGCTACTACTGCCTATGCTGCTACTACTGTATATTGTTAATGTTGCTTCTGTTGCCTATGCTGCTGCTACTAATATTGTTATTGCATTTGCTGCTTGCTGCTGTTAACAGACAGTGCATACAGTGCACTATTATACTGAAACAGTCCCCCTCTCTCACTCTCATACCTACAGGCACACTTAGCTCTCTCAAACACATACACTCTCACTCACATTCCACATACTCACTAATACACTAAACACACTAACCCCATCAAATATATAGCTAGAAACTTATATATATATATATATATATATATATATATATATATATATATATATATATATATATATATATATATATAGTATATATATTTATTTATAACACACACACACAATGAGTATTAAATCAAACACTTGGCATGCACATATATGATACTCCATGATACGTATCCAACAAGGTACCAAATTCTTAAATACTATACAATACTCATTTCTATATATATCAAATACTCAATATAATAAATAATACAACTTGCTACACTAAGATTTGAAGATAATTATACAAATCACTCAACTTACCATACTAATGCTAAATGATCAAATTTTATGTCACACGAAGATCCTACGAGTAGTGTCTCTAGTGTAGGCTACTTCCTACGAAGGACGATGTAGATTTTAGGGTCGTTCTATGTCATTAATGTTCAAACTACGGTAAAGTATCCTAAAGCAACAATTATATTTAAATTAATTTTAAATAAGATAAAATAAATATAAAATACACACAAAATACCTATTTTTTGGTTGAGGGAGTTTACAACCTACCCACCTTAGAAATTTTTTTCCTCGAAATTAAGAATATGGCACGATCTAGGAAAACAAGAATGCGGTATATAGATCCATACCTTAAGCCTCACGTAAGTGGGGAAAACACTCTAATATAGAATCTTTCCCCTGCTTTTATGTCGATTCGTCCGGTAAATGATGCTTCCAAGCAACACGGACTAGTCGAATGGTCTTTCCCTTTATCACCTTCTATCTGCGGTCGAGAATCTCAACCGGCTACTCATCATAAGACAAACTCGATCCCACGATGATCTCTGAATGATCCAGTATATGGTTAGGATCCGCCACATACCTTCTTAATTGTGAGACATGGAACACATCGTGGACACCCTCCAAGGTCTGCGGTAATGCTAGTCTGTAAGCAACCTCGCCAATATGCTCCAACATGTCGAACAGACTGATGTACCTTGGACTAAGCTTCCCTCTACCTCTAAATCTGATAGTTCCTCTAGTAGGGGAGATCCTTAAGAACACATGATCTCCCGACTTGAACTCTGGGGTCAACGATAAGTATCTGCCCATTGCTTCTGTCTATCCTGCACTACCCGAAAGTGACCTTGAATCTGCTTGACCTTCTCTACTGTGCGAGTAACCAACTCCGGTCCAAGTATTTGTCTCTCGCCCACATCACTCCAATGTACTGGAGATCGATACTTCCTTCCCTATAATGCTTCAAAAGAAGCCATCTGAATGCTGGCTTGGTAGCTATTATTGTAAGAAAACTCCACCAAGTGCAAGTGATCCTCCCAAGATCCTCCAAAGTCAAGCATGCATGCTCTCCATATATCCTCCAACGTTTGAATGGTGCACTCTGACTTTCCGTCTGTCTGCGGGTAATAGGAAGTGCTAAACTTCAATCTAGTTTCTAGGCTCTCCTATATGCTCTTTCAAAAGTAGGATGTGAACCTCAATTCTCTGTCGAAAACTATGCTGACTAGTACCCCATGTAGGCATACGATCTCATTCATGTACATCTCTGCTAAAACTTCTGTAGATTGCCCAACTCTAAAGGGTAAAAAGTGTGCCGCCTTAGTCAATCTGTCAACAATCACCCAAACTGAGTCTCGGCCAGCTGGACTCCTCGAAAAACCCGTAACAAAGTCCATGGTGATGTGCTCCCATTTTTACTCCAGGATTGGAAGCGGTTGGAGTATTCCTGCTGTTCTCTGATGGTCAGCCTTAACTTACTGACACACTAAGCACTTTGTCACAAATCGTACTATCTCTCGTTTCATTCCGTACCACCAGTAATGCTGCCTCAAGTCTCGGTACATCTTCGTACCTTTCAAATTAATAGAATATGCTGAATTATGACCCTCCGTCATTAGTTCCTGCCTAAGCTCTCTATTAGAAGCATAGAGGCAATCCCCATACCTCAAAGTCCCATCTTCATGTATCCTCAGTCCAGTCTGCAGTACATACTCACTCCTCTGTTGAAGTCATTAAAATCTTGCATCGGTCGGCAGAACAGCCTTGATACACTCCACTAATGATGATTGCACTTAAAGGTTCATTAACTTTGTGACTTCTTCTGGCTCTATGCCAAGCTGCTCCAAATCATATTATAATTCCTTCTGTCTTGTCAAGAAGTACGCCATCAATCTCCTACTCAACGCATCCGCTACTGCATTAGCCTTGCCCGGATGGTACTATAGCTCAATGTCTAAATATGCCATCAACTCGAGCCATCGTCTCTGTCTCTAGTTCAGATCCTTCTGAATATAGGCATACTTTATGCTCTTATAATCTGTATATATCTCCACGGTCTCTCTGTATAAATAGTGCCTCCAAAGCTTCAAAGCAAAGATTACTTATGCAAGCTCCAAGTCAAAAGTGGGATAGTTCTTTTCATAGATCCTCAGCTACCGAGAAACATATGCTACCACCTTACCATGACGCATCAAGACGCAACCTAATCCCTTTCCGGAAGCATCGCTATAAATAACAAATTCTCCTGGTCCAGTAAGTATGGTCAAGATCGACGCTATAGTCAGGCGCTTCTTTAATTCAACAAACGCCATCTGACACTCCTCAGTCCAGACAAACTTCTGGTCTTTGTGGGTCAACCTTATCATAGGCTCTGCAATCCTCACAAAATTCTCCACGAACCTCCGGTAATATCCAGCAAGTCCAAGAAAACTCCGTACCTTTGAGACGTCGGTTGGAGTTGGCCATGTCTCCACTGCTGATATCTTAGCTGGATCCACTGATATGCCTTCTCTCGATATAACATGCCCAAGAAAAGAGACATGATCTAGGAGAAACTCGTACTTGCTCAGCTTAGCATATAACTTTTGCTGCCTCAATATATCTAGCACCTTCCTCAAATATTCCTTGTGCTCCTCATGGCTCTTTGAGTACACCAAAATGTCTTCGATGAATACGACACTGGTCCAAGTACTGTTGAAATACTCTGTTCATTAAGTTTCTAAACATAGCTGGCTCATTTTTCAATCCAAAGGGAATTACCAAGAACTCGTAGTGACCATAGCCAGTCATGAAAGCCGTCTTCTGAATATTCTCGTACCTCACCTTCACATGATGGTATCCCGATCTCAAATCAATCTTAAAAAATACTTGTGCTCCTAGTGATAGTCCATTGACTGTAAGGACCCTGATTTTTAGAATAAATTTTTTTAAATTTGTTAATATTGGTATTCTGAAATTATTATGATTAAGGGAATTTATTTATTTATTTTTAGCTAATTATAATACATAATATTCATGAATTTATAATTATGTGTATTTAATTAATTATTAATATTATGCAAAAATATATTTTTGGGTGTAAAACTATTATTAGTGTATTGTATAATTTTTTTGGAGTTTATTGAGATCTAAAACTATTTTTAAATGACCGTGTACAAACATACATACATACATACATATATATATATATATATATATATATATATATATATATATATATATATATATATATATATATATTACTTAATAATAAATAAAACATAAAATCTAAACCCAAATCCATTAACCTATTAACCCTACCAAAACCCAAAACCGGAACCTAAACTATAAAACCAACCCAACCCACGTACACAGGAACCCCAACTCTCTCATATATATATATAAGTATATAAACCTAAAACCCTAACCCAAATCCCACCTTCGCCGGAGCTCCGCCGACCGCTGACCGCCGTAGTGTTGGAGCGCAGCCGCGCGGCCGACAGCGGCAACAGCAGTAGCAGTGACAATAGTAGTAGTTGTGCCCCCCCCTTCGCACACTGCCTCCGCCCTCCTCGCTCATCCGTTTTGCGTCTCGTCTTTGTTGGTATGTTCACAACCTACCCCTCTAGTTTCTCTTCAAGTGGAACGAATTTAGGCACTCGAGTTTGATCAGAAAATAGACCGAAAGTTGGCCGAAAAACTGTTCGAAAATAGTTAAAAATTTTAGTCCAAGTACCCCTGTTCATGTCCAATTTTCTACCAACTCGTTAATTATTTTTAAAATATAACTGAAATAAAATTTTCACAATATAACCAAGATTTTTATTGTTCTTTTAGTTTTAATTAGTTTGCTTTAATGGTTAAATTATTCTGGTTCCAAAAATGACCAAAAACTTGCTTTTAAAATATCCAAAATCTTCGATACGGGGTGTATCCCGCCAAACAAGGTGACTTCGTCATGTGCGAGTTGGATCAAAAGGCGCGTAACATAAATACAGACGTGTGGGCTTTCGCGAAACTTGATTTGGATGTGCGTGCACACCGGAATCAACGCATATCCGTCGAAAAGCACTATATCGGCCTATTGTGATACTCGCCATAACTTTCTGTGTGCTTGTTGTTTTGTAAAGAAACTTATGCCATTAGATTCGTAGATTTATGCTGGTCTTGTGACCCAAGTTTAGTTCGATTCTGAGAACGTTGACGAAACGTCATTTTGTTAGGCCCTACGGTTCCACATAACGGACGATTTTGTGATCGGCTCATCGAAATCTAGTTATGGATATTCTGTTGGGTTCGTATCGTTGTTTTGGACTCGTAGATACTAAGTTTGATGAATTTGTAGAACTTTAACTTTGGCACATTTTTTGGTGCGAAGTGGGCCACATGTGGACCCCGCTTTGACCCAAAACTGCCAATCTTGCCCCTGTGTCCAAATTGGACTTATGGGTAGTCAATCCTAGCTATTTCAAGTATTCTGAGAATATTAGAGATGTTTGTTTCAGCATCCGGAGGTTTACGTGCAGATTCTAATTTTTTAGTAGTAGTTGACGAAGTTCAGAATTCAGGCAAATGTACCTTGCCATGATGTATCACAGTTCCTTGCCTTTATTATCTTATTTAGTTATTATAGTTATTTGATATATTTGATGTGTGTGTTTATCTTAGGACCGTGAGACATTGCTTTGCGTCCGAACTAGATTCCGGTATCGACACCGTACGCTGAGTTGTGTAATGTTACTTAGAGAGTTGATTCTACGATCCTATTTTTACGTGCTTGCTTTACCAAGTATGCATACCATAGGAAACTTGACCCTATTTCATGTAACAAAATCTTTCTTGAGTTATTCATGGGGATTCTATATAGGCTTACCGGATTCGAGACATGAGACTTGCATATTATATGAATATTATTATGACTCATTGTACTAGCTTGAGGTCATGATCTTGCGTGTTATGGACATGAGATATCATAGACATGAGACGTTAGGTTATATTGGGTGGGGAGAGTCTTCATCGTGATCTGGGTATATTTTACTTATTACTATTTATGTGTATTAGGCTTTAGGTTCCCTATGCGGAATCTAAGGTATTATATTTATATATACACCTTTATCCTGGTTCCCCAACACGGAGCCTTGAGTGTACTATTAGATTATGGAGGTGTCCATTGGGATCTTTCATGAGTACCAGCCCGGGGTTCGATACCATACTCTCATTTGCAAGTCACATAGTTGGTTACAGTAGTTTACCCTTGAGTATGTGGCATTATACTGTTTTACTTTTGGCATGCTATTTCTTGTACCTTGTTACGTTCCTCTGAGGACCTGGTCCCCTACCAATTTTTGCAGCATAGACGGTTATGGAGCCTTTGGAGTTGCTGATGGAGTTGCTTTTCTTGCGGGCATTGGTACCAGGATCTTATATCATTTTTACCAGAGTTTTGGTTATTTATAAATATTGTTTATTCATCTGCTGATGTAGCCTAGTTTTATAGACTCATATTTCTTTCTCGAGTCTATTCGAGTTTGTGTATTACTGGGCGACCAACTTTAGCACATATAGCTCATTCTTGTGTATTCTGTTCATGGTGGATTGAGACAGATATTTATATTTACTTGATTATTTAGATAGTGACTATTATAATACAACTTATACGTATTTGAGTCGGACTATATTCTGGTCGAATGCGTAGCTGGCATGTTACGTATTCCTAGTCCTACGTATTTTGGGACTGGGACGTGACATATTTTTGTGGTGTCCCATGTAGGTCCTGATTAAATCGTTTTAGTTAAATTTTGGTACCGAGCGAGCCTGTGATCAGGATAAACAATATTAGTATCTTAATCCACAACTGATTTGAAAATTCCTTAGCATTTGATTATCGCCCTTGGACTTCATCATTATACTCATTTATTCCCCTCGACATTCTTATTATTGTTTATTATCTCTCCCTATTTCAGAGAGATGGACGTTCGTGCGCGGTGTTTCTTCTAGAAGCAGATCCTTGTCAAGGCAAAAGAAGACATGCTGGACATAAAGTTTTGAGGATATGGTTACCCTTAGTAGGGTTGATAGATAGGTTATTCTTATATGCTAGAGCTAGTGTAGATTGTTAGCATGAGAATTGATATAGTATTAGAGGCCTAAAACTAATAAAATCTTACCCTTGCTTAAGGTAGAAGTAAATTGAAAGTATTAGAAGTTAGAAAGATGGTTTGATTCTATTGTAATGTAATACTTTATGGAATACATAGATAGATGCTGGAATTAGTTGTGGCCCATGATGGTGATACAAAAAATGGTATTATGACCTTAAGAAATTGGAACCTTACGTATCAGGCCATAGTGGTTAAATATCTAGTTATCTTATGACTTTTAGTATCAAAACTAGATCTTATAACCCCCTTAAATTATTGATAACTATAAGTCTGGACTAAATAGACAGGTAGATTGCTAGACCTAATATTTGAGTAATTAGATAACTCGAGTACTGAAGTATAGCTTTCGAAATCAAATTAGATGTACTTGATTATTTGGGTTGTCAGTGTTAACTGAATAAGTGAGCTTCATCCGTGATTACTTGGGTGGATAAGCTAGTATCTGTGATAGTGCGAATAGGTTGAAGGATGAGAGTTTTGATAGATGTTATAATTTTGAGTTAGATATAGTAAATTTCCTATAATAGATGATAAGCTATAACAAGATGGTAACCATGTAGTTTGGATGAAGGGGGTAAAACCCCTAATTCTAAAATCCGTATTTACCTTTTATTATTATTAATTAAATTATAGTAATTATTAGCTAAATAGAGGAAATAGATTTTATTTAATTTTTATTTTAGGTGTTTGTGCATTTAGGGGATTTATGGAGCCATTATAAATTTTTTCTAATTTATTTCATGTAGGAGACCCTTTGGACAGTTGCTAGCTTAATGGTATGCATTAATACAAATTCTAGATTTTTCTATGTGTATATATAAATATATATATATATATATATATATATATATATATATATATACATGTAATTTCCTTAAAAGAAAAAGCAAGAAAAAGAAATGAAAAAGGAAAATATTAGAAAAAGAAACGAAAAACAAAAATTAGAATTCCCTTAATGGATCCTTAAAACTACCCAAATCCTACCCTAATACCCCCCTACCCGTTAGCCCTAAACCACCCGCACCCGGCCCGCAAGGAACAAAGCAACAGTAGCAGCCCTTTGTACCCACCCGCGCGAGCGATCCACCCCCCTTCCCCCCGCGGTTCATTCTCTCTCCCTCTCCCTATATATATAATTCATCTCGACGACCAAACCCTAACCCTAAGTCACCCTCTTCCCATCTAGACCTGAACTCCGTCGCCCCGCAGCCTGACCGCCGTCCAGCCGCCCGGAACCCGACCCCGATGACCGTGACCCCGCGCAACCCCGGCACTGCAGTTTCAAACAGCTAAGTACCTGTGTTCCCGCGCAGTTTTTCGTCACCTCGCTGAACCAAACTCGATCCCGTCTTTACCGGTACGTTCATCCCTTAACCCTCTTCAATATCTGTATGATAGTAGACCTCGAACAACGCGTAACCCTAGGCGAAAATAGTGTCCAAGTTGACGGAAAAAGACAACTTTTGGGTATCGCAGAAAACTGCGGTGACTACCTTTATTCCCGGATTCGTATCTCCCTCCCCAGAGATCCGAATTCGATTTTTCTTGTTGGTATGCGGAGACCACTTGACCTAGTTTAATTTTTTTAATTACATTAATTTATTAACTGCTGTATGTAGAATTAAATTCGTTGGAAAAATCCCGAAAATATACTTTTTTCTAAATTCCAGAAATTATGATACGGAGCGCGTCTCGCCAATCGGGACCGCCCTGTCATGTCCCAAGTATACCAAAAGGTGCACGCAGCGTACCCGGATATGTGAGAGTTCGCGAAAACTGATTTGGACACGTGTGCGCGTTAAAATCAGCCCGTATCCATGGACAATTCTCGTGTCGCAACTTTTGTAAAAGCCTTACGCATTTTGTACACGCTTGTCAGAATGCGACGAAACTTGTGCCACTGGACTCGTGGTATCGCGCTGGTCCTGTGACCCAAGTTTCACGCGATTCTGAGATAGTTGACCAAGTCGCCAATTGGCGGGCCCCACGTCTACTTTTTGGGCGAAATTGTGTTCGGCTCATCGGATTTAATATTTGGACATACCGTTGAGTTCATACTTACATTTAGAGTTGTTTGACCTATAACTTGTCCCCTTTAGAGACTATTACCCCTGTCATGCTTTTCGGTACAAAGTGGCCCACATATGGAGCCCGCTTTGACCCAAAATTACCGTTTTGCCCCTGTATCCAAATTGGACAAAAGGGAAGTGCTTTCTAGCTATTTTACTTATTCTGGAAATATTGGTGATATTTATTTCAGCATCCAGAGATATTTGTTCTGAGGCCATAGCTTCTGGTCCTGTGTGTTGGACATCTAGATGTTATATTTTGCAGCTTCTTGCCAGACAAGTATACCTTGCCTTGTTGTACTATTTAAATTCAGTTATATATATTAGTTGCATGTTTATTATTTTAGATTATATAACTGTGCACGTTCGAGAGAGACTCGGGTGCAGTCAACGGAGGTGTTATCGTTAGGACTTGTGTCTGACCTAGTGTCTAGTAGACCCACCTAAAGTTGTAGAGTTATTGGTATGACTCCCAGACCTTGACACATTTCTTACACGTATTGTGAGTCTCATGTAAGGCACGAACTTGCATATGTGGTTGGCCACCTGTACGTGTAGGCGTGCGACGGATAGGGTATAACTGCTAATAGTGATGCATGTTAGAAGACTTAGCAGTTATTAGAAGTCGGAGCATAGACTATTGTGGTACGAAGGTCCAATCCTTGTCCTTGTTTGGTTGAAGGTTGGGCTATTGTTCTAACGATAAACTATGAGCCAGAGTTACGACGCCTCGACTTAGTGGCTAAATCGTGTTATGGATACAACATGCATAGATCATTGGGCGGGGAGGACAACTAGTAGGCGTATGGGACACCCACTTCCTTTATTCAGATTCCCCATTCGATGGAACGGTATGGATGTTATATTATGCAGATTCCCCGTTTTTCGGAGCGGTATGGACGTTAAATTATGCAGATTCCCCGTTCTTCAGAGCGGTATGGACGTTATATTATTCAGATTCCCCGTTCTTCAGAGCGGTATGGACGTTATATTATGCAGATTTCCCGTTCTTCGGAGCGACATGGATGTTGTTATATTACAGTGCCCTAGTATGGGGGCATATGTGGCATATACTAGCCAATTGTCACGATTGGTGAATTACGTCAGCATATGTCTAGCTTACACTTTTCCATACACTCAAGTTGTCCTCAAGGTGCATTTCACTTAGATGGTTAGGTCACCCTGGAGTTTTTACAGTATTTACTTTATTGCATGCTTTTATGTATCTTGTTACGTTCCTCTGAGGACCTGATCCCTTTCCAGGTGTATTGTTCATAAGTATTTACAGGAGCGCAGATCCGGACTGGCTACTTATATTGTGAGAGGTCTTCTCTTCGAGCCTCGTGATTGCTAAAGGTTGTATTATATTGTATTTATCTTGCTTATTCTTTATTTTAGTTCGATAGTGGATTTATTTCCATCCGACTACCATCATTAGACACTTCATATTGATATCTAGTTCATAGATACTAGTCATTTATTTATATATGATTTCTGTGGATGAGATTTAGTTATGCTCTGAGATATATATGTTTACCACTTGTGAATTGTTATTCATATTACAATATACGTGTGTTATGGCTTCCATATATTGGAGTGCCATATTTATACGGCTTGCATGCTTACGTGTCCTAGTCCTACGTATTTTGGGACTGGGACGTGACATGTTTTTAGTGGTGGCCCATGGAGGTCAAGAGCATATTGTCTCGGTTATGTTACTATACTGAACAAGCCTTCAAATAGGATTAGAATATAGGATCTCATCCATAATTGACTATAACTTATCTTCCTTCCAGTCTGTTTTATTTACATAATTGCATCATGCTTGATTTATGTGCTTCCCTAATAGATCCTTGTGTGTAGCCTTCTCCTAGAATATAGAAGTCCCTGTTGTTAGATAATAAGTAGGGTAACCTTCCTATTAAGATTACAACTAGGATATTGACACATCACTGAGTTAGAATACTTAATGAAACCCTAGCACCCCTTACCTATAGGTTGATGTACCATTACCCCTCGATATATGTATGAAGACTTGAGAGTAGCATGGACACTACTAGAGTTAGTTAGAAAGTTGACCATACTGTTTTACCCTAGCATTAAGGAACCAATAGAAATCCAAGGTGGAATGTTAGGACCAACCGTAACTTTTATAGTGAGATAGTATTATAGAACTATACCTTTAGATTTTTGTCTGGATATTAGCAAACAGTACCCTAGGAAGCCGAGAGGAATGAATATAGTATTTCCTCGAATCATACCTTGAACACAGAGATTAGCATATTACCTTCCCCTTAAGAAACTATGACATCATCTAGAGTCCCTCTATTTTAAATTCATATCTTGTTCTTCTGAAAACCTAGCGTTCGCTATTGTGCGACGACTAATTATGCTTCTTTTCTTCAATCTTTCAATTCGTGCCACCTAACCCTTCTGATTATCGGCCAAGTATGATAAGGAAACATAGTTTGTTAGGATTATAGTTATAATGTTAAATTTTGAATTTAGGTGCTTAATAGTTAGAGCTTGATGGTTTGAACTGTTTATTTAGATTATGATTTTATGATTACCCTTTTGCTTCAGATCAAGTAACATGTTCCACATACCTCTATACAAGTGATATCCTATTTCACTTAGGAGCCAGTAACCCTCCCATTCTCATTATTGACACCTTTGTTTTTTGAGCATGGTGATTAAGACATAAGATGACCATTACCTATAATGCAATAGGAGACCCTAATAAGTGTAATGCCCACAACTGCTCGGTGCATTACGCTGAGTCGGATTGAATGAAACAAAGGCTGGTTACATTTGATTTGTTGGATTTTGGGAAGAAGTATTGATTGAGTTGTTTCATGTGCAGATGGCTAGCGGGTTCGATAGAAATCAGGTGTTCATTCAGAGCAGTACTGAGATCGCTGGATTGGAATGATAATGCCATCTTCCTTAGTTCGATCGGTCGGATGATTTGTAGAGCACGGCCTGCTCGCACGGTCATACCAGTTGAGTAGATCGCGCTTGCATCGGACCACGGGTTCAAGGGATTGGTCGTATCGGCAGGACAGGATGCTTAACGGGATCAAATATTGTGAGTGGGCTCTTTCCCTTCTCCTCTACTCCTTCATGCCTAATAATATAAAAAACACGTAAAAGACTTGAACACTTGGGCTAAAACATTGGGAATCACTATACTAAGGCGTGCATAGAGTGTACGCCATTGGCTTGGTAGGATTATGGCTTGACATAATTTACGCGTTGGATAGTTGGAGCTAGAGTTGGAATATTGCACTTGAGGCAGTTGGTTGGATACTTGGGATTATGTTTGGACGAGTTGGAATGATACATTGAGGCGTTGAGAATATCGAGAATTTGGACGAGCGAGCGTGCATCCGTGCACGAGTATCACTTGGTCGCTTTGTCTTGCAAAGCGAGCAGTTGTGGTTCGAAACCGAACAACTGCATCGGCGAGGGTATTATGCCGGTTGATGGGGCATTGTGCCACGAATGGGCATTATGCCACTGAAACGGCATTGTGCCATGGGTAAGCTTTGAGCATGGGTGTTGCACCATTTGGAAACACTGTGTTGGGAAGCGGCATTGTGCCTATGGAAATACTTGGGATTTGGTGCCTTGGGCAATATGTTGGAAGAATGGTTATGGATGTGTTGGTTGGATTATTGGTTGAACGAGTCTAGGATCGCTTGGTGGGGCAAGAATGTTCGATCCTCTCGTCATACCTACTTGGTGTCTGCATGTCACGGATAACCTGTTTTGCACAGGGTTTTGTCTCCTCGAACGGGAAGGCTCTGGGGCACCGGGACCGTTCGGCTATGGAGGAGACAATTGGGTAACGCGTCTTGGGCACGGTGCCAGCGGTTAGATACGATCCAGGTGGGTTAGCTACTTAGCGCTGTTTCGAATAGAACCATATTTGATCAGTCCGATCAAACATCCTTTATGGCTTGGCCAGTGACTTCATATAGATAAGAGTTGGTTTGCTTTACTTTGGTTGGTTTGTGCTTCGCGTAGGCGCAGCCACCTTACCTCGGCAAGAGTGTGCACTTTGGGATTGGATTGTAAAATATTGGTTGAGGATGGATATTGAGGCTTGGTTGATGGTTCGACATGTTATCGTGTTGCTTGGACTTGAGCAGAACGGTTTGCATGCTAATTTCCTTTGAGTTGGTTATATAAATGCTTGTCGATTGGTTTGAGTTGAATATTTGCATGCTTAAACTGCTTTATAGCTTTCCTTAACATGTCATTCATATGCCATAAAATGAATCTAGGATTCAACTAGAAAGATTACCATATAACTGTTTGCATTCACTATTTTACTTAGTGTCGGCTTGGGCGAGTGGGTTACCCCACTCACCAGTACGGTTGTGTACTGACCCATATTTGTGGGCAATATTTTAGGTACACAGGCATAGTGGCGTTGCTTGGATATACGAGGCATGATGTATGAACTGTAAGTACCTTTGTGGGCTAGAGAAAAGAGCAAGAGTATTTCATCGTCTCCGTGGCATCGCCTTTGTGGCATTGCCTTCGGGGCATTTTATTTGGACCCTATCGTGAGCTTCGCTGTGTATTACTCTGATTGTGTGCTTGGTACACAATACTTGACTTCCGCTGCAACTTGGTTGTTTCAATGATAATATTTGGTGTTTGACAACATCGCCTTGTACGAGCGCAACTCCAGGCTCGTACGGCATCACGTTCCGATGAGAACGATGGTCCTACGGGAGAGCTGTAAATGTGGTGATTCACGTTCAGCGAGGACTATCGAGCTTGCGGAAGATTGGGGCGTGAATAATTGGTATCAGAGTGCCTGGTTTATTTTCTCGGACTTGGTCCTTCGCTTCATCACAAACTCTAAATAGCTTCCGCGTGTCGTCTAGCTCTTGACTCTACTCAGTGCCGTATTGGATGTTTCATGCAATAAGTCTATATATTGCTGGTTGTGGCTGCATGTTGTTCTTGGTTGTGTTGCTTGGTTGGTTTTCGTTAGATCGCTTAGCATCATTAGGCGTTGTTGCATTCGTGCAGCAAGTTGGGTGGCGTTGTTGTATTTGTGCAACAAGTTGAGAGCTGTCGTTGGGTTGGGTTGGCTTGGCTTGTCGTTTAGGGAGTTTCTGATTGCATCAGTGGATCAGTTGGTTGGCATACGAGATTTGGTTATACAGCATGTTTTGAGTAGGAACATTCGATGAGAATGAATCGTTGCACGAGTTGCTCGTGTAGCGACTGTGTTGGATAGAAGTTGGAAGTTTGACTGCGGCGCATCGGTTGAGCATGTTTGAGTTTTGCTCGGGAATATCAGAATAGTTGGCACGAGTTGCTCGTATAACAAATGTGTGGAACCATTGAGTATTGGGTTGGATTACTTGGAAGAGAGATCATTGCACGGGTTGCTCGTGTTGCGAAAGTATCAGACGGCTTTGAGAATAGCTAAAAGTATTAAGAATGGGATATAGCACAAGTTGCATCGCAAGATTGATGGAAAGAATTGGATGATGCATTGCTTGAGTTTTGTGTCAGACTTAAGTTGTGAATGGCAGGATCACATATGAGAGGTGGTTCGAACGGATCTTGGATCCAGTACAAGGAAATCATAGTGCGAGTAGCGACTCGATTCAGAGTGGTATATGGGATACCACATATTGAGCAAGGCATTGAAAATATTTTGGTTGAACATCAATGGGAATTGCCTGAACGGACTCGGGTAACGGGAATATAAGTTGGTTGGTGCACATCGGTTGAGTTGGGAAGAATGAAAATGGAGCAAGCGAATATTGAGTTGAGCATAAGGAACGAACAGTTGGGATACGCTTGAGCAAAGCGATTGGTGAATCGATTAATAGCGAGCACGGACTACGATTTTAGGCAACACATTTAAGCTGTTGGTTGAGCAATGAAATACTAGCTTGGTTTGGAGGGACAATGCGATGGATTCACACAAACTGGAAGGATTTTAGATGATGCTGCTCGAGAAGTCGACTCAGGTTAAGCGGGAATGAAATGTTGGGCAAGATAGTGCAACGAAGGTAGGCAGATTCTTCGAAAGACGTGGACGGATTATGGCAACAACTAAAGGTAAAGATTATGGCGGATAGACTTTTGAAGATAGCTAAATATGGGAGCAACGTCGGAACAAATCACTGTACTGCTCGAGTAAGTTGGACGTGCATTGTGGAACACGGCAAACGGATAAGAATTGGAGCAAGTCTTTAGTTTCGAGAATTATTGCAAGTGGTAGTGTGAGAAGTCGAATATGGCAATTCGGAAATTTGATGGATTCAGGGCAGAACGACGGATTGATAGAAGACGGTTTCAACGAGCGCAGTTCTCGGATTTGAAATTTTGCTCGGATGGAATGGTTGGATTTTGATTCGGATTTGCAGATGAGATATAACATGGTTTATAGTAACTGTCCATCGTGATGATTACAATTATCGAGCGTAGCTTCGGGACAGCTGACCCTAGCGACCTGCCCGCAGAATCAGAGATTGAATATGGTAGACCCATAGAAAGACTCTTGAGGCGACGTATTTGGGAATGCGTCGAGGGCAGATGTGAGTATTGTGTGTTGGAGATTTGGCTTATTGACTGAGTATTAAATTTGAGAGACCCTTGGGATAGTCTTCAGCTGAAGATGCAGCCAAAAGATCGGAGCGATGGTGGAAGTAGCCTAGTCAACTGATGAGATTCAGAGTCACAGATTTTTGTAGATGGTATCGCCTCTGACTCATCGTGCTCTGGAAGGGAATAGCATTTATATGAATGGACGACTGTGGCGGCTCGTTCAAATCAAATCTTTGCGAATACTGGAAGGGACATATGTGCTTCAGATTTACAAGATGTATCGGAACTTAGTCTGGGAAGCATGCTCATTCGGAAGGCGAAGGTGATATCCTATGCTTCGAGGCAGTGGAAGCAGCACGAAGAACTATTCTATGCGCAACCTAGGAATTGTAGCGAGTGTGTCCACGTTGAAATCGTGGCGACACTATCCCTTTGGCGTGGCGACGGGATCTTCGTGGATCACACGAACCTCAATATAGATGTTCACCTAGCAAGGTATTGAGATTGAGGAAGAGGTGTTTGGTTGAGCTGATAAGAACAGAGTTGATATTTGGGTAAGTCGGCTAGTTGGGGTAGTATCAGTTGAGTTGATCGTTCGGTGCACGAGATATATTTGGAGATGTTGCTAGTACGGATTTCAGAAATAGTTGGATGGATTGAGTTGGAACACGAACTGATTGAGTCGGTAGGAAATTATCATATTTGAGAATAGTGCTCAATCGAACAGTTTGGAATGGAAATCAGATTGATTCAATTGGGAGTAAAGAAATGGATGCCTCGAACATAAAGATACCCTTACAACTTGTTCAAATTTGCTATCGCAAGACTCGGCTGAAATGCATGTATTTTAGGGACGCCTTAAATATGTGCACGATCCAAAACTAAGCGATACGAGGAATTCGTATTGAGCTACAAGGAGGATGTGGAAATTCAGGAATTTGTACGAGCGTTCAGTAGAACGAGATGCGGAGTCAGGATCGTGAATATGAAAGTCGCCTAGGGCAGATCTTGGAATTGGATTGTGGCATGTGATAGAAAAGAGTACCAGCACGGTTCGTGGACGAACCTGATTTTAAGTGGTATATTATGTAACGCCCGCAATCGCTCGGTACGTTACGCTGAGTCGGATTGAATGAAACAAATGCTGGTTACATTTAATTTGTTGGATTTTGGGAAGAAGTATTGATTGAGTTGTTTTATGTGCAGATGGCTAGCGGGTTCGATGGAAATCAGGTGTTCGTTCAGAGCGGTACTGAGATAGCTGGATTGGAATAATAATGCCATCTTCCTTAGTTCGATCGGTCGGATGATTTGTAGAGCATGGCCTGCTCGCACGGTCATACCAGTTGAGTAGATCGCCCTTGCATCGGACCACGGGTTCAAGGGATTGGTCGTATCGGCAGGACAGGATGCTTAACGGGATCAAACATTGTGAGTGGGCTCTTTCCCTTTTCCTCTACTCCTTCATGCCTAATAATATGGAAAATACATAAAAGGCTTGAACACTTGGGCTGAAATATTAGGAATCACTACACTAAGGCGTGCATAGAGTGTACGCCATTGGCTTGGTAGGATTGTGGCTTGACATGATTTACGCGTTGGATAGTTGGAGCTAGAGTTGGAATATTGCACTTGAGGCAGTTGGTTGGATACTTGGGATTATGTTTGGACGAGTTAGAGTGATACATTGAGGCGTTGAGAATATCGGGAATTCGGACGAGCGAGCGTGCATCCGTGCATGAGTATCACTTGGTCGCTTTGTCTTGCAAAGAGAGCAGTTGTGGTTCAAAACCAAACAACTTCATCGGCGAGGGTGTTGTGCCGCTTGATGGGGCATTGTGCCACGAATGGGGCATTGTGCCACTGAAATGGCATTGTGCCATGGGTTAACTTTGAGCATGGGTGTTGCACCATTTGGAAACACTATGTTGAGAAGCGGCATTGTGCCTATGGAAATACTTGGGATTTGGTGCCTTGGGCAATATGTTGGAAGAATGGTTATGGATGTGTTGGTTGGATTATTGGTTGAATGAGTCTAGGATCGCTTGATGGGGCAAGAATGTTCGATCCTCTCGTCATACCTACTTGGTGTCTGCATGTCACGGACAACCTGTATTGCATAGGATTTGGTCTCCTCGAACGGGAAGGCTTCGGGGCACCGGGACCGTTCGGCCATGGAAGAGACAATTGGGTAACGCATCTTGGGCGCGGTGCCAGCGGTTGGATGCGATCCAGGTGGGTTAGCTACTTAGCGCTATTTCGAATAGAACCGTATTTGATCAGTCCGATCAAACATCCTTTATGGCTTGGCCAGTGACTTCATATAGATAAGAGTTGGTTTGCTTTACTTTGGTTGGTTTATGCTTCACGTAGGCGCGGCCACCTTGCCTCGGCAAGAGTGTGCACTTTGGGATTGGATTGTAAAATATTGGTTGAGGATGGATATTGAGGATTGGTTGATGGTTCGACATGTTATCGTGTTGCTTGGACTTGAGCAGGACGGTTTGCATGCTAGTTTCCTTCGAGTTGGTTATATAAATGCTTGTCGATTGGTTTGAGTTGAATGTTTGCATGCTTAAACTGCTTTAAAGCTTTCCTTAACATGTCATTCATATGCCATAAAATGAATCTAGGATTCAACTAGAAAGATCACCATATAACTGTTTGCATTCACTATTTTACTTAGTGTCGGCTTGGGCGAGTGGGTTACCCCGCTCACCAGTACGGTTGTGTACTGACCCACGTTTGTGGGCAATATTTTAGGTACACAGGCGTAGTGGCGCTGCTTGGATATACGAGGCATAATGTATGAATTGTAAGTACCTTTGTGGGCTAGAGAAAAGAGCAAGAGTATTTCATCGTCTCCGTGGCATCGCCTTTGTGGCATTGCCTTTGGGGCATTTTATTTGGACCCTATCGTGAGCTTCGCTGCGTATTACTCTGATTGTGTGCTTGGTACACAATACTTGACTTCCGCTACAACTTGGTTGTTTCAATGATAAAATTTGGTGTTTGACAACATCGTCTTGTACGAGCGCAACTCCAGGCTCGTACGGCATCACGTCCCGATGAGAACGATGGTCCTGCGGGAGAGCTATAAACGTGGTGATTCACGTTCAGCGGGGACTATCGAGCTTGCGGGAGATTGGGGTGTGACAATAAGTACCAAGATCTTGTCCTCATACACCCCAATAGGAGTTTATAGTTTATTTATAAGAACATGGTTATTTTGTAGATTTCCCTTAAGACTGTCACAATAGTAGTTTATTATCTGGGTAGTATGCCTCACAACCTAGTGACACATAGTCCTCTTGACTCATTATTGAAGTGTAACTAAATGACATTAACTATATACTAGCATAAGATGATAGTGTTTATTCAGGCTATATAACTTAGAGATCCATGCCCTATTTGGTCGACTAGCGACTTAGACAAGGAGGTTGTATGATAACTGTAGAGTGTAGAGTCTTTTTTTATTATTATTTTTTTGTTTGTTTTTGTGAACTTGAATTGTTTGTACCCTATTTTATCATAATCTAGCGCATTTATATTTTATATACTACCTTGACTTATGCTGCTATTTTATAGCCTAGTTTTGCAAGCTTATTCTTTTATCGAGCTTGTTCACGATATATGTATTAGTGGATGCATACATTAATATATTTTCAGAATCAATGTATTAAGGTCTATCTAACCTTGGTGTGCTTGGTTCGCCCTTCGTATAACTACTTCACGTGGATTGAGATATATAGTGTCTAGTAGACGAATGTACTTGCCCTCTAGGCATGCCTGAGCATATCTTATCAGTTACATAACTATATTGATACGAGCGTGTGAATAAGAAATTACCAAAATAGGATTTCAATCCACAACTTCCTTGACAATTCTATTTGAATTATTTAAACGCCTTGATCCCCATACTTCTAATCTATTACCTTCCCCTTGAACTCTTTATTATTGATCTCCGTCTTCCCTTATTTCGGAAAGATGAAACATCGTGCTTGGTATAAGTTGATATACAAAGAGTACTAGATATATCCCATAGGCCGATCACATACTTGAAGATTATTCTTTTGTAAACAAGGGCATATCATATGTGATATAATTGGTATTAAAGTTTTGAGGATTGAGTAACATGATTAAGTAAAATTAAGGACATATCAAAGGTAAAATGTTAGTGTTCAAACTTTTGAGGATCGAATAGCATGACTAAATAAGTTGAGGAATATTTTTCTTAAGTGTATAGCCTTATATGAAAGATGGGTAAATTCTAAGTTGGGTAGAAGTTGCATTATTAAACTTGAGGAGGATTCTTTTAGATTGTGATCAAGTAGGATTAGATTGAGAGATTAAGCCATTTTAAATGTGGAGAATTTTAGAAGGAGTTAGAGGAGGAGTATTTAATGAATTTTGAAATCTTGATAGTGAGGACCAAATAATTATACCTTGAGCGCATGGTTTAAAAATTTTGAATGTTGAAGATTGAATCATCGATTTAAACCTTGAGGATGAATATAATTCTAGGCATGAACAATTGGTGAAATAGATATAAAACTTTACAATTTGATGATTTGAAATAAAAAGTTAAATTTTGATCGCTGGATTATCTATTGGAATTATTGAGGATGTGAATTGAGTTTAAAAATTTGTAGGATACAAAATTCATAAGGGAAAATGGGAATAATATTGGATTAGAATTGTTTCTTTTAAAGGAGTTTATGATAGTTGGAGATCGTAATGTGAAAAGTGATTTGGGCTATTTAAAACTTGAAGATGTCATATATATTTAGCTTAAATTTGGATGTGATTATAAAAATAAAAATAAAAATAAAAAAATCGAGAAGAGTTTACAATATTTTGCTTAAACAGAGGTTACCTTAATTTTGAAAGTGATTGCGATGGATTAGAATATATTTTAAATTTTGGAAGAGATTGTGATTGACTCGCCTTATATACGAATGTAAAGGAATTAACAAATTATGCCTTATTTTAATTTCGAGGATAAAATTGTTTTAAGATGAGCAGATTATAAACTTTCTCACCCAAAATTAGGCCTACTTGGCTTAGATAGAGAGATTAGGGCTAATTAGAACCCAATTAGAAATAGAACGCGGCATTTTGTTAATTATACGAGATTTATATCACTTAGAGCACCTTACCATTGCTTCGATAATTGGAGCACTACACTAGCCATTGCCTTCCTACAAATTTTACAACTTCGTCCTAGACACGACCGCCTACCATTCTGACCTTCGTGTAACTTATAATGATGCTCTCTTATGCTATATTTTAGTCGCACAATATTCGTCGCGGACGTTATTATTTAATCCTAAATAATATGACCTTGTATCCTTGCGCATTCCAATCGATATTGGAGACACAATCTTGACTCGTTTTGTACCACCCAAATTTTGACAATATTCCACTCTGAGTCCCCTATGCCCATGACCCTGGTGCCCCACCTAATTTCATCCCCTTGACAAACGAACTTAGTTTTAATTTCGAGGACAAAATTTTTATAAGTTGGGTAGAATGTAAAATCCCTAATTCTAAAATCCATATTTACCTTTTTTTATTAATTGAATTATAGTAATTATTAGCTAAATAGAGGAAATAGATTTTATTTAATTTTTATTTTAGGTATTTGTGCATTTAGCGGATTTATGGAGCCATTATAAATTTTTTCTAATTTATTTCATGTAGGAGACCCTTTGGACAGTTGCTAGCTTAATGATATGCATTAATACAAATTCTAGATTTTTCTATGTATATATATATATATATATATATATATATATATATATATATATATATACATGTAATTTCTTTAAAAGGAAAAGAAAGAAAAAGAAATGGAAATGGAAAAATATTAGAAAAAGAAAAGAAAAGAAAAACAAAAATAAAAATTAGAATTCCCTTAATGGATCCTTAAAACTACCCAAACCCTACCCTAATACCCACCTACCCGTTAGCCTTAAACCAACCGCACCCGGCCCGCAAGGAACAAAGCAGCAGAAGCAGCCCTTTGTACCCACCCGCGCGAGCGACCAACCCCCCCCCCCCCCCGCGGTTCATTCTCTCTCCCTCTCCCTATATATATAATTCATCTCGACGACCAAACCCTAACCCTAAGTAACCCTCTTCCCATCTAGACCTGAACGCCGCCGCCACCGCAGCCTGACCGCCGTCCAGCCGTCCGGAACCCGACCGCGACCCCGCGCAACCCCGCGCGCTGCAGTTTCAAACAGTGAAGTACCTGTGTTCCCGCGTAGTTTTCTGTCACCTCGCTGAATCAAACTCGATTCTGTCTTCACCGATACATTCATCCCTTAACCCTCTTCAATATCTTTATGATAGTAGACCTCGAACAGCGCGTGACCCTAGACAAAAATGACGTCCAAGTTGACAGAAAAAGATAACTTTTGGGTATCGCAGAAAACTGCGGTGACTACCTATGTTCCCGGATTCGTATCTCCCTCCACAGAGATCCGAATTCAATTTTTCTTATTGGTATGCGGAGACCACTTGACCTAGTTTAATTTATGATAATTATATTAATTTATTAACTGTTGTATGTAAAATTAAATTCGTTGGAAAAACCTCAAAAATATACTTTTTCCTAATTTCTAGAAATTGTGATTCGGAGGGCGTCCCGCCAATCGGGATCGCTCCGTCGTGTACCAAGTATACCAAAAGGTGCATGCAGCGTACCCAGACATGTGAGAGTTTGCGAAAACTGATTTGGATGGTGTGCGCATTGGAATCAGCCCGTATCCGCGGACAATCCCCGTATCGCAACTTTTGTAAAAGTCCTGTCCATTTTGTGCACGCTAGTCAGAATGCGACGAAACTTACACAACTGGACTCAGGGTATCGCGCTGGTCCTGTGACCCAAGGTTCATGCGATTCTGAGACAGTTGACCAAGTCGCCAATTGGCGGGCCCTACGGTTGACTTTTTGGACAAAATTGTGTTAGGCTCATCGGATTCCATATTTGGACATACTGTTGAGTTCGTACTGACATTGAGAGTTGTTTGACCTATAACTTATCTCCTTTAGAGACTGTTACCCCTGGCACGCTTTTCGTTGCAAAGTGGCCCACATGTGGAGCCCACTTTGACCCCAAATTACCGTTTTGCCCCTGTGTCCAAATTGGACGAAAGGCAAGTGCTTTCTATCTATTTTACTTATTCTGGGAACATTGGTGATATCTATTTCAGCATCCGGAGATATTTGTTCTGAGGCCATAGCTTTTGGTCCTGTGTGTTGGACATCTGGACGTTATATTTTGCAGCTTCTTGCCAGGCAAGTTTACCTTGCCTTGTTGTACAATTTAAATTCAGTTATATATATTAGTTGTAAGTTTATTATTTTAGATTATATAACTGTGTGCGTCCGAGAGAAACTCGGGTGCAGTCAACGGAGGCGTTGACGTTAGGACTTGTGTCTGACCTAGTATCTAGTAGACCCACTTAAAGTTGTGGAGTTATTGGTATGACTCCCAGGCCTTGACACATTTTTTACACGTGTTGTGAGTCTCATGTAGGGTAAGAACTTGCGTATATAGTTGGCCACCTGTACGTGTAGGCGTGCGACGGATAGGGTATAACTGCTAATAGTGATGCATATTAGAAGACTAAGCAGTTATTAGAAGTCGGAGCATAGACTGTTGTGGTACAAAGGTCCAATCCTTGTCCTTGTTTGGTTGAAGGTTGGGCTATTGTTCTACGATAGACTATGAGCCAAAGTTACGATGCCTCGGCGTAGTGGCTGAAGCGAGTTGTGGATACAACATGCATAGATCATTGGGTGGGGAGGAAAAACTAGTAGGCGTATGGGACATCCACTTTCTTTATTCAGATTCCTCGTTCGACGGAACGGTATGGACCTTTTATTACACAGATTCCCCGTTCTTCAGAGCGGTATGGACGTTATTATTTTACAGTGCCCTAGTATGGGGGCATATATGGCATATACTAGCCAGTTGTCACGATTGGTGAATTACGTCAGCATTTGTCTAGCTTACACTTTTCTATACACTCAAGTTGTCCTCAAGGTGCATTTTACTTAGATGGTTAGGTCACCCTGGAGTTTTTACAATATTTACTTTATGGCATGCTTTTATGTATCTTGTTATGTCCCTCTGAGGACCTGGTCCCTTTTCAGGTGTATTGTTCATGTGTATTTGCAGGAGCGCAGATCCGAACTGGCTACTTATATTGCGAGAGGTCTTATCTTCGAGCCTCGTGATTGTTAGAGGTTGTATTATATTGTATTTGTCTTACTTATTCTTTATTCTAGTTCGGTAGTGGATTTGTTTCTATTCGACTACCATTATTAGACACTTTATATTGATATCTAGTTCATAGATACTAGTCATTTATTTATATATGATTTCTGTGGATGAAATTTAGTTATGCTCTGAGATATATATGTTTACCACTTATGAATTTTTATTTATATTACAACGTATGTGTGTTATGGTTTCAATATATTGGAGTGCCATATTCATACGGCTGGCATGCTTACGTATCCTAGTCCTACGTATTTTGGGATTGGGCGTGACAAAGGGTATACATGGAATAAAATAGGAAAAATCTTAGGTTCAAGTAAAGATGGTAGAATGATAACAAGAAGAGATTAACGAGGAGTACATGACCTTAGGCATTTTAAATTGAGAGAAGGATCTAGGAAGGACTGGAGATTTTATCACTTGGTACTTGCCTAGAAGATCTATAATACGAAACAAAAAGTACTGGGTCTTTATTGGTGAAGCTTAAAGTTGAAAACAAGATTAACATACTAAAAGTATATGAAGGTTAGAAGGAAACAAATGATAAGGGAAATATATTATGGTCGCATAATCCAAGGAGAAAGGATTATGGTATGGACTTGAGGGATAATAATTTTAGTATTTATGAATTGTAATACTTTTGGAATTTTGAAAATTTAGTGCGAGTAGATATTGTTGATCAGTCTCTAAGTAATACGAACTTCAAGAAATTAAACACTGGTTCAGAATCACAATGGTTATTCTGTAGAGGATTATCACAAGACCCTTAGATTATAGATCTACACATGGTAGGGAAGTGTCAATGGAAGATAGAAGTCTTATAGGAATGATAGATGAATATTGTGGGTTTACACGTAAACTGATTAGAGCCAAAAATTTAGATTTTTGACTAATAGGGTATTAGTTTGTTGGACCTATCGTTAGTAGTAGGTGATGAGAACCTATTTCCAATTTATCATAGCCGATGGATTTTTGGATTTTAGAAATCTTATCATCTCATTAAGTTCGAAGAATTTCCACTCAAAATAACCATGACATCATGCTTGTGTAATAATAAGGTAGTAGCCTAGCCGAAAGATTCTCATAAGGAAGATAGCTTTTAGATGGCAGAGATTAGATGAACAACAGTACAGAAAGATAGACAATAGAATGGAATAAGTTATACAAAAATGGGTAGGCATTCCAATTAAAGATTAGACGAGTATTGAAGAGTGTCCTTAGCGAATAGTATGCCATGAGAGATAGACCTAAGTATATGCTTAGTTTAGACCCTTACCTACTAATATGCGAGGAAGACGAAGTTGTAAGGATCGTATATTATTTACCTATAGCCAAAAGTAAGTTGCCAATAGTATGAGGGAGATTATATAAAATATAACTTAAACGAATATAGTATTGAGTTTAAGGATTAGTTGTATTACCCCCTCGACTGCATTCCTAACCTTTCTATCAAATTCTTATCTTGTGTTGCATATATGGCCACGTGATTTTTGCAATAACGATCTTTCTAATTATAACAATGAGTAGATCCTTCATCTTTCCCTAGTTGTGCCTTAATTATAAAATTAATCCCTTAGTTGGTACCACTCCTTGTGATAATATCCATATCACCATAGGTATCAATTCTTTTCTACTCTACTCCCCTTGATCTAGACACCATGACTCGATTCTCCAAATACCTGCCTAATTGTGCCTTATTCTACCATGTAGACTTATCATAAATTCTTCTTGTCGTGGCCTGAATTTTTGGTCTCTTCGTCATCAATGTCAATCAATAATTGAAGCCTCGCTACCACCTTACCTTAGTTAGATCTGACTCATTCATTTCTTCTGTCTTGTAGAAGCTTGACCTATACAAGAACAGTAATGGATGGGTAGTAATTTCTCTTATAAGGTTTTTGATCAATAACATCCTGATAGTTTCTAGGTTCCTTTAGAAAATAATTGATTATGGCCAATAAATCATAGAATTATTGTAACCTTATTTAGAAAATAAATAGAAAATAGGCCCTTCCAAAAATCTTGTTAGTAGGACCATAACCTTAGTTTTGGATACCAACTTAATTTTTATAAGTTGGGTAGATCGTAGCCCCTGATTTTAGTGTAGGGTTATTTCTAGAAATTCAGGATAAATATGAATTTATTTTGGTGTTAATTAGGTTAATTTCAAACTGATTAAATTACCTATTTAATTTTTTATCCTTGATACCCTTTATTGTGGCTCAGATATTTGAAGCACAACACTATCCTTTCCTTTCTAACAACTTCCTTCTTATGACCTAGACTAGTCACTCTACACCTATAATATGACTATCACTCACAAACTGGCCTTCCCATATTTATTTTAGTCGCACGATATTTGCAATGCAATTGTACACACAAATGGCACATATATATCCTTTTTCTGTTGCGGTCGATTTTAATACTCAATACCGACTCAATTCTTTTGGCAACCTTGACATTCATGAGCCTAACTGGAACCTACTCACCGATGACACAACTGTTACTTCCAAATATACACACCCATGCTCCATATAGACCCCACAATATTCGTGGCATATCTCCTTCTAAACCCTATATCCAATTTTGTTGCAGTTGGATTAAATTATATATAGGCAATCCAAATATTCCAACCACTGATATACCCGTATCCCATTCATGCCAACCTACGTCTATGATACTTGTGTTGTATTAAATTGAACCCCTTGTACTCTTTACACAATACAAAAACCTTGATGAGTTATATCACCTTTTGACGCTTATTGTTGAACCATTCATCGGCATCCATAATATGCAATGAATAACTTTTCGGTACCAACTCACCCTAGATGTATTTGGCTATGATATTTCCTATTATCTTATAGACTCATAACCTAATTAGAAGCAATAAAAACTGGTAAAACTTTCTTTATAGAGTTATTGACTCAGTAAAGCCATGGTAGTGCATAGATTTCTTTTGATAGGCTGTGACAACGATCACAAAATTCTTACCATCTCGAATCCCTCGTTGAAGTTAGACTTTCTAAAAATTCTTAGAAATATGATCGTGACTATAGTTCCTGCGGCCAACTTCATTCTTATAAGTTGGGTAGAGCCTTGATTAAGCGTACCCTTATTCTTAGAATACAACGTCAAACTAGGACTCCATTTGGTAACTGCGTCCCCATCTTTAGTGTAACCTTCTTAACTAAAATCTTTTCTATTATGTTTATTTTAATTTCGAGGACAAAATTTTTATAAGTTGGGTAGATTGTAAGCACCAAGATTTTTAGAATAATTTTTTTAAATTTATTATTATTGGTATTCTGAAATTATTGTGATTAAGGGAATTTTCATATATTTTTAGCTAATTATAATATATAATATTCATGAATTTATAATTATGTGTATTTATTTAATAATTAATATTGTGCAGAAAATATAATTTTGGGTGTACAACTATTATTAGTGTATTGTAAACTTTTTTAGAATTTATTGAGATCTAAAACTATTTTTAAATGGCCGTATACATACATACATACATACATACATACATACATACATACATATATATATATATATATATATATAGATTAATTAATAATAAATAAAACCCAAATCCAAACCCATTAACCCATTAACCCTACCCAAACCCAAAACCAAAACCTAAACTATAAAACCAACCCAACCCGCGTACACAGGAACCCCCCTCTCATATATATATATATAAGTATACAAACATAAAACCCTAACCCTAATCCCACCTTCGTCGGAGCGCCGTCGATCGCTGCAGTGCCGGAGCGCGGCCGCGCGGCCGGCAGCAGCAGCAGCAGCAGCGACAATAGTAGCAGTTGCGGCCCCCCCTTCGCGCACTGCCTCCGCCCTCCTCGCTCGTCCGTTTTGCGTCCTGTCTTCGCTGGTATATTCACAACCTAACCCTCTAGGATGTAACACCACGTTCCGTTCTAGCGGACTGCCGTCTCAAACGGCAAAAGTGCAACTGTCCCGACCCGCTTTGCCTCAAACAAGAAGCAAAGGATATCCGGACTTATCCCTACAAGATTGCAACTTAGGCTTTCAGAGGCTCGCTTGACGTATCGCTCTACCGAGGCGAATCATCGCTAAGGTGGGTGGCTACGTGAACTTGTCTTTGCTTAGCCAGCACACATAAAATCTGGAATATTTATGTTAGTCGCTAGGTGATTCACCCCTGCATGCTAATAAATCCAACGCACCTAGCTAAGGGAATAATCCCAACTTGTATTGCTTATTCTAGAACATGGAAATTAAAATACTGCTTATATTCAGACCCTCGCATGCTAAGTCCCTAACGGTTTCATCTCTCGGCTTACCTTCGGGTCCGAGCAAAAGTGTTTACTTATGTTCCTTAGAAACGCATGCTTGTCTGCTTGTACGTTGCTATGTTTGCATCCATACCCCGGAAGACTACTACGTAGTCGTTCCGTGCCTGAATGAACCTGCAAGTATCCGGGACCGTTAGGTCACCAAGGCAATTCCCGAACCAGGGAATTTGCACCCTGACTGAATAAATCACTGAATCACAGCTCGTGGAGCAAACTACTGAATCAACTGGCATGGCAAGCCCTACTGAATCACTGAATCCTGCCTCAACAAGTTCTGTATATATACTGTCTCGAACTCGTTCCATACCGGACTTGTTCATTATACACATACTGCATCGAACTTGTTCCTGTACCAGACCGAGACCCTGACCTACATGTCGCGGACAACTCGGAAATGAGGCACCGTTCCACGGGCGATCACCGGGGCTCTGGGACCATTCTGATCCGGATGGAATTGCACGATAGTCTACTGCATCTGGACGGGATGGTCTGCAACCACCACTGCATCTTTGTTGCTCTCCATCCTTGTTCAAGACTATAACGAACTGCACGATAGTCTACTGCATCTGGACATGATGGTCTGCAACCACCACTGCATCTTTGTTTCTCTCCATCCTTGTTCAAGACTATAACTGGTCCTTTATGGCTATGCCAGCGACTCATGTTCATATAGATAAGTCATCCTCGCTTAGCGGCTATCCGCGTGCGAGTCACTGCATCGCATCAATGAACAACTAAACACCTGAACGATCATGTTAAAATGACCCTCGTATTTGCATATGCTATGCCTCCTGAATGTTATACTTGCCCGTGCGTGAATTAACATGTTTGCCTCAATGTTTGCCTTGGACAGGGAAGGAGATGGTAAGTTGGTAAGTCTCGCCGTATTTCCTCTCATGTTGCACGGCGCACCGCCACACGAGTTAGGCTATTCAATATTTGCATGAAACTGATCCTAAGGCAATTAGAAAGACAACTTAATAGTTGTGCACGAAACCTGTTTTACGTGTTTGGATTTGTCGAGCGGGCGAGTAGCTTTCCCACCAGTGCATTCAATGTACTGATAATCCACCAGTTTGTATGCAGGGTGCGGGAGAACCTCGTTCGGTGTGGATGCCTCCAACATGCGTGCTTAGGCGTGAAGATCACTCCGAAGCAACGGTGCGTCCAGAACTGAAGCACATATACAAGACATAATGTTGTGAACATAGCCCGAACTCGCCTGAACATCGCCTGTACAATCATTCCACAATTGTAGCCACTTGGCACGCTTTTACTGTTTCAGAGAGAGAGGCTTGAGCAACTTGTAATCTCGGCTATACGTCGTCTGTAACACATGTTTATATCAATAAAAGAGCTTGCTTTACTTCAACTTGTGTTTCAATGTTTCCGCTATATTGTCGACTCAGTGAACCTGTTATCAAATCGCCTATGCGTTCATGACTCCGCCGCACTCGGACAATCTGTGCGACTCTGTGGCTTAGAACTCTTACCGCCAGCCAATGAACCACGGCCTTGCACGGGCGTGTCTCACGCTCGTGCGGCGTCACGCCCGGATGGGTTCAAGCGATCGTTCCGCGGGAGCGCTGGCGAGGGTGATTCCTGCCTAGCGGGAACGGCCGATTTGCCTGTGGGAGATCGGGGCGTGACATAGGATTCTCTTCAAGTGGAACGAATTTAGGCACCCGGTTTTGATCAAAAAATTGACCGAAAGTTGGCCGAAAACTGTTCGGAAACAGTTCAGAATTTTAGTCCAAGTACCCCTGTTCATGTCCAATTTTCTAGTAACTCGTTAATTATTTCCAAAATATAATTAAAAGAAATTATTCATAATATAACCAAAATTTTTACTGTTCTTTTAGTTTTAAATAGTTTGCTTTAATGGTCAAATTATTCTGGTTCGAAAACGACCAAAAACTTGCTTTTAAAACACTCAAAATTTCCGATACATGGTGCATCCCGCCAAACGAGGTGACTTCATCGTATGCGAGTTGCATCAAAATGCACGTAACATAAATACGATATGTGGGCTTTCATGGAACTTGATTTGGATGTGCGTGCACACCGGAATCAAAGGGTATCCGTCGAAAAGCACCATATCCGCCTGTTCTGACACTCGCGATAACTTTGTGTATGTTTGCCTTTTTGGAACGAAACTTATGCCATTGGATTCAAAGCATTATGCTGGTCCTGTGACCCAAGTTTGGTTCGATTATGAGAATGTTGACATAACATCATTTTGTGGGCCCACCGGTTCCACATAACGGGCAATTTTGTGATCGGCTAATCAGAATCCAGTTATGGAGATTCCGTTGGGCTCGTATCGTTGTTCTGGACTCGTAGACACTAAGTTTGACGAATTTGGAGAACTTTGTCTTCGGCACATTTTTGGTGCGAAGTGGGCCACATGTGGACCCCACTTTGACCAAAAACTGTCAATCTTGCCCCTGTATCCAAATTGGACTTATGGGTAGTCAATCCTTGCTATTTCAAGTATTCTGAGAATATTAGTGATGTTTGTTTCAGCATCCGGAGGTTTACGTGCAGATTCCATTTTCCCAGGAGCAGTTGACGAAGTTCAGAATTTCGGCAAGTGTACCTTGCCATGATGTATCACAGTTCCTTGCCTTTATTATCTTATTTAGTTATTATAGTTATTTGATATGTGTAATGTGTGTGTTTACCCTAGGACCGTGAGACGTTGCTTAGCATCCGAACAAGATTCGGGTGTCGACGACATACGCGGAGTCGTGTAACGTCACTTAGAGAGTTGATTCCAAGATCCTATTTTTACGTGCTTGCTTTACCAACTATGCCATACCGTAAGAAACTTGACACTATTTCATTTAACAGAATCTTTCTTGATTTAATCAAAGGGATTCTGTATAGGCTTATAGGATTCGAGACATGAGACTTGCATATTATATGGATATTATTATAACTCGTTGCACTAGCTAGAGGTTATGATCTTGCGTGTTATGGACATGAGACGTCGTGGACATGAGACGTGAGGTTGCATTGGGTGGGGAAAGTCTTCATCGTGATCTGGACATATTTTACTTATTACTATTTATGTGTATTAGGCTTTAGGTTCCCTATGCGGAATCTAAGGTATTATATTTATATATACAGCTTCATCCTGGTTCCCCTACACGGAGCCTTGAGTGTACTGTTAGATTATGGAAGTGTCCATTGGGATCTTTCGTGAGTACCAGTCCAGGGTATGATACCATACTCTCATTTGTATGTCCCATAGTTGGTTATAGTAGTTTACCTTTGAGTATGTGGCATTATACTGTTTTACTTTTGGCATGATGTTTCTTGTACCTTGTTACGTCCCTCTGAGGACCTGGTCCCCTTCCAGTTTTTACAACATAAGCGGTTATGGAGCCTTTGGTGTTGCTGATGGAGTTGCTTGTCTTGCGGGCATTGGTACCAGGTACTTATATCATTTCTATCGGAGTTATGGTTATTTATTCCCATGTGCGAAAGCAGTATTATGTGCCACTACTATCCTAGTGTTCTCATATGCCAAAGAGTACCATTCGTCAATACCCCTCGATCTTTATGCGCCACTACTCCATTGATCATCATGCGCCACTCTATTAATTTCTATGCGACGAGTGGGCAGTGTTCCCAAGGTGCAATCACAACCATTAAAATTAGGGCTGACATGTGTCACGAGTATTATGGACATCAGCAACCCATGCAGCCTTAATGTTGCATAGGCCGGCAGAAGGACATGCGTCGACGTGGACATCACAAAAATAAGGGTTTGGATGAAGGGTGTACATTTTTTATTTATTCCAAATTGACAAAGAGTACAAAAAAATCCATATTACAAGAGGGATCTAAGTACAAAAAAAAATATCTGGGCAAGTGTGACGGAGAAGATCGAACACTACAATGACTCGTTTACTCCGTTGACGATCCGGGACCAAGTGTAAACCTCCTCACCCAAAATAGGTATTTTTGTGTGTATTTTATATTATTATATTTATTATAGATTATTTTAAATATTAAATTATTTTAGAGTATTCTCTCAGTTAATTAGAAAATAAATTTTTTTAGTATATTGACTTATGTAAATATTTATTTAGAATCATTTTTAGGCTATTTTAGATTTTTGGAGATTTTTCTAGAAATTTTAGGTAATTAAAACATAAGGAACATAAATTTTTAGGACTTTCATGATTTATAATGAGACCATACTTGCATATTATTCCTACCAAATATTTATTTTAGGTTAAAATATTTAATTATATTTTTTTATAATTTATTTAGAATTTTAAGAAATTTATTTAAATTTTTAAAATTATTTAGGATTTATTTGGATATATATAGTCTTAATATTAGATAGATGCTAATTTAGTGTTAAGAGATATTAATATGATTATATATAAATTATTTGTATTATCTTTAATTCTATTTAAGATTATAAATTATTCAGATAAACTCAAACTCTATTTTAAATTAATTCAAATCCTGAGCCTACTAGGAAACCAACTTCATGCATATCCTATCCTTATTTAAACTCATCCAAATCATATCCAAATTAGCAAATCCTAGTCATATCCAATTAAGTAGTTTCCACAATTATAAATACCTATTAGACTTATGGAATAAACTATCTTTCATAATTTTTTTCCCCAAACTTCTCTCTCCAAAAATAGCCGAAATTCGTCATAAATTCAGCCTCATTTTCTAGTAGTTATGACGAATTAAAAAGACGATATCTCCTAGCTCTGGATTCCAAACGTGCTCCAGTTTTTTTTATTCAAACTATATCAAGGTTAGTTTTCTGAATATATAAATTATTTTAATAATTTATGAACCTATTTTTCCAAAAAATTCTAAATGTGCCAGCTGTCCAAAATCAGACGCGTTTTCGTAATTTAAGATTTTGGGAGATCCCGAATTCAAAATTATGAACCGTTTAAAGTTTCAAAAAGTTGACATGACGAAATTACATAAAATAATATTTCTAGAATTTACCATATAAGTTTAATTTACTGTAAAATTTGTGCAACATAGAGGTAAATAGGAAACCACCAAAAATTGTCACTTGTGCGCCCTTGTGGACATAACTCTTTACCGACTTGTGATTTTATGAAACCGTCGATTCCGGTGTTAATGTAGCACTGAAATCTATAGAATTCTACACACAAATCAAAGATTTAAGTTGGTTAACTTTTTGGTCAACGGATTGCCTCGATTTGTGTGCCATGGATCACAAATCAGTAAAGTTGACTTTCTTTGGGCCAAAATTTGGGTTTAACAATAAAATTAGATTATAATAAGATTAAAATACTATTTTAGGTTATTTTATTCAGAATTAAAATAGATTAAAATGGAGGAACCTATTCACCCACTTTTGTAACCTAAGTTGTTTAATTTATGTGACGGGTAGATCGGACGACGCCTTGAGTTGCGACTTCATCCCTTTTCATACCAGGCAAGATACCTTGCCAAATTGCTTATAGTACTTTGTATGCTTATCATATTTTTATATATTTATTATATATGTATTTTTTCAGTCATAATTATATATTATATATATGTTGACACACACTTGACACATAGTATCATGGGAGGGAAGGACAATCAGTAGGCGTATGGGCTATATCCACTCTGGTAAACCGTAGTAACTAGCAGGGACTACGGTAGTTGTGTCGCGCTAGTCACTACCCTCACGGTATGTCGATTTTTGATGTCGTGCTGGTCGCTACCCTCGCGGTATATCAATTTCTGATATTCCTGACGTGTGTATGAGTTGTGAGATTAGATAGAGTAGCCTACCCATGCCTATACATCAAAAAGTTGTCCTCATTATGCATTTTATATAGATTGTCTTGTACGGTGTACTTATGTATTTTCTATCTATTATTCATCTTTTACTGTATTCAATTGGCATGCTTCTATGTATCTTGTTATGTCCCTCTGAGGACCTGGTCCCTTGCCAGTAATAGACGATCAGGAGTATCCGCAGGAATACGGGCCAGGACCTGACGTATTATTTTCTACCGAGGAGGTCTTACCTTCGGAGCACCTTTGATTATCTATAGCGATGGATCTCTTAGCTGATACACTTATATCATCATCTTATTTTATATTGGAGATTTACACTCCTCTCTCATTTTCGTTTTAATATAGTCATTGGTAGTAGATTTGTCTTCACCCGACTATCATTTTTGGATTATTCAGACTCATTATTCTAGTTTAGTTATTTCTAGTCTATGACTTGTGTGGATAAGATTAGTATTTCTGTGACTTGTGATAATATATACCACATGTGAGTTAATATTCATATTACAGCGTACGTGTGTATTATGGTATCCATATATTGGAGTTGCCATATACATACGGCTGGCATGCTTGCATATTCCTAGTATTACATATTTTGGGACTGGGGCGTGAAATATTTTGTAGTATTTACCATTCTGAGCCTGCTACGCCCATGACCCTGGTGCCCCACCCAATTTTAATTCCATGTGTCTTAAATTTATTTAAGAATGCCGTACGTATTATTTTTAATTAAATTAAATTAGAGGCCAAACTCACCCTAAAGCAAGACCTAACCAAGCCCATGTACACATTTTATGTGGACCAGCCCCCACCCCGAGGAGCCAGGCCGGCCCAAGTCCCGAGGTCGGCCCAAAATCCCCTCCTATATATAATACACATTTCCCCTATTTGAAACCCTAGAATTTTAATCACCCCACCACCTTAACCTTAGCCGAACTCCCTTCATCTAACATGAGCCCCCTCTCCTTCCCCCGACCGAACATCCACCACCGCAAGCCGCCACCACCACAGCCTCTTCCACCTGCACTTCCCCATGACGCCGAACCACCACTCCCAACCGCCCGCACCCGCCGAACTTCACCCTCACAAACATCTTCATCAAACACGACTCCATTGAACACGACCCCGAGCGCCCCAGCCGCCTCTAGCACCGCCAACCACCATTGCCCGGCCGACCCCGACCTCCCCCACGTCCTGACCCCCGACTAGCCCGCCAAAGCCATCGCTGCCGTCGTTGCTGCAACTGCTGCAATTATTGTCGCTACCGCCGGGGGTTGCCGCACGATGCGAGAGCTCCGCCACGCTGGAGTACGTGCAGTCGATGAGCACAGGTCCCTCCATCGTTCAGCCTACTAGGTACACGTTTCCTTCATCCTTTCCTTCCTGTATCGTCGAGGCAATGTGTCGTTGCGTCGATCGTGTAGTGTATCATTATATGGACACAAGTATAAACATTAAACCATTATATGCATGTGTGTATGCTTATTAGATTAAAATAATAATTAATAAATAATAATTACCTTAATTATAAGACTTGTTATTAAGGACTGGTACTTCACCTAAAAAACCTAGATAGTAACCAAGTATGCTTGACATGGGAAATAAGGACAAATTATTGTACAAAACATAAGTAGTTTCGTAACCCATAACTTGGTAATTTATTGTCGTGAGAGACACGGTAACTGAGGACATGACACGTGTGCACCTTAGCTACGTGCACACGCGACTCTGTAGTCGACCAGCAGTTATCTTGCGTCAGTACCTAAGAGCAGCGTCGTAAGTTGTGTGTATGTATTGCTTAGTGTCGAATGATAGTATTTGCTATATTATATTGTGTGTTTAGGGTCATTGGACCAGCCAGGAGAGACTGCAGGAGCAGGCTATTGGCATTCACAGCTTGAGGACCCAGGCAAGATACCTTGCCATATTTACTGTCTAATTTAAATTATGCATATGTTGTATGATATCTTGTTGCTTTATTTCATATGACTGTGCGCGTCCGAGATTGACTCGGGTGCAGTCGACGGTTGCGTCGATGATTAGTGTAGTTCACCTAGTTACTAGCAGACTCACCCCATTGGGAGGATACTCTGATATCTTCCGAGACCTTACACTCTTACACGTTTCACGGTGACAAAGTCTTATTGGGATGCGGGTTTGCGTACTCGACTAGCTATCGGTACGTGTGACATGCATCACGGTTTAGTACGTAATTCAGGATTTTATATTAATAGAGACTTAGCATATAGTTTCGTGGTATGCATGTCGTGTATTCGACTTGTATATCTACATTGGGCGGGGAAGACAACTAGTAGGCGTATGGGATACACACATTGGATTTCGTAGTATCCGGAGGAGCCACGGATCCAATGACTTCCTTTATTGCATATACCGCGCTCTTCGGAGTGATACAGACGTATATATATTACAGATACCTCATTCTTCGGAATGATGGATGTTACAGATACCACGCTCTTCAGAGTGTTGGACGTTATGCCTACGCCTACCCATACGTACCAAAGTTGTTCTTATATTGCATTCACTTAGATGGTTAGCACACCCTTTATTTATTTTATTCAGTATTTATATATATGGCATGATTCTATGTATCTTGTTACGTCCCTCTGAGGACCTGGTACCTTTTCAGATTTGGACGAGGCATATTACCCCACAGTGTATGGCCCAGGACAGGAGACTAGGTATGCTACAACTGAGGAGCTAGAGGTGCTACCGTCAGAGTTTTCGTGATCAGTTGGTAGGCCTTCTGCCTAGGATTTGGAGCATCATTATCTAGTCAGTCGATGCCCTAGTCATTACTCTTTTTATTTGTCATTCAGTACTTTTATTTCGACATAGTAGTGGGTTTGTCCCCACCAGACATTCTTGGTTGTACTATGATATTTTGAGACTGGCGTTTATCTTCCAGTATTTATTTTAGTACTTTCTTGCTGTTTATTTTATGGATGAGATTAGATTACCTGTTTGATGTTGATATTGGACTTGTTAGTTATTTAGGACAGTATAGCACTCTTCGTTTGGATCTATTAAATTGGGATATCCTCGGAGATGTGATAGCTGGCTATTGCCACGTGGCCCGGTCCCGTATATTTTGGGACTGGGACGTGACATAGTTTTTGTAGTGGTCCATGCAGGTCATATTTTCGTTTATGGTATGGTAACATGCCCAGCGAGCCTGCAATAGGATAAAAATTACTAGGTCTCATCCATTTTGATTACGTCTTTGAACTTCCTTCGTGTTACTTCTAAATATCTGCATCCTGATTGCTTGATTCCGTACTCTTTTTAATGAAGTCGTATCTCTTGCAGCAAGATGAACTTGTGCAGTGGGATGAGGAGCACCCAGTGCCGTAGTGCCAGACGACACCACCCAAAGAGAGGAGGTACCCCAGGGACTACTTGGAGGGCTACCACCGCTACAGGCCCCGCTGATACAATGGCGCGAGACTTCTCAGGGCGATCCTACCCAACAGCACAAGGGACAGACTTCCCAGACGATCCCCACGCTGCATTTTGAGGGCCAGACTTCAGGGGCTATGCCAATATCGCAAACCGAGAGGCTGACATCTGAGGAGACACCTACTGCACAGCCAGAGGTTCTATTACCACCACCTCCACCTTATCCACCTCAGATGCCACAATTAGATGGACAGCCACAGATGCTCCAGTTGTTCCAGACTATGATGCAAGCACAGTGGTCTCAGACCGAGACGTTGAGACAGAGTTTGATGACAGTACTAGAGAGGTCACCTGTCACAGCACCAGTACCAGCACCTCCACCATCACAGACAGGTGATATTGTAAGATGGTTCCGACAGATGGGACCAGATACTTTCTCAGGCAATGAGACTGTAGAGGAGATCTCCGATTGGGTCGCCAACACGGAGATGCTACTAGAGGCTTGACAACTGCATCCAGACCTTTGGATGACAGCAGTGAGGGCCCAACTGAAAGGCAATGTCCATCACTGGTGGGATTTTATTGAGCGCAGTGTAGGCAAGAACCAGACTTGGGAACAGTTCTTAGAATACTTCAATGCGAAGTATTTTCCGGCCATAGTCAGAAATGCCCTGTACTCCCAGTTCCTACATCTAGAATAAGGGAATATGACTGTTGACGCATATGACGCGGAGTTTAGCCGTCTTAGCAGATTTGGTGCCGTCCTGATACCCAATGACCTAGAGAAGGCTCAGAGATTCCATCACGGCCTTACTTTCGAGCTGCAGAGGTATACCACCACACAGGCGATGATTTCTTATGAGGAGGTTCTTTCAGAGACGAGGTTCCAGGAGGCCATCGGCAGAGGAGCAAGACGTTCCAGCACGAATACACCAGACAGAGCCCAGCCCGGAGCAGGAGGACCGATCCGTCGTCCCGTAGCACAGACACCGCAGAGGGCAGCACCATACCCACAATAGGAGCTTCCGACTTGTCACCATTATGGCAAGAAGGGCCACGTCATTAGAGATTATCGAAAGAAGCTTGGATTATGCATGATATGTGGAGCGAGTCAGCACCTTGCCCGAGAATGCCCACAGTGCAGAGATGCAGCACCGCAGACCGGACAGAGGCCAGCAGCACCAGTTCCGAGGATACTGCCCCCACTAGGAGGTCAACGTCCACCAGCACCCGGAGGATTTCAGAGGGGACCACCTTGGGCCCCACAGCAGGCACAGTTTGATCGATCCCGACAGCGGACCGGAGGGCAGAGGCACGGACAGGCCTTTGCATTAGCAGCTACTGAGGAGAAAACAGAAGAAGAAGCTATCACAGGTACCATTTTAGTTGCATCATTACCTGCAACTGCATTATTTGATTATGGAGCTACACTATCGTTCATATCTAGTAGATTCGTAGCAATGCATAGAGTAGCTACTTGGCACTTACCTAAGAGTTGGAAGATTCTTACCGGAGGAGGTATCGTGCCGGTCACCAACAATATTAGAACGTGCTTGGTAGTCATATGTGGTAGAGAGATGAGAGTACAATTTTTGGTATTACCCATGCCATACTTTCACGTTGTGCTAGGCATGGACTGGTTAAGCCAGTATAATGCCGTACTGGACTGTCGGAAGGGTAGCATCACTTTTAGACCGCTAGATCAACCAGAGTTCGAGTACATGCGAGGGACCGTCGAGCAAGGAGTAGGACAGATAGCTGGACCTTACATGGCTGTGGAGATGGTACCCCACTGATAGTTGCAAAATTCGAGGATGTTTCTCCTGAAGAATTGCCAGGCTTACCGCCAGATAGAGACGTAGAGTTCACTATTGAGCTAGTACCCGGAGCAGCACCAGTAACTTCTAATGTATACCGATTGGCGAAGAAGGAACTAGATGAGCTAAAGCTACAATTAGACGAGTTGCAGAGCAAAAGATTTATCCGTCCTAGTGCATCACCCTGGAGAGCACTAGTGTTATTTTTACCTAAGAAGGATGGAACAGTACGTATGTGCATTGATTACAGAGCCCTTAATGCTTTGACTATTGTCATGCCACAGTCCCAAAATTCGTAGGACTAGGAACACGTAAGCATGCCAGCCGCATGGATAAGGCAACTCCAATATATGGAAACCATATCCCATACGTACGCTGTAATATGAATATTAATCCACAAGTGGTATAAAATGTATCACAAGTCACAGGATACAATCTAAATCTCATCCACAGAAAATCAATATAAATGAATAACCAGCATCTATATAACTAGATCTCAACATAAGTATCTAAGGATGCTAGTTTCTATATTACAGCGTAGGACTAGGAACACGTAAGCATGCCAGCCGCATGGATAAGGCAACTCCAATATATGAAAACCATATCCCATACGTACGCTGTAATATGAATATCAATCCACAAGTGGTATAAAATGTATCACAAGTCACAGGGTACAATCAAAATCTCATCCATAGAAAATCAATATAAATGAATAACCAGCATATATATAACTAGATCTCAACATAAGTATCTAAGGATGATAGTTGGATGGAAACAAATCCACTACCAACTCGAATATAAGAGCAAATACAATATAAGTACAACACAACAACACCATATAAGAATACCAGCTAACAATCACGGGCTCGAAGAGAGGACATCCACGAAACATATATAACCATCCAAATTTGTGCTCCTGCAAATACTCAAGAACAGATAAACTTGGCAGAGGACCAGGTCCTCAGAGGGACATAACAAGATACAGAAAAGTGAGCCAATTTGAATATAGTAAACATGCATATTATTTGAAAATAAATAAGTACGCTGTACAAGACCATCTATATGAATGCAAATGAGGATAACTTTTCGACATATGGGCAGGGGTAGGCTACTCGATCTAATCCTCATAACTCATACGCTCGTCAGTGGACATCATCAACCGACATACCTCTGGGGTAGCGACCCTCGGACTCCATCAATCGACATACCTCGGGGGTAACGACCATCGGACACGACCACCATAATGCGTACTAGTTACTACGGTTTATATGAGTGGTAGAAAGCCCATACGTCTAATGATTGTCCTCTCATGATACTATGTGGCAAGTGTGTGTCAACATATCTAATATATAGTAATGACTGAAAGGAACTACATATGCAATAAATAAACAGAAATGTAATAAATATACAGAAATATACTAAGCATGCAAAATATTGTAAATAATTTGGCAAGGTATCTTGCCTGGTAAGAAAGCTGCAAGGTGTACTGTCCAGAAGTCAAGCACACTGGTTCAGAAGCTATGGCTGCAGAACAAATATCTCCAGATGCTGAAATAAATATCATCAACGTTCCAGAATAAGCAAAATAGCTAAAAAGCACTTCCCTTTCGTCTAATTTGGACACAGGGGCAAAACGGTAATTTTGAGTAAAAGTGGGGTCCACGTGTGGCCCACTTTGCACCGAAAAATGTGCCAAAGGGTAACAGTCTCTAAATAGAATAAATTATAGGTCAAACAAACTCTAGATGTCAATACAAACCAAACGGTATGTCCAAATGTGGATTTTGATGGGCCGAACATAATTTCGCCCAAAAAGTCAACTATAGGGCCCGCCAATTGACAACTTGGTCAACTGTCTCAAAATTGTGTAAAAATTGGGTCACAGGACTAGCACATTACCACGAGTCCAGTGGTACAAGTTTCGTCGCAATCTGACGAGCGAGCACAAAATGCGTGCGACTTTCACAAAAGTTACGACATAGGGTGTGTCCGCGGATACGGGATGATTTCGGCACGCACACGCGTCCGAATCAGTTTCTACAAATTTTTACGTGTCCGGTTACACTGCGCGCACCATTCGGTACACTTGTTTCAAGGTGGGGCGGTCCCGTTTGGCGGGGCGCGCTCCATTTCACAACTTTTAAAAATCTGGAAAAGTGGGTTCACGGGATTTTGCAACGAATTTAATTATGTCTACAATAGTTAATAATCTAGGATTATTTAACAGAAATTAAACTACGTCATGTGGTCTACTCATACAAAAAATAATCATCGAATTCGGATCTCTGTGGTAGGAGATACGAACTCTGAAACATGGGTGGTCACCGCAGTTTTCTGCGATCCCAAAATTTGTTCTATTTGCGCCAACTTTGGCGCTGTTTTCGCCTATGGGTACACGTTGTTCGAGGTCTACTAACACATAGGTATGGAAGAGGGTTAAGGGGTGAGCATTCCGGTGAAGACGGAGCGGCGTTTGGTTGAGCGAGTCGATGGAAAACAATTTCGGAACACAGGTACCTCGCTGTGGGAATCTGCAGTGCGCGGGGTCGCGGTCGTCGGGATTTGTTTGGACGGCCTGGCGGGGTTCTCCGGCTGCGGTGGCGGCGCTTTCTAGGTCTAGATGGGAAGAGGAAGGTCTGGATGATTAGGTTAGGGTTTTAGAAAAAAAAAAAAAAAAAAAAATATATATATATATATATATATATATATATATATATATATATATATATATATATATATATATATATATATATATGAAAGGAAGAGAGAGGGAGTGGGTTCCGTTTAACGTGGGGTTGTGGGAATCTAATGGGTTGCTATATGTTTGCTAAGGGGTCGGTGTAAGTAGGCTGTGGGAATCTAATGGCAGCGGTTGCATATGCAGCAAGGGGAGGGGGGTCTTAGTTGTAATATATAGTAATAGTTAAGTATAGTAATAGTTAATAATATTAGTTAAATAGTTTTTAATAGTTTTTCTTTTCTTTTCTAAATTCTTTTTCTTTTCCATTTCTTTTTCTTTCTTTTTCCTTAAAAAAATATATGTATATATATATTTATATATACATATATACGCATAAAAAAATCTAGAATTTGTATTAATACATACCATTAAGCTAGCAACGGTCCACGGGATCTCCTACATGAAATAAATTAAGAAAAAAATTTATTGGCCCCATAAATCTCCTAAATGCACATATATATATATATATATATATATATATATATATAAATACATAGAAAAATTCTAAAAATATATATTTGTGCACACCATTAAGCTAGCAACTGTTCAAAGGGTCTTCTACATGAAATAAATTCGAAAAAATTCCTAATGGTCTCATTAATCCCCTAAGTGCGCCAATACCTAAAATAAAAATTAATAAAAATTTATTTCTCCTAATTAGCCATTAATTGCTACAATTAAATTAATAATCAATAATTAAAAGGGTATATATGATTTCTAGGAATAGGGGTTTTACATTCTACCCAACTTATAAAAATATCGTTCTCGAAATTAAAATTAAGCCGCGATAGAAAGTCAAGGTGGTATAAGATTTGCATTGTTTAAAATATAAGGCTAGGTTTAAAGGGGTGGGCGATGTTGCGCGTTGCACATCCCAAAAAATCATGGGAAAATCTACATAAGCAAAAATAGGTTTCTTTATGTGTCATGTCCAATAGTGTGGACACCTAAATGCTCTTTTGCATAAAAGTGCCCAACCATTGAAACATTGCACAAAGATGAGAATTGGATGATGGGCACGTCTAGGATAAGGGTGTGGAATTTGTAGGAAGGCAGTGACTAGTGTAGTGCTCCAATTATCGGAGCACGATAAGGTGCGCTAAGTGATACAATATTGAAAAATTAAATAAAAATATCGTGTTCTATTTCTATCTGGATTCAATCTAGCCTTAGGCTCACTATCTAAGCCAAGTAGGTCTCATTTTGGGTGAGGGTTCACAATCTACCGACTTAAAATTATCTATCTATCACCTAAGGCTATATATCTAGAAAAACTATTGCTCAAATTATTTAACCATGTTATTCAATTCTCAAGGTTTAACACCAACATATCACCTATGATATGCCCTTAATCAATTATAAAAGAGTACCACTAAGTCATGTGATTAGCCTTATGGGGTTTATCTAGTACTATCAGTATGTCAACTTATACCAGCACGAGGTTTCGTCTTTCCGAAATAAGGGAAGACGAAGAGCAATAATAAAGAATTCAAGGTGAAGGTGACAGAATACAAGTACGAGGTTCAAAGAGATTACAGAATTCGAAGAGGGAGTTGTCAGGACAATTATGGATTGAAATCCTATTTTTGGTAACTTCCTATTTATATGCTCGTATCAGTACAGTTATGTAACCAATACGATGTGTCAGACATATCTAGGGGCAAGTATATCCATCTACTACCATATATCTCAATCTACGTAAAGTAGTTATGCGAAGAGCGAACCAAGCGCACTAAGGTTAGCTAGACCTTAATACACCGATTCTGATTAGGCAATTGTATCATTGTGTGCACCCAATAATACATATGCCATGAGCAAGCTCGATAAAAGAATAAGCTTACAAAAAATAGGCTATAATAGTAGCATAAGTCAAGGTAGTACAACAAACATAAATACGCTGGATTATGATGAAAGAAGGTACATAACAATTCAAGTTCAGAAAAAATAAGACTCCATAATCTCTATAGTTGTCATACTAATTCCTTGTCTAAGTCGATAGTCGACAAAGTAGGGGTATAGCCTCTAAGTTCTACAGTCTGACAAAATATTATCTTCTTATGCTAGCACACAGTTAATGTTGTTCAATCACGCTTCAATAATAGGTCAAAAGACTGTATGATACTATGTTGTGAGGTATACTACCCAACTTATAACAATAACTAATACTGTAATTGTCTTGAGAAAATTCTTCAGAATAACCTGGTCCTTTTAAATAAAGTATAAACTATTGTTTGGGAAGGATCTTGGTACTTATTAGGGTATTCTCTTATATTACATAGGTCATGGTCGTCTTACGTCTTAGCCTTAGTGCAAGTGTCAATAGTAAGAATGGAACAGTTATTGGCCTCAAGGGAAAGGAAATATAACTCGTATTGAGATGGGGTACATATTACGCAATTTAGAACTAAGGGATAAGCACCAGGTCTCAATCTACAAGAATAGCTTAAACCATCAAGTTCTAACTACTAAGCACAAAATTCAAAAATTCAAGAGTAACAACCAAAATCCTAGCAAGCTATATAAATCCTAACATAGAATAAATTTACTTGGTCTATAATCAGAAGTGTCAGATGGCACGAGTTGAAAGATGAAGAATAGAGGAACAAAATCTAGTCGTCGTGCAATTAGCAAACGCTAAGGTCGCAGAGGAACAATATATGAAATTAAAATAGGGGCTCTAGATAGTATCGTGGTTTTCTAAGGAGGAGTGGTATGCTAGTTTCTATGTTCAAGTTATGATCAAGAGAAATGTTATATTCATTGCTCTTGGCTTTCTAAGGTACTGTCTTCTACTAATAAGACAATGATCTAAGTTTATAGTTCTCCAATACTTATCTAACTATGAAGGTTAGGTTCAGTCCTAATTTTCAATTTTTGGTTTTCTATTGGTTCCTCAATACTAGGGTCAAACATTATGGTAGATCTTCTAACTAACTCTAGTAGTATCTATGCTACTCACAAGTCCTCATAATACATCAAGGGGTAATGGTAAACCAATCTATAGATAAGAAATTCTAGGGTTTACTAGATATTCTAAACTTAGTGGTGTGTCAATATTCTCGTTGTATTCTTAATAGGTTTGCTAACATAATTATCATCCTAATAATAGGGGTTCCTATATTCTAGCAGAAGGCTAAACTCAAAGAACTATTATGGAAGTACAGGAATCAAGCAAGATGCAATTATTCAGATAGAATGGATTGGAAGGAGCGTGAATCATAGTCAATTATGGATGAGATCCTATACTCTATCCCTAGGTGCAGGCTTGTTCGGCACAGTAACGTAACCGAGACAATATGCTCTCGACCTGCATGGGTCACCACAAAAACATGTCATATCCCAGTCCCAAAATACATAGGACTAGGAACACGTAAGAATGCCAGCCGCATGGATATGACAACTCCAATATATGGAAACCATATCCCATACTTACACTGTAATATGAATATCAATCCACAAGTGGTATAAAATGTATCACAAGTCACAGGGTACAATCTAAATCTCATCCACAGAAAATCAATATAAATGAATAACCAACATCTATATAACTAGATCTCAATATAAGTATCTAAGGATGATAGTTGGATGGAAACAAATCCACTACCAACTCGAATATAAGAGCAAATACAATATAAATACAACACAACAACACCATATAAGAATATCAGCTAACAATCACGGGCTCGAAGAGAGGACATCCACGAAACATATATAACCATCCAAATCTGCGCTCCTGTAAATACTCAAGAACAGATACACCTGGCAGAGGACCAAGTCCTCAAAGGCACGTAACAAGATACAGAAAAGCGAGCCAATTTGAATACAGTAAACATGCATATTATTTAAAAATAAATAAGTACGCTGTATAAGACCATCTATATGAATGCAAATAAGGATAACTTTTTGACGTATAGGCAGGGGTAGGCTACTCGATCTAATCCTCATAACTCATACGCTCGTCAGTGGACATCATCAGCCGATATACCTCTGGGGTAGCGACCCTCGGACTCCATCAATCGACATACCTCGGGGGTAGCGACCATTGGACACGACCACCATAGTGCGTGCTAGTTACTAAAGTTTACCAGAGTGGTTGAAAGCCCATACGCCTAATGATTGTCCTCTCATGATACTAAGTGGCAAGTGTGTGTCAACATATCTAATATATAGTAATGACTGAAAGGAACTACACATGCAATAAATAAACAGAAATGTAATAAATATACAGAAATATACTAAGCATGCAAAATATTGTAAATAATTTGGCAAGGTATCTTGCCTGGTAAGAAAGCTGCAAGGTGTACTGTCCAGAAGTCAAGCACACAGGATCAGAAGCTATGGCCGCAGAACAAATATCTCCGGATGCTGAAATAAATATTATCAACATTCCCAGAATAAGCAAAATAGCTAAAAAGCACTTCCCTTTCGTCCAATTTGGACACAGGGGCAAAACAGTAATTTCGGGTAAAAGTGGGGTCCACGTGTGGCCCACTTTGTACCGAAAAATGTGCCAAGGGTAACAGTCTCTAAATGAAACAAATTATAGGTCAAACAAACTCTAGATGTCAATACAAACCCAACGGTATATCCAAATATGGATTCCGATGGGCCGAACATAATTTTGCCCAAAAAGTCAACTGTAGGGCCCGCCAATTGGCAACTTGGTCAACTGTCTCAGAATTGCGTGAAAATTGGCTCACAGGACCAGCACATTACCACGAGTCCAGTGGCGTAAGTTTTATCATAATCTGATGAGCAAGCACAAAATGCGTGCAACTTTCACAAAAGTTGCGATACGAGGTGTGTCCTCGGATACGGGCTGATTTTGGAGCGCACACGCGTCTGAATCAGTTTCCACGAATATTTACATGTTCGGTTACGCTGTGCACACCGTTCGGTATACTTGGTATACGGCGGGACGGTCCCGTTTGGCGTGGCGCGCTCCGTTTCACAACTTTTGGAAATCTGAAAAAGTGGGTTCGCGGGGTTTTGCAACGAATTTAATTTTGTCTACAATAGTTAATAATCTAGGGTTATTTTGCAGAAATTAAAATACGTCAAGTGTTCTACGCATACCAAAAATAATCATCGAATTCGGATCTCTGTGGTGGGAGATACGAACTCTGAAACATGGGTGGTCACCGCAGTTTTCTGCGATCCCAGAATTCGGTCTGTTTGTGCCAACTTTGGCGCTATTTTCGCCTATTGGTATACGTTGTTCGAGGTCTACTAACACACATATATAGAAGAGGTTTAAGGGGTGACCATACCGGTGAAGACGGGGCGACGTTTGGTTGAGCGAGTCGACGAAAAATAATTCCGGAACATAGGTACCTAACTGTGGGAATCTGCAGTGCGCGGGGTCGCGGTCGTCGGGATTTGTTTGGACGGCCTGGAGGGGTTCTCCGGCTGCAGTGGCGGCGCTCTCTAGGTCTAGATGGGAAGAGAAAGGTCTGGATGATTAGGTTAGGGTTTTAGAAAAAAAAAATATATATATGTGAAAGGAAGAGAGAGGGAGTGGGTTCGGTTTAACGTGGGGTTGTGGGAATCTAATGGGTTGCTATATGTTTGCTAAGGGGTCGGTGTAAGTGGGCTATGGGAATCTAATGGCAGTGGCTGCATATGCAGCAAGGGGCGGGGGGGTCTTAGTTGTAATAGATAGTAATAATTAAGTATAGTAATAGTTAATAATATTAGTTAAATAATTTTTAGTAGTTTTTTTTCTTTTCTAAATTCTTTTTCTTTTCCATTTCTTTTTCTTTCTTTTTCCTTCAAAAAATATATGTATATATATATTTATATATACATATATACGCATAAAAAAATCTAGAATTTGTATTAATACATACCATTAAGCTAGCAACGGTCCACGGGGTCTCCTACATAAAATAAATTAGAAAAAATTTCTATTGGCCCCATAAATCTCCTAAATGCACATATATATATAAATACATAGAAAAATTCTAAAAAAATATATTTGTGCACACCATTAAGCTAGCAACTGTCCAAAGGGTCTTCTAAATGAAATAAATTCAAAAAAATTCCTAATGGTCCCATAAATCCCCTAAGTGCGCCAACACCTAAAATAAAAATTAATAAAAATTTATTTCTCCTAATTAGCCATTAATTACTACAATTAAATTAATAATTAATAATTAAAAGGGTATATACGATTTCTAGGAATAGGGGTTTTACAACTATCAAGAACAAGTACCCCTGCCGCGGATTGATGATTTATTCGACCAGTTGACAGGAGCAGTGGTGTTCACAAAGATCGACTTGAGATCGGGTTATCATCAAGTGAAGGTTTGAAGAGAAGACATTCAAAAGACAACATTTAGGACTCGTTATGGTCACTACGAGTTCTTAGTGATGCCTTTTGGACTGACGAAAGCACCTGTTGTATTTATGAACTTGATAAACATAGTCTTCCTCCAATAACTAGACCAGTTCGTGATAGTCTTCATCGACGACATCTTGGTGTATTCGAAGAGCCACGAGAAGTACTTGAGACTAGTATTAGAGACGCTGAGGAGAGAGAGGCTTTATGCCAAGCTGAGCAAGTGTGAGTTCCTCCTAGATCGTGGCGCTTTTCTTGGACACGTTATCTCAGGAGATGGAATTTCAGTAGATCCAGCAAAGATTTCATCAGTATAGACATGGCCAACCCCTACCATTGTCTCAGAAGTGAGGAGTTTCCTAGGACTTGCCGGATATTACCGGAGGTTCATAGAGAACTTCGCAAAGATTGCAGAGCCGATGACCCGTTTGACCCGTAAGGAGCAGGAGTTAACCTGGAAAGAGGAGTGTCAGACAGCATTCGATGAGCTAAAGAAGCATTTGACTACGACACCTATCTTGACCATACCATCTGGACCCGGAGGATTCGTGATCTATAGCGATGCATCCGGGAAAGGATTATGATGTGTCTTGATGCAGCATGGAAAGGTTGTGGCCTATGCCTCTAGGCAGTTAAGGACCCATGAGAAGAACTATCCCACTCCTGACTTGGAGCTTGCCGCAGTGATCTTTGCTTTGAAGCTTTGGAGACACTACCTATACGGAGAACGAGTGGAGATATTCACTGATCACAAGAGCCTAAAGTACGTCTACACTCAGAAGGACCTAAACCAGAGACAGAGACGTTGGCTCGAGGTAATGACAGACTTTGAGATTGAGACGAAAGGCCAACGTAGTAGCTGATGCGTTGAGCAGAAGACCTATGGCATTTTTTTTGACTACCCAGCAATATCTGTTGAGAGATCTAGAGCAGATAGGTATAGAAGTTGTTATGCCCGGAGTAGACGAACATGTGTCGAGTTTTCAGTTGCAACCAACATTAGTGCAGAGGATCAAGGCTACTTTGTCGATATATGCCATATTCCAGAGGCTTCAACAGAGGCAGAGGCCAAAATACAGACAGGATTACGTATACACGAAGACGGGACTTTGAGATGTGGAGATCGTCTCTATGTTCCAAATGGAGAACTTCGTCAGGAATTGATGTTAGAGGCACACAGTTTAACATACTCTATTCATCTAGGAGGCACGAAGATGTACATAGACTTAAGGCAGTACTACTGGTGGCATAGAATGAAGAGAGAGATAGCCCACTTTATGGCAAAGTGCCTCGTGTGTCAGCAGGTCAAGGCTGAGCATCAGAGGTCTACGGGATTACTTCAACCGCTCCCGACACCGAAGTGGAAATGAGAGCACATCACTATAGACTTTGTTACGGGCTTTCCGAGGAGTTCTAATGGTCGTAATACAGTATGGGTAATCGTAGATAGACTCACCAAATCCGCACACTTTTTACCCTTCAGAGTTGGGCAATCTACAGAGGTCTTAGCAGATATATACATGAGGGAGATTGTGTGACTGCATGGAGTGCCAGTTAGTATAGTGTCTGACAGGGATATGAGGTTTATATCCTACTTTTGGCGGAGTATGCAAGAGAGTCTCGGTACCCACCTGAAGTTTAGCACATCGTATCACCCGTAGACAGATGGCCAGTCCGTGCACACCATTCAGACGTTGGAGGACATGTTAAGAGCATGCATGCTTGATTTTGGAGGATCATGGGAGGATCATTTGTATTTGGTCGAGTTTTCTTACAACAACAGCTATCCGGCGAGCATCCAGATGGCTCCTTATAAAGCATTGTATGGCAGGAAGTATCGTTCCCCAGTGTATTAGAGCGATATAGGCGGAAGACAGATTATTGGGCCAGAGTTGGTTGTTCTTACAGTGAAGAAGGTAAAGAAGATCCAAGGGCACCTGCGAGCAACACAGGACAGACAGAAGCATTAGGCAATTACACACCGATGCCCCTAGAGTTTCAGGTTGGAGATCATGTATTCCTCAAAATCTCACCTACTCGAGGGACTATCATATTTGGAGGCAGAGGAAAGCTGAGTCCGAGGTACATCGGACCATTCGATGTATTGGAATGCATCGGAGAGGTTGCTTACAGGTTAGCCTTACCACAGACTTTTGAAGGAGTCCATGACGTCTTCCATGTATCTCAGCTAAGGAGGTACATGCCAGATTCGAGTCATGTACTTGACCATTCAGAAATCACAGTCGGCCCAATCTTATCATACCAAGAGGAGCCTGTTGAGATTCTGGACAGAAGTGAGAAGGTATTGCGAGGTCAAACTATCCCTCTAGTCCGTGTCGCATGGAGGCATCATGCACCAGGCAAGTCGACCTGGGAGCGTGAGGAGGATATTCGACAGCGCTATCCCCATCTCTTCGAAGGACTAGGTATGTAGTAGCATTTTTATTTCAGTCAATAGTTCTTACCATAGGTATGTTTTAATTTAGAGGAAAAAATGCTCTAAGGAGGGTAGATTGTAAACCCCCTCGACCAATTTAGGATTAATTTAATTTAGATTGAGAGACTAGGACTAATTTGGCTACAATTAGAATTAATGTACAATAATTTTGTGACTTAATACACCTCACCGTTGCTTTGATGTTTGGAGCACTACACTAGTAGTTACCCTCAAACTAATTAAATACACATCTCCTAGACATGCCAGACTACCCACCTGACCCTTGTGTAACTTCTAAATACTCAATATTGTGCTTTATTTTAGCTGCACAATATTCGTTACAAACGTTCCTGAATAATTCCAATAAACACAATTTCTCATAATTTCCCATTCCTATTTGAAATTGAGGTACAACCATAACCCAATTTTGTATAACCCAAATTATGGTATTTACCCATTCTGAGCCTGCTACACCCATGACCCTGGTGTCCCACCCAATTTTAATTTAATGTGTCTTCAATTTATTTAAGAATGTCGTGCGCAGTGTTTTTAATTAAATTAAATTAGAGGCCAAACTCACCCCAAAGCAAGACCAAACCAAGCCCATGTACACCTTTTATGTGTACCAGCCCCCACCCCGAGGAGCCAGGCCGGCCCAAGTCCCGAGGTCAGCCTATAATCCCCTCCTATATATAATACACATTTTCCCTATTTGAAACCCTAGAATTATAATCACCCAACACCTTAACCCTAGCCGAACTCCCTTCATCTAACCCGAGCCCCCTCTCCTTCCCCCGACCGGATATCCACCACCGCAAGCCGCCACCACCACAGCCTCTTCCACCTACACTTCTATACGACGCTGGACCACAACCCCCAACCGCCTGCACCCGCCGAACTTCACCCTCACCAACATCTTCATCAAACCCGAATCAATCAAACCCGACCCCGAGCGCCCCAGCCGCCTCCAACAACGCCAACCACCACTACCCGTCCGACCATGACCTCCTCCACCTCCTGACCCCCGACCAGCCCACCAAAGCCGCCGCTGCCGCCGCTGCAAAGCTACTGCTGTCGCTGCTGCAACTGCTGCAGTTGCTGCCGTTGCCGCCGAGGGTTGCCGCACGACGCCGGAGCTCCACCATGCCGGAGTACGTGCAGTCGACGAGCATAGGTCCCTCCCTCGTTCAGCCTACTAGGTACACGTTTCCTTTATCATTTCCTTCCTGTATCGTCGAGGCATTGTGTCATTGCGTCGATCGTGTAGTGTATCATTATATGGACACAAGTATAAACATTAAACCATTATATGCATGTGTATATGCTTATTAGATTAAAACAGTAATTAATAAATAATAATTACCTCAATCATAAGACTTGTTATTAAGGACTGGTACTTCACCTAAAAAACCTAGACAGTAACCAAGTATTGTTGACATGGGAAATAAGGACAGATTATTGTACAAAACATAAGTAGTTTCGTAACCCATAACTTGGTAATTTATTGTCGTGAGAGACACGGTAACTGAGGACAGGTCACGTGTGCACCTTAGCTATGTGCACACATGACTCTGTAGTCGACCAGCCGTTATCTTGCGTCAGTACCTAAGAGCAGCGTCGTAAGTTGTGTGAATGTATTGCTTAGTGTCTAATGACAGTATTTGCTATATTATATTGTGTGTTTAGGGTCATTGGACCAGCCAGAAGAGACTGTAGGAGCAGGCTATTGGCATTCACAGCTTGAGGACCCAGGCAAGATACCTTGTCATATTTACTGTCAAATTTAAATTATACATATGTTGTATGATATCTTGTTGCTTTATTTCATATGACTGTGCGCGTCCGAGATTGACTAGGGTGCAGTCGACGGTTGCGTCGATGATTAGTGTACTTGACCTAGTCACTAGCAGACTCACCCCTTTGGGAGGATACTCTGATATCTTCCGAGACCTGACACTCTTACACGTTTCACGGTGACAAAGTCATATTGGGATGCGGGTTTGCGTACTCGACTAGCTATCGGTACGTGTGACATGCATTACGGTTTAGTACGTAATTCAGGATTTTATATTAATAGAGACTTGGCATATAGTTGCGTGGTATGCACGTCGTGTATTCGATTTGTATATCTACATTGGGCGTGGAAGATAACTAGTAGGCGTATGGGATACACATATTGGATTTTGTAGTATTCGGAGGAGCTACGGATCCAATGACTTCCTTTATTGCATATATCGCACTCTTCGGAGTGATACAGACGTATATATATTGCAGATACCTCATTCTTCGGAATGATGGACGTTACAAATACCACGCTCTTCGGAGTGTTGGACGTACTTGTATTCTATCACCTCCTCCTTTAATTCTTTATCATTGTTTTTTGTCTTCCCCTATTTCAGAAAGGCGAACGCTCGTGCTTGGTATAAGTTTGATACACGGAGAGTACTAGATATACCCCATAGGCCAATCATATTACTTCGTGACTATCTTTTATAATTAAGGACATAAAATATGTGAGATATTTTGTGGATTGAATAACACGATTAAATAATTTGAGGACGTTTTTCTTAAATGTATATCCTATGTGATAGATCGGTAAATTCTAAGTTGGATAGAAGTTGCATTGTCAACTTGAGGTAAATTTTTAGATTGTGATCAAGTAAAATTAGATTGAGAAATTTAAGTCATTTTAATTTTGAGAATTTTTAGAAGAATGATTTAGATGATGAGGATTTAAATTTAAAAATAAAAATGCCTTATAGAATAATTTTTAAAATTTTGATATTACGGACCAAATATTTATAATTTGAGCACATGATTTAAATTTTGAATATTGGAGATTGAATTAACAATTTAAATCTTGAGGAAAAAAAATATAACTCTAAACATGAACATAGATGGATTAAATTCAAAATTTTACAATTTGATGATTTGAATTAAAAGTTGAATTTTGATTGTTGGATCACCTATTTGAAATGTTGATAATAGAAATTAAATTTAAAATTTGAAGAGTACAAAATTCTTAAGTTGAAATATAGGAATAAGATTTGATTAGAATTGTTTAAAATTTATAAGAAATTATGATAGTTGATGTGGGTTATTTAAATATTCAAGATATCATATAGATTTGAATTAAATTTAGATATTAATTATTTAAAAATCTAGAAGAGATTATGTTAGGTTAAATTTTGATTTAAATAGTGGTTATTTTAATTTTGAAGAGATTATGATGGATTTGAATAAAAATTTTCATTTAAATTTTTAAGAAAATTGCGGTTGACTTGCTTTAGATATGAATGTGAAAGATTTAACGAATTATTCCTTATTTTTAATTTCGAGGACAAAATTTTTGTAAGTTGGGTAGATTGTAAACCCCCTCACCCAAAATAGGTATTTTGTGTGTATTTTATATTATTATATTTATTATAGATTATTTTAAATATTGAATTATTTTAGAGTATTCTCTTAGTTAATTAGAAAATAAATTTCTTAATATATTTACTTATGTAAATATTTATTTAGAATCATTTTTAGGCTATTTTAGATTTTTGGAGATTTTCTAGAAATGTTAGGTAATTAAAACATAGGGAACATAAATTTCTAGGACTTCCATGATTTATAATAAGACCATACTTGCATATTATTTCTAATAAATATTTATTTTAGGTTAAAATATTTAATTATATTTTTCTGTAATTTATTTAGAATTTTAAGAAATTTATTTAGATTTTTTAAATTATTTAGTATTTATTTGGATATATAGTCTTAATATTAGATAGATGCTAATTTAGTGTTAATAGATATTAATATGATTATATATAAATTATTTGTATTATTTTTAATCCAATTTAAGATTATAAATTATTGAGATAAACTCAAACTCTATTTTAAATTAATTCAATTCCTGAGCCTACTAGGAAACCAACTTCATGCATATCCTATCCTTATTTAAACTCATCCTAATCATATCCAAATTAGCAAATCCTTGTCGTATTCAATTAAGTAGTCTCCACAATTATAAATACCTATTAGACTTATGGAATAAATCTTTCATAATTTTCTTCCCCAAACTATCTTTTTTCGTCCAAAAACAACCAAAATTCGTCATAAATTCAGCCTCATTTTCTAGTAGTTTTGATGAATTAAAAAGATGATATCTCCTAGCTTCGGACTCCAAACGCGCTCCAATTTTTTTTATTAGAACTATATCAAGGTTAGTTTTCTGAATATATAAATTATTTTAATAATTTATGAACCTATTTTTCTAAAAAATTCTAAAAGTGCCAGTTGTCTGAAATCAGATGCGTTTTCGTAATTTCGAGATTTTGGGAGATCCCGAATTCGGAATTATGAACCGTTTGAAGTTTCTGAAAGTTGACATGATGAACTTACATAAAATAATATCTTAAGAATTTAACATGTAAGTTTAATTTACTGTAAAATTTGTGCAACATAGAGGTAAGGAAATAACCAAAAATTGTCATTTGTGCGCCCTTGTGGACATAACTCTTTACCGACTTGTGATTTTATGAAACCGTCGATTTCGGTATTTATGTAGCACTAAAATTTATAGAATTCTATAGATAAATCAAGGATTTGAGTTGTTGACTTTTTGGTCAATGGATTGCCTCGATTTGCATGCCATAGATCCCAAATTAGTAAAGTTGACTTTCTTTGGACCAAAATTAGGGTTTAATAATAAAATTAGAATATAATAAGATTAAAATACTATTTTAGGTTATTTTATTCAGAATTAAAATAGATTAAAATGGAGGAACCTATTCACCCACTTTTGTAACCTAACTTGTTTAATTTATGTGACGGGTAGATCGGACGACGCCTTGAGTTGCGACTTCATCCCTTTTCAGACCAGGCAAGATATCTTGTCAAATTGCTTATAGTACTTTGCATACTTATCATATTTTTATATATTTATTATATATGTGTTTTTAGTCATAATTATATACTATATATATGTTGACACACACTTGACATATAGTATCATGGGAGGGGAGGACAATCAGTAGGCGTATGGGCTATATCCACTCTGGTAAACCGTAGTAACTAGCGCGCACTACGGTAGTTGTGTCGCGTTGGTCGTTACCCTCGCGGTATATCAATTTCTAGTGTCGCGTTGGTCGCTACCCTCGCGGTATATCAATTTCTGATGTTCCTTACGTGTGTGTGAGTTGTGAGATTAGATAGAGTAGCCTACCCATGCCCATACGTCAAAAAGTTGTCCTTATTATGCATTTTATATAGATTGTCTTATACAGAAACTTATATATTTTCTGTCTATTATGCATGTTTTAAATCGCTTAGCTAGAGTAGCCTACCCATGCCCTCGTTTTAAATCGCTTATAGATTGCCTACCCATGCCCACTCTTTGCACTATTTAAATTGCTTAGCCTGACATGCATGGTCATTGTTGAAGGGCTTCATCCTGAGGATGCGCTAACGACGAGGGTTTAACCTTGGTACCATGGGTGAGATTGTCTCTGGGCACTCACCTGAAGCATGCGTCGAGAACTGATGCACAACCACGCTGTATGGGCATGCTCACCTCTGCATGGCGATGGTTGGCTTTATACTTTGGTGGCAGTGTGAATGTGTACTGGACTTAATGCCTATGCGTGACTTTCTTGGGTGCATAGACAACTGGTTTTGCCGAATAGCGCATGATTCCGAGGATGTGCACCTTTGTATTTTTTTATAATCATTTTGAGTTTAGTATGCTTGTTTGTGCAGGGACTGCCTCAGATTATTCTGGTTTTGATGGAGCATGAAAGAATATCATAGTCACCGTTGTTCATGGTGAACATGCACATTACCCGATGGATATTTTGCGATCTTCCAATAAAGCTCGTTGTAGCTTCTCTCCGTGTACAGCCAGGATATGATGGCTGGATCTCGAGTAGAGTCCTGGCGGCCCATCTAAGTGGCAGCGACAGTGCTAGTTATCCCAACCGGGACTTCTAGTTGTGTCCTTTCACGTGACAGAGTTGGAACTGTAGAGACTTGGCTCTGTATTGCAAGCTCCCTTGTTATCCATCAGTATGGATTCTTTTTTTTGCCATATGGTTTGCACTGAGGAGTCTTGCTAAACTGATAACCCAGAATGCATTGAGCTTTCGGTTTCACATATTTTACCTTATTTCCTGTTTGGAACTTTTTTATTGCTTATAGATATCTGGGCTATGATTATTATACCAGAGGTAATATGGACGTAGTATAATATTATAACGGCGATAACACTAAGCCCTATCAGAGGTTAGTGATAGGCTAGAGTAGCTTCATTAAGAAAGTTTGGTGGATACACCACATATGATGGCAGAGATACTTTGGTATTGAACTAATAGTCAAGCTTATCTATTTGTAGCAGAGCACGATCATGGCGGAGTATTTTATTGAGAGCGAAGAAATGAGTCAGAGGTAATATGGAAGTGACTGCTTTCTTGGGGAACATGGGCCGCTCATATTTTAGTGGTGATATGGACGTGAACTACTCGCTTTGTATAAATTTCTGTGGGGATAACAACAAAAGGGACGAGTCAGAGGTAATATGGACGTGACTGTCTTCTTTTTGTGGGGAGAATGACTCATAGTTCAGATGTGATATGGACATGAACCTTTTGCCTTCAGAAAAGTTTTTTGAGGATTTGTTACTCGTTGCGTACTTGGGACTCCCGAGTACAGATAATAGATTTATCCGTATGATACGAATGGGACATAGAGATAAATTGCCGAGAAGGACGCTAACTGTAGAAATTGTCCTCTCATGTCCCTTTGCTAGGGATAAAAGAGGCAACTAATTTTTTTTACAACTTCTTTGATTAGGCATAGTACTTCTTTAAGAACTTGCCGTTGATGGACATCATGAGCAAGTCACCGTTTGGCTTAGCGAGCCTATATGCACAGTTAGAATAGACTGTCTCTACCACAAAGGGGTCCTCCCACTTAGGTTAGAATTTTCTGCCTTATTGTGGTTCATGACCATTGGTCTTCTCACTGCAAGGACTAGGTCGCCCACTTAAAATATCCTTTCATTGACCTTTTTATTGAAGGCGTCTAAAAGACGTGCTTGGTATAGCTCAATGCACTATTGAGCCAAAATGCACTTTTTATCGAGTGCTTCTAATTCTTGCATCGACGCTGATTATCTTCGGTGGTCAGCTGATTAGAGAGTGAACCTTCATCCGGGTTTGCTAATATCATTTTGATGGACGATATTTTTTTAAGTAATTCTCCGATGCTGGTGTCGGAGTCTAAAGCGAAAGACTGTGAAGAGTGAGATTGTACTTTATCTTCCTCCTCCAAGTCTTCGGGAGTTGTAGCACGGGTGATATATCCCAAACAATGACCGGTACGTTGATAGTATGTTTCAGGCTTGCCCTTGGGGGTGATACAGTGGTAAGCGTCATCCTTTGTCATAGTTCATGCCTCAGTCGCTCTTCAAGTCGTATCCCATCTTTTGAAGAATATGCTTAGTGTGTATACTGTAGTGGTGAATCTGCATTCTACCGCTTTTCGGTTCTGGCTCTTCTAAGACAAAGTCCCGGTGAGCTTCAATTTTCCCAAAAATGATGGGTCTGTCCCTCTTCTTCCTTGATGAAATGACGAAACATAGATCTTGGCTAAGGCAAATCTGGTTGACCACGGGAGTCGTGACTGCTTGTGTATGAAGGTGTAAATCTATTCCATGTTCCAAAGAATATGCGGCACTCCAATGCGTGACAAAAGAGCAATTCAAAGAGAGGCCTTTGTTAAGAAAATATGGTATCTCCTCTGAAGGGATTATATCATCGTAGGATGGTACGTTGGTAGATACTCTTCAAACTTATCTTCTTCGATGGTTGTTTGTGATGTCGCGGTGCTAGAGTTCTTTTGCTGAGATTGACCACCAACTGTCCTAGAGTTTTCATAGCAATGTGATTCTTGTCTAGAAGGCGTCTTTGTCCCTGGAGATTGACCCCCAAAGGTTCGGATGCTTGTCTACGAAGCTTAACCACTAAGGAAGCAGATGTATGGAGAGGACATCCTCTGAGACGGACCCTTAGAGGATCACCAGGACTTGTGGCCACATCGGCCTTATTATCGCCATCGTTACCTTCTTCATCTAGGCAAATTTTTTTGTACAAGACAGAGTCAGAGTAATACGTCTCGACCCCTTTGAAAGGAACTACGTCGGCAAATTCTTTCTTGACCACGCCGTCGTCGTAGAAGTATTTTAAGCATTGGTGGAGAGTGGATGTGATGATCATATACTCGTGTATGCACGGGCGCCTTAACAGGACATTGTAGGACACCTCAACGTCGATGACATAGCAAGTCACCTCTGTTCGGAGATCACCTATCTGTCATTTCACATGAATCTTTTCTAGAGGGTTACTTCTCTCAGCATTGAAGCTGCTAATAGTGGTGTTGGTGGCTGCTAGCCGATGCATCGAGATTCTTAAGGTTTGTAAAAATTCTGTAGGATAATGCTGGGGGATAAACCGGGGTCAATGTGCATTCGATCCACCCTAATGGCTCCGATATATCTTGTGTAATACAAAGGACGATCATGCCTGTTATTCTTTAATAACATATCCTACTAAAAAAATATGATATTGAGGATCGTCTCCATCACAGTGTTGTAGTGGGGATATGCCGCAGGGTCTTTGGCTGGTGGTTTGACCTTGGCCAGGTAAGAGTCGGCATTTTGTAACGCCTTACTCAGAGCACAATGAGTCTTTTTGGAGAGACGTATGAGCTCAAAGAGGGACAACTTTACTGGAGTGTTGGCCAGTTGTGCCAAAATTTTAAAGTTGTAAGGCTTCTTCAGCCCTTGAGTTGTGTCCTTTCCAAGAGGTTTGTCGAAGCACATCTCCTTGTCTGTTACGGAAAGCTAGGATGGACCCAGATCGGAGGTAGGAGGTGGAACAGTGGGAGGTGTACCATCGTCGGGAGCGTTGTCGTGCATTGGTAAGCTAGGCCCGACCTGGTCACAAGCGAGAGCTTCGTCTGCTGACTGGAAGACAAATTGATATGACCTGGTCTTCTTTCCCTTGGATTTTAGAGACAGACAATACTGCTTGCTGCTTTATTTCAGGAAAAAAGTCTAGATGAACCTACATGACTTTATCTCTTGGAGTAGTAATGGGAACCAACCCGTCTGCTCGGGCCGGAAGGGAGGTTAACAACCTCTATATTTGTCCTAAGTATTGGATGACACCATCTTGGGCCTCAGTTGTCGAAAAAGTGTCGAACTAAAGGGGCACCATGTTTGCAGTGACTGTCTTGTCTTTGTAGTCCAAAGAGAGGGCTTTGGAGTCAATTAGTCATTATATGTATCTTTTTAATATGTAACTGTCCCATGTGGCATGATGGACATATCGATGGTAGTGGCAATACTTGGAATTGTCCACCTTGTCTGCTCCGCCGGGGCATCTGATGTCGGTTAGCTTGAGTTTGTTACCCTTTATCAATACTTCGAAGAGTTCAATGACATTATCGTCATTAAAGGTATAAGTCTTCTGTACTCTTGGGGGTTCTCTGGCTTAGTAACATGTGAGATCAAACTTTTGGACAAGATAAACTGTCCGGGCCTTCTTTCCTTTACTGTCAGGACTGTTATTAGAGTTGAAAGGGCACTTCCCCATGTCTTCAATGCTGGTAGCTTAGAATCCCAATAAGTGGGCACCTTTTACCCTTTTCTCTATGGCATCAACACTTATAATAAATGCCGTCTAGTCGTAGAATGAGCCAGATGTAGTCCATAGTATACTTGATAGTAGATGGTTCTTTCGACACGTGTCCATCAGCGTAGATTCGAAAATACCAGGAGGTAATTTTAATACCACCTGCCGGAAACGCTCAATATAATTTCGTGTAAGTTACCTGTCCTCTTGGGTGATGTCCATTATAGTGGACATAGTCATGTCCATCCCTCCTTCATAGAATTGAGCAAGAAAAATAGACTTCAGGTCCTCGAAGGAGGAAATACATTTGTTTCGTAGTCTACAGAACCACTCAAAGGTGACATCGGATAGTGCCACAACGAACAAGTTGGTAAGGAGTCATCCCGAGGTAAATGGCCTGTTGTAGACTAGAAATATCTCTTGTACTGACGGGGTGACGTCTTACCATCGAATGAAGCCAGAGATAATGGCTTATATTTGGGAGGATATACCATATTATCCTATTTAAGAGGATAGTGTTGCCAGATCCCAAGCCTTTGGAGCCTGTCTTGGTTGTCCCGAGCATCGACAAGGGTATGTAGGTCTCTGAGAGTCTCCTGGATATCGTTTGGTAGAAGAGGGGCAGATGACCGAGGTGTTGTTTGGCTGCTTACAACATGAGGATCCGGATCAGGCGTACCAGATTTCTCGTTGGTTCCTTGATGTGGGTTTATTTGTCTCGGAGCTTCTAGCTATGTTCCCCCAAAATTGACACAAAATACACCATAACTTTCTCCATAGGCCTCCTATGAACCTAATTCCAATTCCTATGGGTAGCCTTAGCATGTGAGATGGTTCCTTATGGTTAAATCATAGATTTAGAGTCTATTTAAAGGGGAAAAACTAAATTATACCTATTGGCAGATGGATTCCTATTAAAATCCCTAAATTGGGTGAAAAGAGCCTCCAACTTATAGATCCTTGCTCCTTTTTGTAGATCCTTACTTCCTTCTGGTAGATCCTTGCTCTAATAGCCTCCAATAATGATTTGGGAAGAAATTGGGTAGAATTTGGTAGAGATTTGATAAAATTTGGTTGATGGAAATTCTAGATCTAGATTTAGAATAAAAAAATTAAGAGAGAGAAAGTTTTCACCCCCTTATATAGGCCTCTCTTGCCCCCTCCCTCAAGCTACTATGTAAAGTATAAAATACCCCTTGGGGACTCTCATGAAGAAATTAATTAAGGAGGAAAGGTTCTAGTCTAATGGGTTTAACTTAATTAATTCATCCTCCTAATGAATGGGCTTACTATTGGGCTCAATTCTAACTAGAATTAAATGTTGGTCCATGGATCTAATCTAAACTAGTTAGGTCCACTAACACAAGTCCCAAAATAAACCTAATATGCTAACAATAAATAAATAATACAATAAATAAATATTCAACATGCATAATATTTAATTAATTACTAAATGACTAAAATACCCTTTCCTAGAAAATGTGGTAATGACAAGTCTACCCCCCTTTGAAGAATTTTGTTCTCGAAATTAAAACTCTCACTCCTCTCTCTTTGTCCAGTCACAACATATTCATACAAATTTTACTATTGTCAAACCCCCATCAATCACAGTCTAAAATAGACCTATCATATAACATACAATCCTACCATTCTACTGAAAGAGAAATCATACTCTTACTATCATTCTATCATTAATTTCTATCTCTGCCCTGCTAGGGTGTCTTTCTCTATTGGTGCGGGATAATCTACTATGCCACATGTGGCCTACTCCATCACACACTAAGCATTCACTAATTATCAACCAAGTCAAGATATTTTTAATACTAAGGGTTACCAAATACTAGTGATATACTATAGTTCTAGGTCATGGTCATGCTTCACTCCCTGACACTTGCTACCTAGGATACTATATAAAATACTGCTAAGATACTGCTTCCTTTATCTGTTTCAGTTCTTGTAATCACCAAAATTTCTCAATCATTCTCTTGCATGGAACACTTCTATATTTTTTTCCTCATGTATTTTATTAGCATACCCTTGTCCAACTTGAATACCCCCAATAGGATGCCTACTCAAATCTTGTTACTGTATACACGTGGCACCAGCTCTCATATGGCACTTTAGATGACATCCTCATACCAAGTTACTCATGTCTCTCCTCTACTGCTTGGATTACTTGTACTATTACTTCTAAATAATTTTCTATCCATATTAACTAATACACCAATCTAATATTATCACACAAGGTACTTCCTGTTACTAGCATATTACTCAACTAATCCCTAATATAGAAACACTAGCACTCTTGATATAGCAATACTAGCTTTCTAACTACACAACATATGCCCTTAATGTTCTAGGACACTAGCTTCATCATTAGATCACCTCATCACATTCACTAGAACTTATGATCACTTGCATCCAATGCACTAGTTATTAACTTCTATAATACACATATTTCACTTCTATAATACACATGGTTCCGTATCTCTATTGATGTATATGTATCTCTCCTTAAACCTTTTATAGACCGATACACTAGTCAGTAATACACTTTATATCTTCTAAGACCAATCTTGTTATTTCTCAACCCCTGATACACTATTAAAATTTCTAATTCTCGGGCTTCCACTTTCTGATACTCATGAACTTACACACTGACACTCATCACCCAGTGTGCATTCTGCATACAATTTCTAGATACTCTTTCACCTATTGCTTCCAACACATCACTAACCTCAATATCAGGTGATATACCTATCACTAGTCATATACTGGTACACTCCTATCTACTCACATCAAGGCTCTACTTCTAAGCTAAAGAATGATAGGACAAAAATCTTATAATAACATGAGTGGATAAGTATTGAGATGATACTTTATGAACCAATTTAAGATACAATCTGATAATCATACAGGTCTGTCCAAAATTATGACACTCAGAATCCTCGCCATGCTAGTAAGCATAGCTGTGATAAACGATAGATTCCATAACTAGGGTATTCAACTCTATAATCATGTCATCTAGAATCCTCACCACGCCAACCGGTATGGCTGCGAGAAACTAAGATATGTACATCCAAAGTCAGGTCCCTACGTTTTTGCCATGCCAGCTAATATGGCTACGATAACTCTATGCTTCATAACCAAAGAAGACGTTTAACCTTTCGTACTGTCCTCATCAACATATGTCATCATATGATACCGTAATTTAGTCCATAAAATTTATCTCGATATGAAATCAAACTCAACAATGTCACCAAGAATTAAATTCAACAACCGATTCACCAAGAATCAAATTCAATAACAACGAGTGAGAGTGGACAAAAACAAGAAGAAAGTTTTGAATTGGAAATTTATAATAAGATTCTCAAGGATGGTCCGAGGAATCTCTCAAAAAATTTGTGATTGAGTATCCTCTCATCCTTATACCCTATATCAAATCGTAGGCTCGTAATAGTACAACTAAATCTTTGCACTACCACGATATTGCACAACTTACGAAGCCTGACCTGCATGGGCCACTACTAAAAATGTGTCACGACCCGCACCCAGTGTAGGAATGCAAGTCAGGAACAACGCCCAGCCTACGCCGCAACATCGGCGGTAGAACGTTGTCTTGGTCAACTATACTATCTAATTATCTCACAAAATGCATAATCCCCAATAATATCTCAACTCCAAGAAGTGAGTAATAAACTTAGTTCAACATAATACTTAATCACATTTCTATGGCACTAGAAGATATCACAGAAGTCTAACATAACTATGCAGTTAAAAATATAACAACAACAAATAGAAATGATATTCAAATCTTAAATATATGTCGAAAACAAATCCGGTACCAAAATACTAAAAAGAACTAACTATGCTAACTAGTGATCCGGATAAACCTCCCAGCAATCACTCCTGAACTAGTGAGTCCACGTCTGCACCATCTATAGGCTGAGGTCCGTAGTATGTCGAACACCAATCTCCCAGATCCTCTAAAAATGTTTTTCAGTCAGGAATGGAGTGAAGTATAACCCAATAGCAGTTCCAATTAATTGACAAAAACTATAAAGCGATAATATAGAGGATGATATCTATGATGAGAAATATAACTGATAATCAAGGACAATGAAAGAATAGGCAATACTAGCAATAGAAATATAAATTAATACGTACAAGAATGAAGGAATGAAACTATAATGTCAGAATAGAACAAGGTAATCAATGGACTGAATATGGAATCTACAATATACTATGTGTTTGAGATACTAATTAAATATGTGATCGGCCTGGGAGATTCAATGATTACACTAAGGAGCTAACTCAACCATACGTGAATTGCATGATTAGTTAGGCCAATGATTACACTAATAGCCGATAGTTTCTTGTTCACATATTTAATTGGTATTTCTCCCATCCCGACTGATACGATGGATCGAATCATGACACGTTACTAGCCAATTTATCCAATATTTAACCTACAATATTCAATATTATCCAATACCAACAAGGACAGTATCCGATACCATCTCAATAATCAAGGTAACACCTCATGACTGAAGGTCCAATAACAATATAAATCCATGTACTATCGTATCAAGAATCATAAGTAACATTTCTAAATTCTTGAATTATAGTAGTAATCAAATAATGGAATGTACTCGCCTTTGGTCTAGAACAAATGATACAAAACAGTGTCCGAACTGGTGTCACAGACCTATATATGGAATATTGCATTAATATAAGGTTTTGTGAGTGAAAATAAATTAAACTAGTCAACTTCTAGGTCATAAAGCCATTTCTAAGTCAAAGTAGTCAAACTATGTCAACTCTAAGCCAAACTAGTCAAACTTGGTTAAACTGACTATTTCTAAGTTGTATGAGTCCAACTCTAGGATATTAGGTCCATACACTATGCAACTAGGCCATACTAGCTATATTAGGATACTAGAAAACCGACAAGATACCGTATCATAAGATACGTAATTTATTAGATATGAAAATATTATAATATATATACAAACAACAATATATAATACTCCTACTAAACTAATGCTAAGTGGATACCTTGACTTTGAACCAAAAGCGGTATCATACCACCTACACACCCATTTTGATATACAAACTCAATACATTGAGTATAAACCAATACCTTGATATTACCTTGGTATCACAAGGTAATTCAATATCTAACATATAACTAACTACCCATACACCTCACTATACACTAATATGTATTTAAACTTATAACATTACTATACTAACTAACATACTAATATACCTTATGATATTTAATACCCGTACCCATGATACCTCACTCTCATTACCTTGATGTAATCTTCAAGGTAATCTAGAAATAATACTAACTAATGCTAACTAGTGCTTATATATATATATATATATATATATATATATATATATATATACTAACTTACTAATATATACATAACTTACTAACTTATCAAAATATATAACTAACTTATTAATATATATACCAACTTATCAATATATACAACGAACTTATCAATATATACACTAACTTATCAATATATACAACTAACTTATCAATATATACAACTAACTTATCATTATATATACTAACTTATCAATATATGAAACTAACTTATCAATATATACACTAACTTATCCTTATATATAACTAACTTATCGATATATACACTAACTTATCAATATATATAACATTAAGCACAACTTACTGCAGCTTACTGTAGCTTACTGCAGCTTACTCTAGCTTAGTGTAGCTCACTGCAGCTTATCGCTGCTTACTGCTGCTTTCTGCTTCTGCTGCAGCTTCTGCTGCTCTCGGCTTACTGCTTCTTGCTGATTTTCAGCTACTTCTCTCACTTTTTCTTCCACTGCATAACATTGCTTTTCTTCACTGTTTTCATTGTTTTCTCGCTATTTTTCCATTGTTTCTTCTCCCCTCATGCTCACACACATAAATACACACCTCATATACATATACATATATATATATATATATATAACTCTATAATACATATATATATATATATATATATATATATATATATATATATATATATATATATATATATATATATATACATATAGCTATATTAGAGAAGCACATGAAGTTCCTACACTCTAATGACTACCAACACATCACAAAGAAATATAGAACATACACATAATTATATATATACATATATCTTACATAATAATTATATTTATAATATTATAATAGTTATAACCAATGTAAATTAAATTAGAATGCAAAGAACAAACACGTGGAGTTCACCGCACCCGTATCACACTAGATCTATGATACGCTTGCGATACGGTCCCACCATACAACCAAATATATCCCAACGGACACGAGCAAGTCTAAAATACTAATTATGAACAATACAAAAAATTAATTACATATCTATGTGTCCGTGTCAAGATGTGACATGCATAAACCCCCGTGTCGGAGGAAAACCCCCAAAATTAATCCGTATCTCCAAATTATTGGGATACGGTCTACACGTATTCAATTATGGACACGACACTAGCTACACACAATAAAACATATGTCAATTTGGTCTAATTGACCAATTGACAAACACAACATATGTCAATCTCAAAATTCCCCAAAAATTGATATAAAATATACCATAACTTTCTCCATAGGCCTCCTATGAACCTAATTACAATTCTTATTGGTAGCCTTAGCATTTAGGATGGTTCCTTATGGTTAAATCATAGATTTAGAGTCTATTTAAAGGAGAAAAACTAAATTATACTAATGGGAGATGGATTCCCAATAAAATCCCCAAATTGGATGAAAAGAGCCTCCAACTTGTAGATCCTTGCTCCTCTTTGTAGATATTTGCTTCCTTCTTGTAGATCCTTACTCTAATAGCCACCAATGATGATTTGGAAAGAAACTGGGTGGAATTTGTTTGAGATTTGATGAAATTTGGTTGGGAGAAATTCTAGATCTAGATTTGGAATAAAAAATAAAGAGAGAGAAAGTTTTTACCCCCATATATAGGCCTCTCTTGCCCCTCCCTCAAGCTACTATGTAAAGTCTAAAATATCCCTTGGGGACTCTCATGAAAAAATTAATTAAGGAGGGAAGATTCTAGTCTAATGGGTTTAACTTAATTAATTCATCCTTCTAATGAATGGGCTTACTATTGGGCTCAATTCTAACTAGAATTAAATGTTAGTCCATGGATCTAATCTAAACTAGTTAGGTCGACTAACACAAGTCCAAAAATAAATCTAACATGCTAACAATAAATAAATAATATAATAAATAGATATTCAATATGTATAATATTTAATTAATTACCAAATGACTAAAATACAGTGACAGTATTATATAGCTTTCATTATTGGTAGGATTGCTACCCCCTGTCTCAGTTGTGGGCTCGTCCTGGAGTGTATGGCTATCCCCAGCTAAGCAGTCATCCGTGTGCTCTTGGAAGGATGGATTATTGTAGAATACCGGGGGAATCCTACCCCCATCTCCGGTTGAAGTATCATTCGGGAAGGTATGTCTCTCCCTATCCCTTGTTCCTGAGCGTGTAGCTTAGAATACCCCCACAGTAGGTATGTATTTGTTCGTCTGCGGACAGCTTCGAAGTGTGCTAACCGACTCCCTTAGGTTAGGTGAGCTTTTCTTTGAGATATTCTTCATTGGAGAGGACCTCCATGTTGAGCAACATGAGGCGACAAAAAGTTTCTCCTCTTCATGTAGAGGTCTCAGAAGACGTTGTCGAGTTGGTATTACGGTTGTAGCCATTGGAACACCGACTGTCTGGCTGGAGGAACAGGTGCTTTATAGCAACAATAGTTGATGATAATATTGGCACACGTGTGATTACGAGAGGACACAACATGTTCGAAAGTTGCCTCTCTCGTCTTATGCTTGTGACTAATCACGTTGCCTAAATCATGCGATGGAAGCTCTACTTTTACCCCCATTTTATGTGCTCGAACAAACTTTGTGCATGGAGGTGAGAGTGGAATGTTTGTTTCCTGACCCAGTTCTTTCAAAGAGACTGCAACTGGATCATTAAGGGAAGGATTGATGGGAGATGGACCCATTGTATGCGCACAACCAAATTGGGCACAAGAGTTTGTCATACCAATTTTTGTTCCCCGACTTGGTTTGGCTGCAACTGCGTCATCTAAAGGGGTTCAGGAAGGCTCTAAGGGTCAACCCACTTCCGGAACATGAGCATCTGGGCCTGTCCTATAGAGTCTTCCATTAGCAGCGTGTGTAACGAGCGACGACACATGCTTTTGTAGAGCTGACGGCGCAACCCGTCGAGCTCGCTTGGCTCGGGGTATTTTGGGTTTCCATGAGCCATCGTCCTTTGGCGCATAGTATATGGAATCCAAGTTAGGACTATACGAGTCCTTGTTGTAAGCAACCTATCTTGGAGGAGGTCGCATGCGCCTGTGGTTAGTGCATCCTTTTCGGCCTAGACAATGCTGCTTGCGCATGTCATGAGACTTGGCACGGTTCATTTCGAGCACATCTTCGGAGATGGAGACAAGACGCGTGCCCACCTTTACTGCACCTACGACAAAGGTTGGAAGCACTTCTGGAGTGGAGTTCGGGTTTAGCGTAGAGGCCTTGCGAACCCACATCCTAAGAACTTTTTGAGGTCGTGTGGGCCTAGGCAAGGGACTCGACTTGTCGGTAGAATCCAGGTAAACCGCGTTGCAACTGCTCCATGGGTTGACGATGTATCAGGTTTTGACTTCGGGCTTGGCACAGCAGCACTGACGTCCCGAGTTTCGTGAGTCTTGCAAGGTCATACGGGCCTTGTTGGAGAGTTCAGTTTATCCAGCATGTCTTCGAATACCTTTTGGTCGAAGCAAATGACCAACATCTTCTTATTCAAACCTAACTTGGTTACTTCGTATTACGTCACCAGCTTCTAGTTAGATGAGAATCTCTTCCCCAGCAGGGTCACCATTTTTGTCGACATCACAAAAATAAGGGTTTGGATGAAGGGTATAAATTTTTATTTATTGTGAATTGACAAAGAGTATATGAGAATCCCTATTATAAGAGGGATCTAACTACAAAAAAGATTATCTGGTCAAGTGTGACGGTGGAGATCGAGCACTTCAACAACTTCTTTACTTGGTTGACGATCTGGTAAAAAAGAGGTTGATGAGGCTTTGTCTCTTCTTCTTCTCCTTCTTTTTATTCTCATAGAGATGGTGGTCCTCCTTTTCATGTGGGAGACCCCCACTATTTATTGCTTTTGAGAAGGCATGCATGTGCGCATCACATGCTGCCATATATTGGCGTATATTGCTATTAGCAACAAATGCTGTCATAAGTTGCCACATGGTCGCTCAAGATTTGGGGTTGCTAATGCCTATAACACTCGTGACACGTGTGTTCTAGACTTTTAGTTTACCTTGGGAGTACGTCCGCTTGGAGCATGGAGATCAACGGAATAATAGGGGCTCATAGCACGGCTCAGCTCATGGGAACACTAATATACTAGTGGAGCATAGCACTGCGGGCACATGGAAACACTAAGATACTAGTGGCACATGGCACTGCGGGCATATGGAAAGACTAAGGTACTAGTGATGCATGGCACTACAGGCACATGAGACACTTCTTAGACTGTTGGCGCACAGGGCTGGTGCACTAAAGTGCATAGGACTAGATCATTGAGGCGCATAGGGATAGATCACTGAGGCACATGGTATTAATTTTCCATGCTTCTATAGTTTAATCCGCGCATGTATGTGCCAACGTGTAGTCTTCTCAAGGCTATAAATAGTGGGTATTTTCCATATGCAAAAAATAATGACATACAAATAAGCACCACCATCGCAAGAAGGAGAAGAAGATAGGAGTGTCGAAGCCTCGTTAACCCCCTTGGTCCCGGATCGTCAACGGAGTAAAGGAGCCGCTACACTAGTCGATCTCCACCATCACACTTGCCCAAATATTTTTTATTGTACTTAGATCCTTTTATGTTAGGGATTCTCTTGTACTATTTGCAATCCCCAATAAATAAAAAGTTTGTTCAACTTTACAAAACCAACTATTTTTTGGCAATTTCGACAAAAATGGTGACTATACTGGGGAAGCGCTTCTCCTACTATGAGTAGCGGGAGACGCAATCCAACGTGACCAAGTTAGGTTTGACTCAAAGGATATTGGTCGTTTGCTTTGACCAACATGCATTCGAAGATGTGCTAAACAAGCCGAGATCTCCAATGAGGCCAGTACGCCCTCGAAAAACTCGTAAAACTTGGGATACTGAGGCCCCTGTGTTAGCCCAATATTTATATTGAGTTTTTGAATATTGCTAATCAATTATCTTTAGCATTATGATAATTGATCAATCATTATAGTAACTTTTGCTTAAACTCAGCATTGTCCAGATATGCATTAAATGTTATAATATTTTCTTCTGTATATTGCTTTGTTAGTCTAAAATGTATGTTTAGAAAACAATAATCAAGATCAGTATGGACATATGCTATGACGAAATGATGATGAGCCATAAGCCTTGCACCTGGGGGTTCCGTGGGGGATCGGGGGTGAAGCCCCCTAAAGTTATTTAGATTTTTAGATATTTTTATCTTTGGACAACTACCGACAAGGGAAAAGACATCTTCAATCAGCAGATATTTTATCAGAGATTGGCATCATCAAGTTCCCTTGGTTTTCATCATATATAATTTGATATTTATTTGAGTATAGTACTTATGTACATCGAGTCGCACTGGCATAACCCAAGTCCACTCAAACAAATCCTCGAAACTAGCCACCAAATCATCCTTCATTCAAAACCAAACCTTACTAGAATAGAAAACCGAACTCGGATCGAATTTGCGCCAAACTCGGACCGAACTCGATCACCTATTTAGTATAAAATCATCCAGTTCTTAAATCTCTAATTTTTTGGCCCAATGTTCAAAAATTTGAATTAAATCCAATCAAAACTCTGGCCGAATTCGGTTTGCTATCACCCTATAAATAAGAACTCGTTTAGAAGTCTGTCAGAGTTATAATAGCTTGGTTCATCAAGCCCCTCTTATGTTTAAAGTTAGTGTGTTCTTCGTATCAAACGAACATGTGTGAAGTTGCGAGCCTTCGAATCAAAACTCGTGGTTGTAAATAAGTGACAAGCCTTCAAATCAAAGCTTATTATTCACTATTGGTGATTATAGTGGATACAACTCCGAGAAAGAGTTCTTGGGCTTGGACTAGTCCTCTCAGAGGAAAACCAGGATAAAATTTTGGTGTTTACAATTTCTTGCTCTTACCCTTACTTCTTTACTTATATGTATTATTATTTATAGTTCGTAGTTGCTTTTACTTTGCATCAATTTTTAATTGGATAGATTATATTACCCCCCTCTATAGTTGCCATAATGTTCCTTTAATTGGTATCAAGGAAGGTGCTTTTTATATAGGTATTACTGATAATAATTTTGCCTTCAATTGGTATAAGAGCTATTTCTCTTGATATTAGCTTAACATCCTAAGAGACTTATGGAAACCGTTAGATCTATCCACACCAACAATAGTGAATGCCAGTCCACATATAGGCCACCACTATTTGATGGAACAAACTTTACTTACTGGAAAACACGTATGACTTTCTATCTCAGATCACTAGACTTTGACCATTGGTCAATAGTTGATGATGACTATAAAAAGCCTGCTAATATTATTGTAGATGGTAATCTTATAGATAAGCCTAAAGATAAGTTTATTGATATAGAAAAGAAATAATCCAGTCTTGATGCTAGAGCTGTAAATACTTTATTTTGTGCCTTAGATAGTACATAGTTAAACAGAATATCTACATGTACCACTTCGTATAAAATTTGGAAACTTTTCGAGGTGACTCATGAAGGAACTACTCAAGTGGAGGAGTTTAAGATATGTAGACTGACACAAGAACACGAGGCATTCAAGATGAAGTCAAATGAGACCATCACTCAAATATTTACAAGATTTCTTGACATCGTCAATCCTCTATTCTCTCTCGACAAAGAGTACAACAACCATGAAAAGATACTCAAGGTGCTTAGGGGACTTTCGAAGAAATGGAACCCAAAAGCAACGACGATCATTGAAGGAAACAACCTTACTACAATGACACTGAAAAAACTCATGGGAAAGTTGATGAGACATGAGCTGGACCTCAACGACCTCGAAGAACAGTCAACTCCCAAAGAGAAGGCTATTGCACTCAAGCCACATCATAAATGACCCTCCTACGATGCCTCTAAAGATAAAGTAACCGATGATGATTCAGACAATGAGGATCTGGCCCAAATTTTTAGGAGCTTCATCAAATGATTCTTGAAGTTTATGAAATAAAACCCAAAGAAGAAAGATCTTGAAGAAGAGCCAATTTGCTACAACTGTAAAAGTCCAAGCCCCATGATGAAAGATTGTTCCAAAGCAAAAAAAGGAGAATCGATATTAATGATAAAAAAAAAGAGACTATTTGTCTCACAAATATCAAATACTAGCATCTGGTGTGAAAGTGAAGCTAATGATTCAGAAGAAGAAAGCCCTCAACATGCTGCAAATATATGCTTAACGACATTAACTAACGAGGTAAAAGATAATCCTTTATTTGAAGTAGTTTCTTATAATGAATTATCTGATGCTTTTAATAATTTATTTAAAGATTAGAAGAAGCTTATAATCATAAACAAGCTAGAACATATATTAAATTTTATCAACTAGAGAATGAAAAGCATACTTGTTTACTAAATGAAGCGATCTCGGTTAGAAGTCTGTCAGAGTTAGTTAACCCTCAGAGCCTAAACTTTTCGTTCTTTCTGTCCTATAGTGAGAAAACCCTCAGAGCCTAAACTTTCTTATCTCTAAGATTAACTCCCAGCCTTCTAGTACCAAGTGCGATCTCGGTTAAAAGTCTGTCAGAGTGTAATAGCTTGGTTCATCAAGCCCCACTTCTGTTTAAAGTCTGTATGCTATTCGTATCAAACGCACGTGTGTGAAGTTGTGAGTCTTCGGGTCAAAACTTATGGTTGTAAAAAAGTGGCAAGCCTTCATATCAAAGCTTGGGATTCACTATTGGTGATTATAGTGGATACAACTCCGAGCAAGAGTTCTCGGGCCTGGATAAGTCCTCTCAAAGGAAAACCAGGATAAAATCTCGGTATTTATGTTTTCTCTCTCTTACTATTACTCTTTTACATATCTGTATTATTATTGCAAGTTCGTAGTTGCTTTTACTTTGTATCAATTTTTAATTAGATAGATTATTCTTCTGCACTCAATTCACCCTCAATATAGAGTTGCCATCACGGCCCTTCATGCTGCGCCAAGCAAGAAGTTGGTACCCGATGCATTGTCAACCCCCATCGCAGATGCACAAGCGGTTGACCTGTATCCTGCCAACAAGTTGAGTTCTTCAGCGAGGCCCGTATGATAACACAAAGCTCACAAGATCTGGGTTGCCAAAGCCACTACGCTAAACCCAAACTCTATTCCATAAGTGCCTCCAATCTTTGTCGCTGATGCACATGAGGTTGACGTGCATCCTATCTCCATCTCTGTAGCTGCCCTTGAGAGAAACAATGTTGAGTCTCAAGATAAATGCACACACCGCCATCCAGGCAGAAAAAGATGCGTCATGCCTGAACAAAGGTGCATAAAGCCCAATACGAGCAAGACTGCCTTCAACAAGGACTCGTACAGTTATAACTTGGATTCCCTGTACTATACGCCGACAAGTGTTAATGTAAGAGAACCTAAACCAATTCGAGCCAGGCATGCTCGAACGGCTACGCAACCAGCCCCTCAAAAGCAGGCGTCGCTGCTTGTTATGCGCACTGATAATGGGAGACTATACATGGCTGACCCAAGAGGTCATGCGCCGAAAGTGGGTCAACCCCTGAAGCCTTCCCAAACCCACTTGGACACCGCATGTGCACCTAAACCAAGTCGGGGAACAAACAATATAAGGACAGACCAATGCACCCAGCTTGGCTGCGCACATAAAGTGGGCCCATCTCATAACAAGTCTTCCATTAATGATCTAGTTGCAGTTTCTGGAAAAGACTGTGTCAGGGAGAAAACCCTATATTCTTACCTCCATGCACAAGGGTTGGCCGAAAGCATTAAGTGGGGGGTGAAAGGGAACCTTCCATCGTCTGATCTACTTAACATGATTAGTCACAAGCGTAAGATGAGGGAAGTGATTCTTGTGCACGACGTGTCCCCTCGTAGACACGCTTGTGCCAACATTATCATCAAATATTATTGTCCTAATTCACCAGTTGCTTCAGCTAGACAGTCGGTGTTCCAACGGCTATAATCCGCAACGCCAACCCGACAAAGTCCATGGAGACCTTTGCATGGCGAGGAGGCACTGCCCATTGCCTCATGCTGCACAATATGGAGGTCTCCTCTAATGAAGAATATCTTAAAGAAAAGCTCACCTAATCTAAGGGTGTCGGTCAGCACATCGTGGAGCTGTCTGAGGGGTAACAAACAAGTACCTACCGTGGGGGTATTCCAAGGCGCACGGTCGAGAATAAGGGCTGCAGGTATTCATACTGCCATCAATGAAGCAACAACTAGAGCTGGGAGTAGTAGTCCACCGGAGTTCTACTACAATCAATCCTTTCAAGAGGACAGTGAATCTCTATACACGGATGACAGCCTAGCTGGGGGTAGCTATACCTTTCAAGACGAGTCTGCTACTGAGACTGGGGGTAGCTATCCTTCAACCTCCAAAGACGATGCAATGATGCCAGCTCTCCTTTAGGACAATGAGACCCAGACATCCGAGCCCAAAAGTGAGGCCTCTACCTTTTTGTTCACATCTTCCTAAGTAATGCCAGCATACATGGCAGGAGAAAAGAGGGATGCAGGGCCTAGTAATAAACAATGTCTTGAGGCACTTGAAGCCATGATGCAGTCTTTTAGCACTTCAATACAGACTCTGACACACATAATACTGGAACTCAGAGAAAACTTGGTCCCAACACAGCCGCAAGGCCGGGACGAACAAAACTAGACCAGAGAACCAATGAGTAATCCGACATGCCTAATCCGGCTCCTCAGGTCACGAGCAGCCAGACCGTACCTCGATCCTCCGCTGCTCTCCTGCCTGACGACATCCAGGAGACTCTTAGGGTCTTGCATCCCCGCATTGATGCTCGGGATAATCAAGATAGGCTCTAGAAGCTTGAGATTCAACAACATTATCCTCCATAATAGGATAATATGGTATACCTTACGAAATAGAAGCCATTGTCGATAGCTCCATTCGACGGGAAGACATCACCCAGTCAGTACATGAGATACTTCCAGTCCACAATATCCATTTACCTCAGGATGGCGCCTTACTCATAAACTTATTCTTCGTAGCACTATCCAGTGTCGCTTTTGAGTGGTTATGTAGCCTCCCGGATAAGTGCATTTTCTACTTCGATGACCAAAAGTTGCTTTTCCTCGTCCGGTTCTACGAAAGAGGGTCGGGTATGACTATATCCTCCCTGATGGACATCACCCAATGGGACAAAGAACTTGTACGAAATTAAATCGAGCTTTTCTGGTAGGCGGCGTTAAAATTACCGCCTGGCATTCCCGAATCTTCATTAATGGACACATGCCGAAAGAACCTTTTACCAGAAATGAGACTCTAGATAAAATTTGGCCATTCAGTGACTGGACGACATTTATCATATGTTCCTCTGCTACAAAAAGGAGCATGGAAGACGCTGTCTTATTGGGGTTCCAAGCTCCCAGCATTGAAGACATGGGGAAGCGGCCTTTCAACGCTAATAACAGTCATGACGGTAAAAGAAAGCAGGCCTGACAGTTAACTTGTCCAAAAGTATGACATCACCTGTTACTAAGTCGACAGATCCACCTAGAGTATATGAGACTTATTCCTTTAATTACGATGATGTCATGAAACTCTTCGAAGTATTAATGAAGGGCAATAAACTCTGGCTACCTGACATCAAACTCCCTGACGAAGCAATAAAGGTGGATAACCCCAAGTATTGCCACTACCATAGATATGTCCATCATGCTATGCGAGATTATAACATATTAAAAAGGCACATAGAACAACTAATCGACTCTAAAGCCCTCACTTTGGACTACAAAGATAAAATAATTACTATAGTGTCTCTCTAGTTTGGTGCTTTTCCGACAACTGAGCCTTTAAACGATGTTATTCCTTTAGAAGAGAAACCATATTTTCTTAATAAGGGTTTATCTTTAAAGTAAATATGTCACTTCTATCCCTAGAAGGGGGACACAAAAATGTAATAATTTCTCCAGTAAATTATTTTTGTCCGTAGCATTCGGACAAATTTGTTATCCATACTCGGGAGTCCCGAGTATGCCATGGGTAACAGATCCTCAATAACTTTACCATGAGACTATGTTCCACGTCCATATTTCCTTTGAACCATACTCTTATCAACAAGGTTGGCCACATGCATATTACCTCTGAGCAAACCTTCCTGTGAGAATATGAGTTTACTATAATCTCACTAATAAGGTTTGCCACGTTCATCTTACCTCTGAGTAAACCTTCCTATTGAATAATTAGTTCACGTCCATATTATCTCTGAACCATGTTCCTAATATTACCAATAAAGTTTGCCATATCCATATTACCTCGAGTAAACCTTCCTTGGGAATAATGAGTTCATGTTCATATTATCTCCGAACCATGTTTATAATATTATCTATAAGGTATAGCATATCCATACTACCTCTGAGTAAACTTTACCATGGAACTATGAGTTCACGTCCATATTACCTCTGAACCATTTTTCTAACAACAAAACTCCTCATGTGACTATCAACCATCACGTATGACCTTGTTTTCTACTTAAACTAATCATCCGTATTTCACCATGAGTACGCCAGTGATGGCTAGTCCACTAAAACCTATCACCTGTGATAGGATTCCTATCAAAGTTATTATTTGCACCTAGGAGTACCACAAATAATAGGTCCACTCACATATCCCCAAGAAGATGCCCTTAATAATTATGAGACTGCATTATATCAGCATAAGAGAAGTTTCTATTTCTGAAAACAAAGAAACTACATCAAGGGGCATATTAAAGCCCATGGACAAGAAAATTGAAGAAAAAGAAAGAAAAGTTATGATCCTTGGGATCCATCGGTATTAGCACACAGTTCGTTGATCCGATTCCTCAGTTGATCCTCTTTAATATGGACACCGTCAGCAATTTGATGTTCAGCTTCCTGTTGAAGCACATCCTCATCCTGAAAAATGGCCAGCCTCTCTTGCTCGGTCTCTAAATCCTCTACCTGGACCTTCAAGTTCGCAACATACCAAGAATTGTCATCAATCTGCTCGATAAGAGTGAGTTCCTCCTCCGTCACACGACATGTGTCGGATTTGAGCCTTGCCTCCTCTGCTTGAAGTTGTCCGATTTGCTCTCGCACATCCGTCAGACGTTTGGCCAGAGTCTCCTTGGTACGGGAACGATAAAAAATCTCCTTGCGGAAGGTAGAAAGACATATCCTTAGCAAGGGCAGCAATCAAACTGTTCTTTTCTTCAGCAACCAGAGATGCAAGACCCATGTTGTCAAGTGACTTTAACTCGGCAAGACACGTCTTGAGATCCTCTACCTATGCCTCCAACTCGTCCACCCTAGCCTTATATCCGGATAAACTCTGATCAGTTTAAATAGAGACAACACTGAATATTTGGCAATGATAAAAGGACGGTCCCTATCCACGACACTATACACCCACCGCCTCAGAATGAGAAAGAAGGACTCTATGTGAAGGGAGACGTAGTCATCCGCGTCGGCCAAAGAAAGACGGGTCATAAGAGGCAGAGCCGATGAGTTCCCCACCGACGTTGGAACATCTGTCATAACATAGGAAGGCAAATTTAACAATTGAAAACACTTATACAATGGAAAAGAGGAAATCTTACCCTCCTACTTACTTGATAAGGGAATTAGTTGCTCGGCTACCCCTGTTAGCCTAGTGACTACTCCGGAAGGTCGTACAATCGTCGCTTCTGCAACCTCTATTCGATTTAGCTCATATGCGGGTTCTATTGCAACCAGAGTCTTCCCTAACGTATCCGTGTCCATAACAGGATCCACTACAGTTGTTGGGGTGGAGGGCCTCCATTCAGTACTGACCTCCGGAGAAGCTTCCCTCAGGTCAGACTCTCCCATGGCTAGGGTCTCCTTCTCTCCAAATCTCAACACAGCTTCGACAAGTGCCAGAACTAATTCTTGCGAGGGTACGAGAGACTCCCCTTCCACCATGGCGCCTCCTTCCTCTCTGCCAGAAAGTTCTACTCAAGAAGCGCCTAGAGATGTTATCATAATTTGAGCCACCTTCTTAAGAAGGGTAGAAAAGTGATATAAAAATGGGTCACCCAAAGAGGGAACTAGAGGAGATGTACCCGAAGTATCAGGTCACACTGGAAGTTCTGCCCTATCATCAGAAGCGGACATTATGTTAGAAAAATTATCACTCACAAAGTCCAGTGAGGGGTTGATATTGGTCGAAACATCCTCATATAGTGGGTTGTCCTAATCACTGATATCCCTAGTCAAAGACACGTCTGGAATGGGTTCTTGAAAGGTAGGGTCCCCGAAGGCAGATTCCACGAGCGAAGGAGAAAGGGCTGTGACCTCCATCTCTTCCACCAGGGAAAGAGGAGTCTGAACCAGTGGTGGATAGGCATGCTCGACCACTGTGTTTGCTCCAGCTATGACCTCCACATATACAAGCGAAAGAGAAGAAGCCCGACTTGGTCTTGCAATAGCACGCTGAACCCCAGTATCAATTCTTTGCAAAAGAAAAAAGGAAAAGAGTTGATCACACAAATTAGCATAAAAGAAAGAAAAGAAAAAATATAAGATACGACACTAATACCAAAGACTGTCCTAGAGCCCCTTCACGAAGCCGAAGGACAGGTCGTATTATCCCTGTCACCTTGGAAATAATAGCCTTCTTCACTCGCTTCGAGGACGAATACCCTTCCAAAGTCGAAGCCTATCGATTCAAAAAACAACAGCCGACTCTGCCAGCTAGCTTATGCTACATGTTCTAACCCTGCGATCTCCAGAACGATGGGAATGAGTCCTAATGGCGATAGCTCGAGACACATAGAGCCTATTCACGATAATGAAGCTTCGCTGTCGATTGTAGCCTAGGATAAGTTGTTCGCAGAAAAATAGAAGTTCACAGCCGTATACATGATATAAGTCTTGGGCTGCTACAAGGGTGCAACGAAATGCGCCCTGGTGTAGCCGACATTATAATACTGCCAAGCCCGGGCCCCATCAAGTAAACTCTCGACATATCCCAAGCTCGAGCTTGGGGTGCCTAGTAATAATTGAATGTGGCCGAACTGACGAGTGAAGTGACTTGGGAGGTATGGTTCCAAGTAGACCTTTTCTCTATTCTGGTATACCAGATGAGAAGGTCGAATCCACAGCAACTAGTAAAAGCTTGCTTCGGCAAGCCAGAAGACCTGGTACCAACATCCGTAAGATCTTCACCCTCCGTAAAGCCGCGTAATGGGGAGGTACTACGAAGAAGTTATAATCATCCATAAAGCTCAGTGCCTTCCGGCAAGCAGGTACACCCGAATATACCAACTCTATTATGCGATAACGTCGTAGAAAGGCGTCCCCTTCTTAAGTATCCTCTTGCAGGCCGAGATTTATTACGGTAGAATGATACAGGATCAGCTAACCCATCAAATAGTGATAGGGTAACTCCACTCGGGGGGAGTCACCTTTATTCCCTTACTCTTGTGTTAACTTTTATACAAACTCTCGCAGCCCGCGATGAATATTAGAAACCATTGCCATGAGGAGAGCAAGTTGATGACGAAAAATAAGCTTTACATATAGTAAAATAAGGTTCCTTCTAACTCTTTCCAAATAGCCAGATCCACCAGAAACCATACAGTTATGCAGCCATATCATTAGATAGCCCGCGAGCGCCACTTTCAGAGAAAGTTCAAAGGCATAAGCAAAAAAAAAAAAGGTCTCAGAACTCGGCTTGCCATCGGTATCTACCGTAGGGTTCTTCTTGATCACAGAGGCTATTAGGTCCACTATATACTTCAGTGAAGAGGCCAAGCGAATAAAGAGACATCCTTCCGCCTCTCCAGCCAGAGACTTCTTGAAAAGGTATCATTTCTAGATACTGGCATGGGAGAAGCCCCCGTCTTGTCCAGATAATGGCCCACTTGGTCAACTTGGTGTTGGCACAATAATTTTTTGTACACGGGCATCATTTTAGGGTTGCTTGCCTCCAAGGATGTAAGCTTCTCGTTACAAGGAGTGTACTCCTCATATGGCTCAGTACCCCATGGAAGCCTGGAGACCTCGTGTATCTCATGAAGTGCCAGTCCCATTTCTCCACTAGACGTAAAAATGTTTCCTAATGACAATTGTATATTTCAATCAAAGCAAAGAATATACTGTGATTCACTCTCACCCCATAATGAGTGGCCCCTAGAGCATAATACAAATCAAGGTTCCTCATGTCTGCCTCATAGGTGGTAAGAATGCATGTAGTCAGACTATCCACCCTTAGTCAATATGAGTCCAACTGGTCCCTCGAATAGAACCCGATGGGTAGGAAAAATTGTGTTCCAAAGCCGATTAGCAAAAGTCGAAGCACTGAAGACCTAAAGTTCTGGGTCCAACTCACTTTCCAAGCTGCCAGGAAGTAATAGCCGCAGGGAGTAAGAAAGACCATTCCTTGCAAACCCAAAAGTGTCCCTCTGAGGAGTACTCATCAAAATCTTGAAGTAGCCGACTAGCATCCCGTCTTAGGTAGGAGTAATCTCCTAATTCATATTCCTTTTGGTGGCTAGACTTGTAAAAGCCGAGTGTGGAAGCTGACGTTCAATCATGGAGATGTGCATCTTTACATCCTTGGCCTCAAAGTACCCCTCCTCCTTGAATTTTAGTTGTGCATCTTCACGGGCAATCAAGCCATCTCCAAACAAAAATTAAGGTTTCATAAAGAATTCTTCAGAACCGGCAGCCATGGGAATCTTTCCTAGGTCCATCAGGCACAGAAGAAAGGTAAAACCTTGCTCAATAATAAGGTTCATCCTTTTTGAAGGCTGATCCACCAAAATAAGAGCTTTAGCATGGTTAACCACTTTCTCGACAAAATCCAATCCTAACATACTCAAGGCTCGACCAAAGAGGATATCAATGGTCGTCCAGTGAAGGCACGACCATTGATACTTCATGGACAAACCAAGCAGGATTTCAGATCTAGGAAAAAAACATAATTAAACATGTGTGCATCACGCAGAAATGTGCGCATCTATTACTACTCGGCACATCGTGCATGAAGCAACAACGCATGATCCTTCCGTACATCTCATAAGAACAGCGCATCAAAGTCGAAACTGACCTTTCCCATTAAATGCAAGGAAAGGATATGCATGGCATTTTGTCACATGCTTCATAACAGCCATCCAAAGAAAGCCACATCCATGCGTGAAAGATAGGTTAGCTATTGGCGCATCTACATGACAAAGCTAAAAGGTCATGTCCATCCGCCTCAGCAGTGATGGGGCCGCCCATGCTTCGATAGGGTGGGACCCATCCCTGCATTGGACCATAAAAAAAGAAAGAAAAAGAAAAAAAGGAAGGTTCAAATCGAAAGAAGAGGTGAGAAAGGTCGTACCCGCTATTACCTTTGACATCCCCCCTCACGTCTCGTGCGTTGAATCCTCGACGGTCGATCGGCTATAGCCTCTCCCACTTTTGCTTTTCTTTTTCTATTTCCTTTAGGGGACATGGCAGCGGAAGAAGGTTGAGAATAGGAGAAATCAGAAAGGGAAAGAAGAAGGGGCACAACAACTAATGAGTTCTCTATTTCCTGCTTTAGAACCCTTATATTTAGAGGTGGACGGGCGGCAACCAAGATAGGCGGCCGGTGCTTCGTTCCCAATAAAATTTGAATGAATGAATGAATGGAACTTCAGGACGACCAGGGGACACATGTCAGTATGAGATCCCAAGTGATCCGCCCGAAAGTCAAAATTCCATCGCTAACTTGACACCCTGTTAGCAGCAAGGCAATAAAGCTTCATCCGATGTGCCAGAGATCCAATATGCCAAAAATCTGATGTGACAAACATCTAATGTGCCAGAAATCTGATATGACAAACAGCTAGTGCCCTGAATGTCCTGATGCGCTAAATGGCGATGTTCCATACTTGTGCTACAGCAATCTATGTGCCTATCTCTCCCATGCTTCTGTTCAAAGTATTATAAACTTAAAACTTATAAAGTTTATGTTCAAAAACTTTGAAAGGGATTTTTGTAGAAGCATGGAAAATCTAAACCATGTGCCAAAGTGATCCACAGCCATGCGCTAAGGTAATCTGGTGTTATGCACCACCAACAGTCTGAGTAGTGTTCCCATGTGCCAATGTAGTGCCATGGGCAACTACTAATCTAGTGTTCCCATGTGTTGAAGCAGTGCCATGCGCTACTACTACTCTAGTGTTCCCATGTATCAAAGCAGTACCATGCGCCATTACTACCCTAGTGTTTTCATGTTCCAAAGCAGTGCCATGCGCCACTATCCATTGATCTTTATATGCCACTACTCTATTGATCTTCATGCGCCACTACTCTATTAATTTCCATGTATCGAGCGAAAGTGTTCCCAAGGTGCAATCACAACCATTGAAATTAGGACCTAACATGTGTCACGACTATTATGGGCATCAACAACCCTAGATCTCGACTTACCATATGGCAGCCTTAATGTTGCATACGTCAACATGAGGACATGCACCAACGTTTAATCCACGCTTGTATGCACCTATGTGAAGCCTTCTCAAGGCCATAAATAGTGGGTGCTTCCCATATGCAAAAAGGATGACATACAAACAAGTACCACCATCGTGAGAAGAAGAAGAAGATAGGAGTGCCGAAGCCTCGTTAACCTCCTTTGTTCTGGATCGTCAACGAAGTAAAGAAGCCGCTGTAGTGCTCGATCTCCACCGTCACACTTGTCCACATATTTTTTTATTGTACTTAGATCCATCTGTGTTAGGGATTCTCTTGTACTGTTTGTTAATTTATAATAAATTAAATGTTTGTTCAACTTTACCCAACCTACTATTTTTTGGCAATGTCGATAATGCACATGGCGTGATCCGACGTATAGCGAGATCAGGCGCATGACACAATGGGCGTATAACACAGACCACATATGCGAAATAGTTATACCCATAACATCCATGAGCCCAGAAAGCTAGACGTATATCACACATGCTGCAAAGAAGGGTCTGCGACAAGGAATTCTTATTGTTTGGCATTTCGCCCACATTGCTCTCTTGCCCATAAGATTCATCATCCCAGAATAGTGACGATACAATAAAAAACTCCAAACTTTTTTCTTTAAAAAATCCTCATTTTAACTCCAAATTATGTGTATCAAAAGTCCAAATCGTACAAAATTTAATTCTATACAACATGGAACAACTATTTTTCAAAAATACTAAGTTTTTAGGGATCATTTCCACAAAATAACATAAAATAATATTTTTGAAACTTAGATCTACTCAAAGTACCCATCAAAACCAAAAAACTATAGATGGATAAAATTATAAGATAGACATTATAGAATAATAATATGTAAGAAAAATCAAAGAACTAAAATATTCAAGGTTTCTCCATTTGTGCAAGATGTACTTGCCTAGCTCCAAGAAGAAGAAAGAAAAAAATATAATTTTTTGATTTATGCATTTATATATTAATTAAAAATGTGTTAGATCAAAAATGTTCCTTTTATTATTCTCTTAGATTTTAGTTCTTGGTGTTTTTGATATTGATGGACGAATTTGAGTAGATCTGAGTTTCAAAGTTAGGGTTTTTCATGAGTTTTCTTTGGTTTTAATCTATTAAAACATAGTATTTTTGAAAACTAATTATTCCATGTGGTGGAGAATTCAATTTTAGACTGTTTTAGCTTTTGATTCACTTGATTTGGAGTTAAAATAAAGATTTTATGAAGGAAACAAGTTTTCTATTTTTTTAGCTTTTTATGGATTTCTTTGGGTTCTGGACGATGAAGTCCATGCGGCAGAGGAGGCCGTACGGTAGAGATGCCATGCGGCTGGAACTCCTCTACAGACCCTTTGTAGCGTCCGCATCTCTTGTGATGCGCATGACTGTTTGCATGCGCGCTCTAAGCCATACACCCGAACAAGCCCTTCGGTATTTCTTGCTTTGGGCCTGATCTCTCCATGTGGCTGAGGGTACATACGCCAAGCTGCCATGTGCCTGGCAATGGATGCCTAACTTGCCATGTACATTTTCATGAGCATGACTTGCTATGCGCCAGGCCACTATGCTTCAGGCTCATCTCTGCTGCAATATTTTGTATATGCACCATTGACCATGAGGTAAGCCTTGCCATACGACAACTTGTACATGCGCCATACGCCATGCAGTAGACTACTATGAGCTTTTCCATGCGTGCATTTTTATACGTGCATGTTTACCCAAGCGACCCTATGCGCCTGTTTTGCTATTTTGCCTGATTTTGGAGCTTTTATTGGGTTTTGTGATTCTATGTGTTGATCCTAGTAATTGCAAGTGTGATGGACTATATTACCTATGAGCCTGACCCGATTATGCGTAAAACTAGACAATGTGTCGAGTTACTATACTACTTATATGCATGACTTTGCTCGTTTTATTATTTTGTTTGGCTTGGTTGATTTTCTTTGGATTATTTTGATTCTATGTGTGAACCTGATGAGTGGTGAGTGTTATTGAATTCTGTACCTGCCAATTGGACTCGGACTAGTAGATTAATTACTCTTGTTTGTCGGATAGGGTTAGGGGTATAGTTCTACTTGGGAGACGGTCTGCAATCCTGGTCCTTGTTTGGTTTAAGGATTGTGGATCGGCTCCAGAGTAGTTCATGCATTTTCCTTACTTTTGTCCGATGGCCCTAAATTACAAATTCGAGGACTTCATGTGATAGACCTAACTATGTGCTGAGCTTAGACTAGTGTATTTGACCAGACCAATATGATGATTCTTAAATTAATTGAGGATTTCACTCGACTCACTACCAAAATAAGTCATATTAACTATGTTTAAAAATGTCAATAAAATGGTAAATCCGTTGCAAAATAAATTTAGCAAAGTAGTTAGCAACGTTTAGTGGTTGTCGCATTTTAGCTAGTCGCTGAAAAGTAAAATATCGCTATACGTCACTATAACGACGTTTGTAACGTCGCCAAGTTTTCGAATGTAGCGACGGTTTGCGTCTCCACATCGCCATATTAGCGACACCTTAGGTGTCGATAAACGTCGCCAATATTTTTGTTATTAGCGACATATTACGACAAAAGCAGCAACATTTAGCTGACATGGAAAATATTGCCATATCAGCTTATCAACGTCGTTTAGCGACTCCTAGCGATGTTACTGGTGTAGAGTAGCGACGTTACGATACATGTTAGCAACAAAAAAAAAGTCACGAACAGTCGCTAAACTTTGCTAATTAATTTTTTTAAATGCATCTTGTATATTATTCACACTACAATCTGCCTACAGTTTATCAATTCACGGTTTATATTATTAGACCCAGGGCTACCTTCTGTTGAATTTTCTGGGTTTGTAGACCCCTTCGGTGGAACACTCAACACCGATAAATTTCTATGTATTTAATATAAATAAAAAAGTAAAATTTAAAGAAATAGACATATTGAAATTACAAACTAAGTATGAATATAAATATCTAGTAAGCATCACTACTGGTATTGAGTGTCAATAAATAAAGTCTGAAACACTATCTGAAATGAATACATAAATGACCCAAGATCATGGGCAAAAAGTCTGAAAACAAATAAACTGTACTAACTAGGACTAATGCTGATCTGTAGGAGTAGTTGCATCACGGCGAGCCTAGGAGATGATCTAGTCCAAAGAACAACTACTTCTGATTAGGAAGAAGAGGAGGAGCACCGCCGCAGATCTAGTTTATCAGCGAGACCCTCTGCTCCGGTGAAATCATCATGGTACCTGATGGAGGAGTCTGTGCAGTGGATGTAGATGTCGATGCCGGCGGACCAAGAAGACGTATCTGCTCCAATTCTGTCAGTTGAGCCTTGCAAGTATCCATGAGAAATAATATCCTCACAATACGCTAATCCCCTGACTGGCTCATCTGAACCTATATCGTCTGCAGCCTCATCAGTGTGTTTCTCATATCTACATGCGACACATATAGTGTCATCACGTGGCACTATGTTGACATTTCCAGATCCCTCAGCTCCGTCATGCTACGCTCAAGCGAATCAAAATATGCTAAGATCGTCATAACGTCCGTCTGTGGTATGGGCTGCGACTTAATCCTTTGTAGTAATTCATCATGAAGAGACACAATCTGATGGTCAGCTCTCTCCTACTGGGCTTGTACCGACTTTTGGGAGGGTTGTGTGGTATGCATACCGATAAAGGGGGTCCTAGAGGACTGCGACCCAACATAGGAGTAGGAGCATCACCACGAGCCTAGGAGATGATCTGGTCCAAAGAATAACTACTTCTGATTAGGAAGAAGAGGAGGAGCACCGCCGCAGATCTAGTTTATCAGCGAGACCCTCTGCTCCGGTGAAATCATCATGGTACCTAATGGAGGAGTCTGTGCAGTGGATGTAGATGTCGATGCCGGCGGACCAAGAAGATATATCTGCTCCAATTCTGTCAGTCGAGCCTTACAAGTATCCATAACAAATAATATCCTCACAATACGCTAATCCCCTGACTGGCTCATCTGAACCTGTATCGTCTGCAGTCTCATCAGTGCATTTCTCATATCTACATGCGACACATATAGTGTCGTCACGTGGCACTATGTTGACATTTCCAGATCCCTCAGCTCCGTCATGCTACGCTCAAGCAAATCAAAATATACTAAGATCATCGTAACGTCCGTCTGTGGTATGGGCTGCGACTTAATCCTCTGTAGTAATTCATCATGAAGAGACACAATCTGATGGTCAGCTCTCTTCTACTGGGCTTGTACCGACTCCTGGGAGGGTTGTGTGGTATGCATACCGACAAAGGGGGTCCTAGAGGACTGCGACCCAACATAGGAACCGTAGAATCCCGTACCATAGTACGTACCCCTCTGAAGACCACCAACAGCGGTCATCCACAGCTCGTCAGGTGACGGAGCTGGGTGGGAAGGGGGTTGCGAGGAACTACCGGCCTCTCCCTGTGTGGTCTGGGTCAAGCGCTCACGGAGCCTAAAATACTTATCCAAAAAAATATGTATCTCTCGATAAGCATACTACTTACTATGCACTCGTCATCCATAACTATTAATATATATCTAAGGTAATTATTACTAACTACATGATTATTTATTTGTATATTTCTAGGTTATATTAAAATTAACAAAACATAAAGAAAAACTAAAGTAGCTCTGCGTGGCCCTCTCGTCGATGAGCTGGCTGCCCTTCCTATGGGTTGCTAGAAAGTCTGTCACCAATTAGCATCCTTACCCCTCTAGACTTGTTAAAAAATACATTGTATGTTACTAAAATTAAATATTTTATCCTACTTTGATTAAAATACTATGTATACAATAAAATACATACCATGCGATGGAAATGTTTCGTCATCGAAATCGACTCACCTATCCACTTTCCCGCCTTATTTCTAGCCGCCTTCGCCTTCTCCAACTTTTTCTTGTACCTGGGATCGTTAAATCTAGTCGTCATTACTGTGCACTGCTCAGGCGTGATCCAACCATGGATTGGTTGTCCCAAAGTAGCATGATCCTTCTGGTCACGGATCGGATAATGGATTATTTTGGCAGCGACAGAGGGAAATGTTTCCTCGATCTTCTTAGCCTGGTGTGGCGGATAGAAATACATTTTCTACAAGAATTAATATTATAAGTTATATAAAAAAATACCAAATTAGATAATTGATAGTAAAACCAAATTTACTTTTACTTGAAGTGCGCAAACCAGAATGCCTTCCTCTCGTCGGGAACATCCGAGTAGTTGATCCAAGGGCCACCATAGTTGTCCCTTGAAATATGCCCCAAGGCTTTATGTACCATCGAAGGACGATATTTATACATAGATAATTATATTCAAGAAAAAGTGAATATATATTTATACATGCGTAAAAAACTAAAACTAATTAACTTACTTTGTTGGACCAACGACCCAAATCTTCCTTCTTACCTCGTTTAGAGGGGCACACGAAGAATTACTCTGAATTCCAGCAGACAAAGGTGCAGTCGACTGGGGCTCATCCATATCGTCGATCTGGTCCTCTGTCTCCATGGTACCATCAGCAGGAGGAACGGTAGACGAGGGAGTAGTCTCAGGCCTGGAACTGCTCATCCCAGGAGTACTACCACGAACTGTCGATGGAGTTGGGGATGTGACTGGTCGGTACACTAGAGTACCCGAAGACGAGGATCAGGAACTTGTAGCTGGTATCGGAGGAGCCTCTCCCTCTGTATGATCTGCATCATCCTACTATACCCGATAATAACATATGATGATAAAATAATAAAATATATAGAGAAGAAATCCTAATTTCTCAAGTTGTAAACAAGTCTAGATAATAACCATAAGTATAATTCCAAAAGATAATACATCCAAAAAGTTAATACATCCACAAAGTCTAGGTGATCAATAAGTCAAGATAAAATATCAACGAAGTCTAGAAAGATAATAACTATAAGTCTATCATATAACTCTAAATGGATTTTATTTTATTTTTAATTCTATTTTTAAAATTTACCTTCTTCATTTTTTTCGTCCTCCTCTTCCTCTTCATTCTCATATTCACTTTCATCAATTTCATCTTCCACGACGGATAATTCAACCTCTTCTACACGATTAAATGTGTAGTGAGGAACTTTCATTGAGTCTACATCTACAATATTAGTTACAATAGGTAACTCATCCTTCTGATAAGCTATTTTGTTAACGTCAAAGGTATTTTTGGCTTTCGTCTTGCATATTGCCTACCAGTCTAACCTCGTTTTTGCCCGTTTTGGATAAGTTGTGAAGTACACAGGCTGAGCCTGACTTGACAGGACAAATGGTTCATAGCCTTGATATCGATGCCGGTAGTTTATATCCACAAGACCATGCTTGTCTATTTTCTAACCTTTATCTTGGATTAGAAAGAACCAATCACACCTGAATAACAAGATCTTAGCAGGCTCTGTTCCATAATTATATGTCAACTCCACAATATCCAGTAAGATATTATTGAAATGATTGCCTGGATCGACATATTTTTAGCTCGAAGATCTTATACAGAAAAAACTATTTTTCTTGGAATTGAGATACAAGAAGTCTCTTATTAGGACTTTTGTTGACTTGAACCTAAACCCATTCACACAGTAGCTTGGCCAGATTTTGACGGCATAAATTGGTCCCTTGGGTAGAGTTCTAATAAACTCATTCTTAAGTGTTGTGTTGGAATAATCGATCTAAATACACAGAAAACGATATTAAGTTCAACGTTCTGTTAATTATTGTGTAAGTGCATACACAAAAAGATCCTTACATATGCACTCAACCAAGAAGGGAAAGGAAGTCTTATTTTTTGTTCTACTTCTTCATCTGTTATGTTTGGTCTCATCGACCTTACCTCATCATTAAATATGCTAAAAAAATAAAATACCGCTCAATTAGTGTAACAATATTAGTGTATACTATCATATTATGATGACTTAAACGTTGACATATTAATTACTTACTCCTCTAGCTTCTCTACTTCATCCTCGTCATAGTTGAGTAATATATAACTGAGCTTAGCTTGTCGTCATTAAGATATTACTTCTTTATTTTGCCCAAAGGTTGCCGAAAGCATTGAATACTTTTAGTATTGCATCCTTAGATTCCTGATATCCGTCGTTATTTCTCGGAGCTCTTTTTCTACTAGTAGCAATATGCGGCTTAAAATACATCGAGCAAAAGTTTGTAATCTTCTCAGGAACATAGGCTTTACAAATAGAACCCTCGACCCATGCCTTATTTTTGACCTTTCTCTTTAGGTAGTTCAGTTGACGCTTGAAGTAATATATCTACTGATAACCGACAGGCCCACCAACACGTCCCTCATAGAAAAGATGAATTGGCAAATGTTCCATGGAGTCAAAAAATCCAAGAGGGAATACTCTTTCATGCTTGAACAGTGTTATCGTAATATCCTTCTTTTGCTTTTTTAGACAATCGACGAGCAACTTGGTAGAACAAAGATCTCTGAAGAATATGCTAAGCTCGGTCAATAGATCCCAAACTACCTGCGGTAAAAAATCCTGAAATACAATCAGAATTAATCTCTCCATGAATACATGACAGTCGTGGCTCTTCATACCTGTCAGTTTATTCTCCTTCGGGTCGAAGCATCTTCTCAGATTCAAAACGTATTCATCTAGAAATTTTAGGCCCTGAATCCACCTACAAAGCCTCTTATTATCCTCCGTGTCCAGTGAGAAAATTGCCTTAGTTTGCTTATACTTCCTATTCCTTTCATCTATCTAACGCAACGTAGTGCATCTGCATATTTCTTCCAAGTCCAACCCAGCCTTGAGATTGTTTTTCATCTTTTCCTTTACGTTCATTGTGGTGCCCCGTTCCCCCTATTCGGGGAGCGCGGCTAAAAAATACTAGACGGTATCGTTCGATCGGGATAGATTGAATCAAGAACTCATCCTCGTTATGGATTTGTCTCTTCGGAATCGATTCCCATATTCAGTGGACTGTGCCCCAAGGATCGGCTTAGCGGCATAGTCAGGAGGGACCTCTCCGCTGCATTCTTTGTTGCCTAGTTTTCGCTGTCGCTTGTTGCTTTCGTGCCTTGAGTTGGTTTTCGAATTTGCTTGGGTTTTCTTGAACGGTTTCGATGGATTTCATTGCTTTCGTTCTTAGGAATGCACTTCAATTCCGATAAGGGAAAGAGAGGAAGAAGTACTGATCAGCTGTTCGTGTCAATACAGGTGAACCAGCTGTAGACGTCGCTCGAGCGGACTCCTAAAGCACTTCTTTCCTTTTCCTTCCAACTACTAAAGTGAGTGGCTACCAACCCGATTAGCTAGCCCTACTTGCTAGTCTTCACATCTAAATCTTGTGTTCGTGCCTTGCCCGATCAAATGATACCAAGTAAATAACAAAAAGATATCAAGATAATAAGGGAATAGACTTGGAAAATATTGCTTGTCAAATGAAACTTGTGAACGGTTACTTACTTATATGCTTGCTCGTTTGGAATGTTCATCATATGCATAAATATAAGTTAGAATGTATATTCCTTCTTAGAACTGTTCTATGTATAGAACTCATTTTCAATGCCATAAACTGAACAGATAGGCTATGCAAAAGTAAATCTTGCCCTGTACTGCCCTGTACTGCCCTGCTCCTGATATGCCCTGATTTGCCTCGATTGCTAACTTAGTGTACTGCGTTGATCACGGACAACTTGTGCACAAGGTCTTAGTTCCTGCGGACGGTCGCTGGGGCACCGGTCCGATCCGGACGGAACTTATGATAGTCGCCTGCTATAGGACGGAATGCCTTGGGACGTCCTGATCTATGCGTCGCACGGCACTCCGTACTGAGACTAGCCCGTCCATTATGGCAACGTGCCAGTGATCCCCTCGTATATTTAAACCTGTTGCTACTAACTTGTATCTTCTTGGCAGGGAAGGCAAGGTAAGTATTATGCAGGTGGTTCAGACGGGCAGGTAAATGTCACCGAACGGTGGCAAGTTATTTCAATGATTCTATATATATATGTCTTGCTGTAAAATGAACTAAGGCAAGATAGAAACCCACAAATATGCATGCTTCATTAAAACAACGTGTTGATTGGTACAGTTGGGATAGCTTGCCTTCACCAGTATGTTTCGATGTACTGACCCTCGTTGAAACAGGTTCCCCGCGCTAAGGAGAGCCGAGCGAGGAGCAGGAGACAAACCCTCAATCCAGTCCAGCTGTAGGCACGCCTCGACCGTGCCAACCTTTGAAGCATTTTAAAGAAGAAGAAGCATTTTGAAGTTACAAGCTAGCCACCAAGCAACCATGCAACTTCGTGGCAAGGCAGTCATTCCGACGCAAGGTCTTATATTTTGAGTTTAGTAAGGATGTAATGTACAGGACTGCTATCTCATTTTGTGTCAACACTTTTGTAAGCCACAGAGGCAATCCTTATGACTCAGCTCAAGGAATTTGTAATAGATGTTCATATTATCAATAAAAAGAGAACTTTTCCATGTTTCAATATGTGTTTCAATTATCTGCGTACTCTGAATATGTGCTCGCTATGCGAAACAAAAATACTTAGCCTTGTGCGGTGTGCAACCTAGGCCCGCACGGCGGTGACGCTCGAGGGACGACTATCGATTCCACGGGATCGGGGCATGACATGTTGGTATCAGAGCACAGATTCAAGTTCCTTTGACTCTTGAACTGGAAAAGTTCCCTTAACGATAAATCCCTGTGCGAACTCCTGAACTCGTTAAGGCCAAAATGAGATACGTTCATGCAATAAGTCCATAATACATTATGATCCTGATGCAATTTACCTTCCTTTCAAGGAACGACGCAAGCGCAACCATCAGCGCTGGCGCCAGGCGAGACAAGGACTCAGGAGAGCAGTTCCGAAACTTCAGGAAGCTCTCGGAGCCAACGGGGCATGTCTCAATCAGATTCCCTTCAGCAGGTGATACAAATATTCACGGAGCAACGACAGAGGGATGATGCCCGCCAAGTCAAGTTCGAGAGCAACCTAGAGGCCCGGCTCTCAGTCCAACAAAAGCAGGTAGATACCCTGCAGCAGCTTGTTCAGACCCTGGCCTCCAACCATTCTGCCGCAACGACAGCTACACCAGTGGAGCAGCCAGCGCGTGAAGTTGAACCACCGCTAGTGCCAAGGATGAGGGAAGTGACTGCCTTGCCCTTTGGCAACTTCAAGAAGGCCTGCAACACGCCATTTAACGGGACTGAGGATCCGATCGTGGCTCTAGATTGGCTCGCCGAGCTTGAAGATTATTTTTCTCTCCTAGAAGTGCCGGAAGACAAGCGCGTCACCTGTGCCCAACTATTGCTTCGCCTCAACGCGCACGACTGGTGGGACGTGCATCGACGATCTCTTCAACTTGGCCATGGAGAGGAGGCGATCGCGTGGACGACTTTTCGTGCCGCGTTTGAGGAGGAGTTTGTACCCCCGCCTCTAAGATGTCAACGAGAAAACGATTTCGTTCAACTCCGGCAGGGCAACATGACGGTGAAGCAATACTCGGCAGAATTCAACAAACTGGCCAAGTTTGCTACCGCTTATCTACCGGATGCAGCGAGTCGTGCCAGACGATTCGAAGGAGGGCTACGTCCTGGCATTCACGGGCACGTAGCCATTCCGCAGTATCAGACAATGAGGGAAGTCTTAAACCATGCCCTCTCCCTGGAACCGCAATATCCTCACATTGCTGTCGGCGCTGTGCAAACTTCCAATCATAAACGCCAAGGCAATGATAGAGGAAACAACGCTGCAAAGCGTCCAAATAACGGCGGTAAACAGCGTGGAGACACCAACAAGACCTGCAACTTTTGCAGGAAGCCAGGGCATATCGAAAAAGATTGTCGCCGCAAGCTTGGGACTTGCCTCCGTTGCGGCGATCCAGGCCATCAGATTAGCAGCTGTCCGCGTCGTCCACCGCAACAACCAGATCAGACTCCGGCTCCTCAGGCAAATCGAGCGGCGCCTCAGCAAGGGCGTAATCAAGCTCAAGGCCGAGTCTACACCATGACACGGGAAGAAGCATTAGCTTCGGATACCGTCGTGTCAGGTACTTTGCTTTTCAATAATATACCTGCTCGCGTTCTATTTGATTCAGGTGCAACCCATAGCTTTATTTCTACAAACTTTGCCATGGAGAACAATGTAAAAATGACTACGTTGCATTTAGATTTAAGCGTTAGCACCCCATCTGGTACAAAAATTCCTGTCTGTTCAGCATGCCTAGGCGGTTATATCTGTATAGGGGAGAGAAAGCTGTCACTAGATGTTTTAGTTCTTGATGTACGGGACTATGATATCATTTTGGGAATGGACTGGCTAGGCGCGTGCGCGGCAACTATTGAGTGTGCAGAAAAGCGAGTCATTTTCCGTCTGCCCGGAGAAGCCGTGTTCTGTTACACCAGTAGTCCAGCGAACAATGCGACCAGGGCCTGCATGGTGATTTCGGCAAAATCTGCTCGGCGAATGCTCTACACAGGCTGCGAGGGATTCCTAGCATCGGTTCGGGACACACGGCAGGACTACGCAAATGTCGAGTCAACTTCCGTTGAGGCAGAGTTCCCCGATGTGTTCCCGAGCGAACTACCCGGTATGCCACCAGACCGAGAGATTGAATTCACTATCGACACATTTCCAAATACACAGCCGATTTCCAAGCCTCCGTACAGAATGGCACCTGCAGAGCTGAATGAATTAAAGCGCCAACTCCAGGAATTACTTGATCGTGTGTTCATCCGTCCGAGCGTGTCTCCTTGGGGCGCTCCCGTGCTCTTTGTGAAGAAAAAGGATAGAACTTTACGCCTCTGCATAGACTACAGAGAATTAAACAAAGTCACAATCAGAAACAAATATCCTCTGCCATGGATAGACGACTTGTTTGATCAGTTACAAGGGGCAATGGTGTTTTCTAAGATTGATCTTCGCTCGGGTTACCACCAGCTGAAGATTAAGCCAGAAGACGTGTCCAAGACTGCTTTCAGAACCCGCTACGGCCATTACGAGTTTTCCGTGATGCCGTTTGGACTGATGAATGCCCCTGCAGCATTCATGGATATGATGAACCGTGTCTTTAGGCCCTTCATCGATAAATTTGTGGTGGTGTTTATCGATGACATCTTAGTGTACTCGAAGACTAGGGATGAGCACGCAGGACACCTGCGGATGGTGCTGCAAACCCTTCGAGACCACAAGTTGTATGCCAAATTAAGCAAATCAGAATTTTGGCTGGACAGTATCTCGTTTTTGGGGCATATCATCTCCTCGGAAGGCATCTCAGTTGATCCGAAGAAGATAGAAGCAATCACGCAGTGGAAACGACCGGAGTCAGCTAGCGACATCCGAAGTTTCCTTGGTCTGGCAGGGTACTACCGTAGGTTCATACAGAACTTTGCTAGGATTGCTTCACCTTTGACTCAGTTGACACGGAAGGGTGCAAAGTTTTCCTGGACGGACGACTGCGAAGCTTCGTTTATGAAATTAAAGCAGCGCCTCGTCTCAGCACCAATTCTCACTCTGCCGAGCGGACCGGATGACTTTAAAATATATAGTGATGCCTCAGGAAAGGGTCTAGGATGTGTCCTGATGCAGCGCGATAAGGTGATAGCCTACGCGTCTAGACAGCTAAAGCCTCATGAGCAGAACTACCCAACGCATGATCTTGAACTTGTCGCGGTAGTGTTTGCATTGAAGCTGTGGCGTCACTATCTTTATGGCGTGCCGTGCAAAATCTATACGGACCATAAGAGCCTGAAATACTTGTACACTCAAAAGGATTTGAATCTTCGGCAGCGGCGATAGCTTGAACTCCTCAGCGACTTCGATCTCACGATCAGATACACGCCAGGAAAGGGAAACGTAGCAGCTGACGCATTGAGTCGAGTGTTTGTAGGTAGTTTGGTTGTTGATGATAGGCTACGCCAAGATCTAGAATCGCTGGGTATTACACTGAAAATAAGATATAAGAAGTGGGCGCAAGTAGCCCAACTGCGCCTCGAACCCGACTTGTTACATAAAACGAAGGCCGCTCAGAAGGACGACCCGTACCTGCGAAAGATATATGCCCTCATTTTAGCAGGAAAGGCGTCCGAATTTGCGGTAAGCACAGATGGGACGCTTCGAGTAAAGGGAAGACTGTGCGTTCCGAACGACGCGGCCCTCAGACAAGAGATACTCACGGAAGCCCACTATGCTAGTTATGCTTCTCATCCGGATAGCACTAAGATGTATCGGGATCTTCGTATGATGTTTTGGTGGCACGGCTTAAAACGGGATGTGGTGCAGTTTGTGTCGTATTGCATGGCTTGTCAACGAGTAAAGGCCGAACACCAGAAACCAGGCGGAGAGCTTCAGAACCTTACTATTCCGGAGTGGAAATGGGATGATATAACGATGGACTTTATTGTTGGCTTGCTGAGGATGCAACGGGGACATGATGCAGTCTGGGTTATCGTCGATCGACTCACCAAGTCAGCTCACTTTCTGCCTATCAAATCTACTTGGAGTGCCGACCGCCTGGCTCAGATATATCTCAACGAAATCGTCCGACTCCACGGCGTGCCCGTAACCATAGTCTCTGATCGAGATGGTCGATTCATATCACGTTTCTGGGGAAGCCTGCAGTCAGCAATGGGGACAAAGTTGAAGTTTAGCTCCGCCTACCATCCACAGACCGACGGCCAAACCAAACGTGTCAACCAGATCCTCGAAGACATGCTGCGACTCTATGCCTTGGACACGAAGACTAGTTGGGACCTTCATCTACCTCTAGCCAAATTTGCTTACAACAATAGCTATCAATCAAGCATTCAAATGGCGCCGTATGAGGCGCTATACGGGCGAAAGTGTCGATCTCCGATCTGTTGGGACGAAGTTGGGAAGCGGCAAGTACTTGGCCCTGAGCTCGTGGAGCAGACCGTCCAGAAGGTTCGGCTGATTCGGGACAGATTAAAGATAGCTCAAAGTCGTCAGAAGAGCTATGCGGATGTTCATCGCAGACCGCTAGAGTTTCAAGTAGAAGACCGGGTATTCCTCAAGGTCTCGCCCATGCGAGGGGTCAGCAGGTTCGGAGCAAAGGGAAAGCTAAGTCCACGATTTGTCGGCCCGTTCGAAGTACTAAAGCGGGTTGCCTCAGTTGCTTATCAGATCGCCCTACCACCATCCCTAGCTGACGTACATTATATTTTCTATGTTTCCCAACTTAGAAAATATGTGTACGATCCAAGCCACGTGGTAGACCTGGGATAACTGAACCTTCAGCCCGACTTGACGTATGTAGAACAACCAGTACAAATCTTGGATAGAAAAGAAAAGCTGCTTCGGACCCGTTCGGTTCCTCTAGTGCGCGTGCTTTGGCGGAATCACTCTGTCGAAGAGTCTACTTGGGAGCTCGAATCAGAAATAAGGGAAAGGTTCCCCTCATTATTTTCTAGTGGTAGGTTATATTCCTTAAGTTTCGGGACGAAACTTCCAATTAGTTGGGTAGGATGTGGTGCCCCGTTCCCCCTATTCGGGGAGCGCGGCTAAGAAATACTAGACGGTATCGTTCGATCGGGATAGATTGAATCAAGAACTCATCCTCGTTATGGATTTGTCTCTTCGGAATCGATTCCCATATTCAGTGGACCGTGCCCCAAGGATCGGCTTAGCGGCAGAGTCAGGAGGGACCTCTCCGCTGCATTCTTTGTTGCCTAGTTTTCGCTGTCGCTTGTTGCTTTCGTGCCTTGAGTTGGTTTTCGGATTTGCTTGGGTTTTCTTGAACGGTTTCGATGGATTTCATTGCTTTCGTTCTTAGGACTGCACTTTAATTCCGATAAGGAAAAGAGAGGAAGAAGTACTGATCAGCTGTTTGTGTCAATACAGGTGAACCAACTGTAGACGTCGCTCGAGCGGACTCCTAAAGCACTTCTTTCCTTTTCCTTCCAACTACTAAAGTGAGTGGCTACCAACCCGATTAGCTAGCCCTACTTGCTAGTCTTCACATTTAAATCTTGTGTTCGTGCCTTGCCCGATCAAACGATACCAAGTAAATAACAAAAAGATATCAAGATAATAAGGGAATAGACTTGGGAAATATTGCTTGTCAAATGAAACTTGTGAACGGTTACTTACTTATATGCTTGCTCGTTTGGAATGTTCATCATATGGATAAAGATAAGTTAGAATGTATATTCCTTCTTAGAACTGTGCTATGTATAGAACTCATTTTCAATGCCATAAACTGAACAGATAGGCTATGCAAAAGTAAATCTTGCCCTGTACTGCCCTGCTCCTGATATGCCCTGATTTGCCTCGATTGCTAACTTAGTGTACTACGTTGATCACGGACAACTTGTGCACAAGGTCTTAGTTCCTGCGGACGGTCGCTGGGGCACCGGTCCGATCAGGACGGAACTCATGATAGTCGCCTACTATAGGACGGAATGCCTTGGGACGTCCTGATCTATGCGTCGCACGGCACTCCGTACTGAGACTAGCCCGTCCATTATGGCAACGTGCCAGTGATCCCCTCGTATATTTAAACCTGTTGCTACTAACTTGTGTCTTCTTGGCAGGGAAGGCAAGGTAAGTATTATGCAGGTGGTTCAGACGGGCAGGTAAATGTCACCGAACGGTGGCAAGTTATTTCAATGATTCTATATATATATGTCTTGCTGTAAAATGAACTAAGGCAAGATAGAAACCCATAAATATGCATGCTTCATTAAAACAACGTATTGATTGGTACAGTTGGGATAGCTTGCCTTCACCAGTACGTTTTGATGTACTGACCCTCGTTGAAACAGGTTCCCCGCGCTAAGGAGAGCCGAGCGAGGAGCATGAGACAAACCCCCAATCCAGTCCAGCTGTAGACACGCCTCGACTGTGCCAACCTTTGAAGCATTTTAAAGAAGAAGAAGCATTTTGAAGTTACAAGCTAGCCACCAAGCAACCATGCAACTTCGTGGCAAGGCAGTCGTTCTGACGCAAGGTCTTATATTTTGAGTTTAGTAAGGATGTAATGTACAGGACTGCTATCTCATTTTGTGTCAACACTTTTGTAAGCCACAGAGGCAATCCTTATGACTCAGCTCAAGGAGTTTGTAATAGATGTTCATATTATCAATAAAAAGAGAACTTTTCCATGTTTCAATATGTGTTTCAATTATCTGCGTACTCTGAATATGTGCTCGCTATGCGAAACAAAAATACTTAGCCTTGTGCGGTGCGCAACCTAGGCCCGCACGGCGGTCACGCCCGGGGGACGACTATCGATTCTACGGGATCGGGGCGTGACATTCATTATGTTACCAAACACATTCTTCTCGATATGCATGACATCAAGGTTATGTGTGATCAGATTGGTGCTACAATATGGTAGGTCACATAATATGCTTATTTTTGTCCAGTTATGAGTATGACCAAATCTATCGCACTTGTACCTCTTAGTAGCCTCTTCAATAGCACTTGGTAAATCTTTAACCTCTTCCCATATCGTGTCTTTGGGCAACTTTAGTGGTGGATTTACCTTCTCCACAATGCCGACACGAAATGCATTCCTGTTCCTCCGAAACGGATGATCCGATGGCAGAAATTGTCGATGACAATCGAAGAAACATGATTTTCCTCCGTATTTCAAATGGAAACACTTAGTGTGGTCCATGCAATAAGGACATGAGAGACGACCATGAGTGCTCCATCCTGATAATATGCCATAAGCCAAAAAGTCGTTGATAGTCTACATAAGTGTTGCCCTTATTTAAAAATTATGCTTTTTGGAAACTTTATAGGTATTAGCGCCTATATTTGTGTATCGTGTGGATATCACATCCTATGTTACACAATATCATATTAATACTCTCTTGTATCCTGACACTAGGATATAGTTTCAAATACCATAACACTAACTATACGTGACACGGACTCTCTTGAACACACACTTACAGACACGATACACTGGTACAAATACACCATCATCCACCCAAGGACACGCTACCACTCGATACTCATATATACTACTAATTGACACTAATGTGTGTGTGTGTGTCCATATGATACTAAAGTTATAATAAAAATCATATCAAACTACTATATAGCATAGTGACAATCAACTAGAGAATATATATCTAAATGGACACAGTTGAACATAAATAGCTATGTACTACCCAAATTCCTAATTACGAAAACAAATTTCCTAATTATGCAGCCAAATGTCCATATTAACTACGGTGTGTGTCCATGTGTGTTTGTGTCCATATGTGTGTCCGTGTCCTTGTATGTCTACATGTGTGTCCGTGTTAGTACAAATTATGTCATGTTGCTATGCTAGCTAGAAATAATACGAATCGTATCCTGTGTGTCCTGTGTGTATTTCCATGTGTCCGGGTCCATGTTTCAGGGTTAGGGTTGAGTCTTGTGTGTTTGTCTATCCTGGTTGTGTCCAGCTCAAGGTTAGGGTTTACCAAGTGGGGAGGAAGGGAGAAGGAGTATCATGCCCCAGTATCAAAAAACAGAAGCGGACATGGCCAGCTACCCCATAAAAGGTACTATACATCGTACGGTGATCACGGCTGTAACAAGGCAAGGGATGCATACTACAAATAAGTCACTTAGGGTCACACATCACATCTATTGTCTCAATCAATCAAGTAAAAACAGTAAACATAGAACATATATGAGAAGAAAGTAAGGCAACCTAAACGCCTTGCTACAACATTCTTTAAACCAGTTGTGCAAAATAAAAAGCTGGTAGAGTAGCCTAAGTACATGACCATGATGAGCTACAGTATGATTAATTACAATAATGTAAAGAAAACTAAATATCCAGATTTACGACTAACAGGTGTCGGTGGCTAAACGCCTAAAAAGAGTAAAATATATAATTAACGAGCAGGGAAGAAGAAATCCACTCGTGCCCTTCAACGACCATCCACTTGGTACGCACCATCAGGAAAGGGTAAGTATGTTGGATCCTCTGGAACTGGCTTGAAACCTGGCCATACAAAACTAGTAGGCTTAGACCCCAAATACTAAGTACCACAAATGAAGCACGAAAAGGAGAAGCAAAACCCAAAGCAATAGATAGGTATAATATAGGTTCTGTATCATGGTTTTGGTCCATAGTTTATCTTAGCATAATAGCCCAACCCTATAACCCAAAAAGGACAAGGGTTAAACCATCATACTATGATAATCCATGTCCCTAGACTGCTAACAGAATACAATCACAACCAAGTCCAGTTATATAACCGTCAATCAATTGCACGGCTTGCTACTTTGGAGTCTGAGTTATCTCATATTAGATACATAAGAGAAATCATAAGATCATTGTCATGACCCACACCCAAAAAATTGGGCATGAGTCGTGGGTATGTCCAGCCTATGCCACAGAATCGGCGGTAGAACGCTGTCTAGGTCAATTGTAGGTCATAACAATCTATAAATCTCACAATAACCTGTCAAGATAACGTCTCCAAAAGGAGGGCAACCACGCAATATATATAAACTCAATCATAATAACTAGGGGAAGAGTGAAAGCACGATAAGATATCATAAAGAAACAAGAACCAAAGAGAGCAATACAATATCCAAATATACATTCAAAGTCTAAAGTCTATAACATCTCACAGTAACAAAATAATAAATACAGTCATCCAAAATAGCAACTGGGAACAACCCACGGAAACCTACCTAGCTATACTAGGGTGCTAACGGCGTCTCCTCGATGGGCTCCTTCTCGAAAACAGGGTCACAACACTCCTCGACACCTGGCCCGTAGAAGGTTGGGCAAAGATCCTCAGGATCCTCTGGAAAAAATATGTTCAGTCAGGACTGGAGCGAAGTACATAACTCTGAAAGCAACTCTAAATACATGGTAAGGTGTATATGACTAGCAATAGAAAAGTATACAAGATGCACAGGAAAGTAAATACAGGGTAGAACTGATAAAGTAACTGCAATATAACATTGGGGAACAATACAAGTAGTAGAGAAGTAACTGCATGTGAGAAAATAGGAATACTAGCTAAGTGCCTTGAGCACAAGCTCGTTATGTGATCGGCTTAGGTTGCACATGAATAATCTATGATAACTCCGTTATGCGTGAGTTACATAATCGACATACACATGAATACTGTTTGGCTTTGATCACATAACCAACTCCTACTCCCCTCCCCCATTAATACTCTTGGATCCAACCACGACACGCTACGTACATGATAAATAACTCGCGTACATAAAGGTGAGAGAACACAAATCACATGATAATACATGAGAATCAATACCCAAAGCACATGATAAAATATACGTGATAGAGTACCCGCTGAACACTGTAAGGGGGATAACATATCATGACGGGATCCAACTAGTATCAGCTCGTAAAACAATATGTCATAATCAAGTATTACAGTTCTAGAACAGGTGATATATACACTATCATGAAATGGAAACGATAAGAGGTAGGTACTCGCCTGACGTCCTGAGCAACTGATGAGGATCGAGATTCGGACTGGCGTCGCAAGAACCTATTACAAAAAGCAAGGTTAAACGGGGTTCTATGGAGTTAAACTGATATAAAATAACAAAAAACAAGCTTCTAGGGTTATTCTAGGTCGAACGGGTCAAACCGGTGAAAATTGGGTCAAAAAGTCAACCCAGGGTCCAAAAAGTCAACTCTGGGTCAAAACTAGGTCAAACATTGACTTTTGCGGTCAACGGGAGCAATTATGGTCAACGCTAGGTCAAACTAGGGTGCCCCTAAAATTCTAGGTCAAAACTAGCTAATTAAGCTAGTAAACCCTCAAACTCGCCTCTTTGAGATACCGGGATATCCTCGGTATCCGATACCCCGACCTAAGCTACACATCCCGCATAAACCCACTATAACATATGCTATCACGCGTAAATATATACACTAATACATATAAAAGCAACTCTAATACCAAACCTAGGCAATCGCTCAAAAACCTCACCTCGATACTCAATACCTTGGGTATCTCAAGGTATTAAGATACCTTGATATCTCAAGGTATTGAGATAACCACTATCCCCCACTCAAACACTAACCATCTAGCTAACTATCTAGTATATATATATATATATATATATATATATATATATATATATATATATATATATATATATATATATATATATATATATATATATATATACTTAGCTATATCTCTAGGCTAATATATATAACTAAGCACATATGCATATATATCTATATATCTCTCTCTATATATATATATATATATCACACATACACATATACACATCCATACTCATATATATATCTAACTATATATATATCTATACATATATACTCATCTAATCTCTCAACCTCTCTCCCTCACTCACTGCTAGCCTACTGCATACGCTGCTACGCTGGCTGCTGCTACGCCTCGCCATGCTGCTGCTGCTGCTGCTGCTGCTGCTGCTGCGCAGATGTTGGCTGCTGCTGCTGCTACAGTATTCTCCTGCATGCTTCACTGCATTAGCTGCTGCTTGCTGGCCACACTGCCCCCATTACTGGCTGCTCACTGCCTTCATTCTGCTGCGGCTGCTACTCTAAACTGCATAGCTACTGCCCCTTTGCTAGTTGTTGCTGCCATCTAGCTTAGCTCACTGCCTCCTATCGTTGCTGCAACTGCTACACTCTGTTGCCCTCGCTGTTACTGCAACCTTCCCCCTTCATCTCCCTGCCAATGCTGTATTCCCATCTAGCTACTGCTGATATCGCTGCACATGCTGCTCCCCCCTCGCTTGCTGCTCTCTGGCTCCTGCTCTCTTCTTTAACTCCCCCCTCGATACACCACACACACACAGACACACAAGCGCGCACACACACACACACACACACACACACACACACACACACACACACACACACACACACACACACACTCACTTATAGATATATATATATACAAACATATATACATATATATATATATACACAACCATATATATATACACACTTATACACATATGTATATAGGTACACACACACACATATATATATATATATATATAAATAATCACACATATGTATATATATATAAACACACTCTACATATATATATACACATAGTCATATATATATATATACATACACACACATATATATATATATATATATACACACACACTCATATATATATATATATATATATATATATATATATATATATATATATAAACACACATAAACACAACACAACACACACAACACCCCACCAACACACCCACAACCACCCAAACACCTATAAATACATATAAATATATAAATATAACTCGAGAACTCTAGCACACACTCCCCGAAGCTAAACCAACCCATGCACAAGCCCGAAGCCTAGAAACCAAGTCGAAATGGGCATTCGGTCATTTCGACGAACACGTGGAGTACAGTTCGCGATATCTCATGAAACGCACACCAAACCTACTCGGGATCGGCCCAAAATTTACCCACAAGTTCTAATCGATGTCTAAAACCTAGAAAAAATGCTAACCTACCGATTCTAGGTCCGTGGCAAAAACGCCCATGCATGGAACCTACGACGACGAAAAAAACTCCCAAATCGCCCGAAACACCCAAATCTTCGTGACACGACATCACATATCCGAACGGGGACACGTACTTACTCTCAAGACACCCAAGCACGTCTACCTAGATCCTTCTAACCTAGGGGCATCACCCAAAATTGGGCCAATCTCGGATTTCATCCAAAATTGACACAAAATCTAATGTCAAAGTCTCCAAACACAACAAAACAAGTTCTAACTTCCTCCTACGGGTAGCCTTAAGGTCTAGGAAGGTTCTAAACTACTAATTACACTATATTAGAGCAACCACTAAGAGAAAAGTTAGGGTTTACCTCTTTGGAGTTGGAATCCCAAAGTCAAAGTCTCCAAAACCGTTGAAATCACCACCCTCAAGCCTCCAAGCCTCCAAGCCAAGCCTCTACACTAAGTCTAGGCTCTATGTTAGGGAAAAGTATAGGGTTAGGGTTTATATTTATGGAAGAAATAGAAGAAGCAAGTGAAGAAATGGAGAAAACTTACTTGGAATGTAGAAATTGGAAGAAGGAAGATGAAGAAAATGGAGAATGGAGTGTGGAGAAGAAGAAGAAGTGAAAAGGAAATAAGAATGGGGGGGAGTCTCGGCCAGATGTTGGAATTAGGATTAGGGGCCCGGCTACACAAGTAATATAGGGTTTACATATATGGAAAATGACTAAAATATCCTCCATTTTAGTCATGCAACTAAGGTTTAGGTTTAGGGTTCACTAAACACACTCTAACTAATCTAAAACTCCCCAACTAACTAAATAAAAAATATAATAACTATTGTAAACCCATAAATAGGCCTGACAAGGGTGTTAGTTGTGTCTGACATGGGTCCACTAGGGTCTGACATGGGTCCAGACTAGCTAAAATCCTAAAATAACCAATAGAAAAATAATACAATCAACAATTAAATATAAATACAATTATTTATGAACAATACACAATTTACCAAAAAAAAACCCTATTTTCTAGAATTGTGTAGTGACAATCATGAGCTGTTTAGCAGGGCTAACCGAGCCATAGAAATCACATAGCACTTGTATATTATGCATGATCTCTCGTAAGGCTTTTATGGTAAATTACATAGAACGTATTGTACAATATAAGTATTCGAATATTGTCGTCCAGTAGTGTGGATGTGACCAATATCCATGGCGATCAACCTTGTAGGTAATGACAGTTGTCTAAGGTGGTAATGCACACGATCTCGAGATTTTATCTCTCCCAATGTTCTACCAATTTTAGTTGCCTAAATTAACCCTATGGTTATATTAGTAATCACATGGCGTGGTCACATGATCAATCCAACTATTTATCATACCATAGTATGGCCACGCTAGATACGAATTCACTTATTACTTGATAACTCAAACTGGATTCACCTGAGCGTGATGCAACAAACAACAAGTCCTAGCCACTCTTTGGTAGTTGACCCACATACCATGCCCATGCTAGAAAAATAATATAATAATATTATTTATCGCGTGGTATATAAGGCATTCTAACTAAAAATATATAATCTTATAGCACGTAACAAGTTATGTCATAATTCAGTACACATTTATAACATATGTACACGTAGCACATAGTAATTGTATAAGCACGGATACAAGAAATCAGGTAAAATTACCAAACTTTTAATTGGTCGTATGAGCCTTATCACATTGGGACACATAGCTCATGTTATGCACATAGGTTGTTAGTCATTTATGACATAGTTAATTCTAGAACATGGTCATGTCTAGCACAAGGTCGTGTTACTAGTTCCATTCTTCCTTAGGATTAATTACAAGCAATTGTCAAGACCAACCACTGAGAACGAAGAAATATTCCAAGTAAAATAGCTAACCACATGCACACTTGGCGCACGAGACGGTTGCCGCATGGACTGTCGGCCACATGCTGCCTTAGGACGTATATTACCCTAGGCTGCATATGGATCTAGGCCGCATACTACTTTATGCGGTATACTATCCTAGGCCGCATACTCTAGAAAAAAGTTTGCTCTCTTAGAACAAGTATCAAAGTGATGTGTGTCATAGAAAAGTGACTGATGTAATATATGTGACAAGCCATAAAGTGTGTTAAAGAGAAAAGAAAAATCATAGAAATATGTGCCCACGGTTCAGAGTCATGCGTCCAAGGAATGGTGGCCGCATACTCTTCAGGCCATATATAGTACCCCGCTCTGTGTTGGCACTATGTACAAGAGATATATTTTTGTTGGCTCGAGTGGAAGTCTTTTCAGCGATTTTTCGATCGAAACACAAAATGATTGATCTAAATGAGTGGGCAGAACTTCATTCTCTGATTCTTGCACGCCTTAATAATGAATCTGAGTTTTCTACTGCTTGTTCTAAGAATATAGTTTTATAAAAAGAATGATAGAACCTGACTCTGCATGCTTAATAAAAGAACTCATATTGCTTGTCATTGAAACGAAATTGCTTGCCTAACTAGAGAACTTTTATGTTGGTCTAAAAATTGATAAAGATAGAACCATTGCCATGCTAAGTTAAAAAATATAATGTTCCATGCTTAGTTACACGGATATTACTATCGAACGAACCACTGCCATACTAATAAACAAGAGTAAAAGAATGTTCATATATATTTTTTGTTTGCTAAAGAAAGAAAGAGTAGAACTGCATGCTTAGTTAAAAGAGATAGAGAACTACTTTCGTGCTTGCTTAAATAGAGACTGTTATATATTTCTATAGAAGTTGTTGAAATGCTTGAACGGTATCAGAGTGATGGCGGCTAATCTGCATAAGAGATAGAGATGGTGGCAAGTCCGCACAAAGACATGGACAGAGACAGGGACATAGACAGAAGAGAGAAGAGATTGATTATATGCTTGTTTATTGAATTGATACATAGTAAGAGTTTATATAATAGAGCTGCATTCTATGCATTGGTCTTTAGACAACTTGTGCACAAGGGTAATCCCACGAACAATTTTTGGGGCACTGGGGAACATTCGCCCTCGGGTGATCCGAGGAATATCTTAAGGCAATAAATTTATCGCGATCAGGGGGGTGTTCACGTCTATAGAGCATGGGTTTCCCATGGACCATCATATAGTTAGGTCATATTCTAGGATTCAGCCTTCTTTCTTACCTAACTGTTTGGTACAGAGACGGACATAGAAAGAGAACCTTATTCATATATATGCAAATGTTGCTAACTTGTATGTCTGCTGCAGGGATAACCATTCGGCGAAAGGGTAAGAATCACCGAATAAGTAATATTCATAAAATCGAACATGCTCTCCTGTATTGAATGCGTTCATAGAGAAGTCTTGTTTCTTATATGCTTCTATCTCATTCACACGATAAGATATTATTGATAAGAGAGAGAGAGAGAGATGCTAAGAGAGATATGCTAAGAAGATAGTCCACTAGATGCTTGCTAGAGTCTTTAAAGAAATATTATGACTCACGAGACACGCTGCGCACCAGAGATAGTAAATGAATCTGCTTATCGTATATGAACTACTTTTCTTGCCTGCTTGCTTGTATATCGAACGCGAACTCTGATTTCAATGATGTTTCCAAAAGAAGTAATATGACTCCATTCCTATACTGCATGAAACAAATCTAGGTAAAACTAGAAAGATCACTAGTAATGTAATATTTTATAACATGATTACTTAGTATTGGTTTCAGGGAGTGTTGCTTCTGTTCGTTGATTTTATACTCATTAGTACTTTCTCCAAATTGCTGACCCACCAACAGTTTTCTTGTTTGTAGGTGTTGGATCATCCGCGGAAGCGATAGCCGTGCCTCATCCCCAGGACCCAAAAATCTAGAGTCGATGCCTTGAGCTGTATCGAGATATTTTGAGCTGCTTCTGTATAGAGGGACATAATGTATGGAATAATGTCATTATAATCGAGAGAAAGAGAGCTTGAGAGAATTGTAATCTTGGCTATGCACCGTTTGTAACACATCTTGATTATCAACAAAGAACATATTTTCTTATGCCATTGTGTTATTTACTTTTCTGCAATATTGTGTCGCTGCTTCCGTATTGAATAATTTACTTGCCCTTATTCAAGCTTTGGCCTTGTGCAAGCACATCTTAGGCTTTTACGACATCATGCCCTAAGCGAGGACGATCGGTCCTGCAAGGACCCACGCGAGGATGAACGGCACCCCTACGGGATCGGGGTATGACACCGCATATGTCACTTGGCCGCTTGTTTCTCTTTTAGGCTTAGCGAATTTTTCATTCGTTCAGTGAGTGAAAACAAAAAGGGTTCAAGGATTAGCTCCAGAATACTTGTGTGATGGCAGTCATGCATCCAACAAGATGGACACATGTTGGTTAGTATGTGGCAAAGAGCTCAGGCCGTATAGCACTCAGGTCCCAAAGTACTCTCCAAGCTGCATAACTCGTTGGCCGCATGTAGACTTTGTCTTCTCCAAACAGTATGGCAGAAGCTCAAAAAATCAAAAATTTGTTTTGACTATAAAATCCTCATATTAGTTCAAATTAAGTGAACCAAATGACAAAATACTGGAAATTGAAATCTCTATCATGTACCAAAAACTGGTTTTCAAAAATACATGTTCAATAGATCAAAAACTAAGAAAAACTCGTAAAACCCATAAAAAACCCTAAGTTAGAAATATAGATCTGCACTAATCCATCCACCAAATCCGAAAAGTCCAAGTTCTAAAAGTATTTAAAATCATGCAAAGAATATAATAATCAATTAATTGGAGGGTTTCTCTATTTCTCATGCAAGGTGTACTTGCCTATGGAAAATGGAAGAAAAAACAAAAGAGAGGGGAAGAAATAAATGAGTGAAGAAAAAGAGATAAAATGTTCGGTTATATATGGTAGGATTGAGGGTTGAACGAATGGTTCTCATGACTTGAACCAACTAAAAAAATTAACCATGAACTAGGTTAAACAAAAAAATGGGTCTAGTCTCCATGCACATGCAACCGTATTAAAATAAAATACGTTCCAAATACGTATGTCAAAAACAGGGAGTGACATCTCTATCGACCTTAAAACTATTTTCTCCTCTAAATTCAAATCCATCTAATAGCTTGAGAAGTCAGGACAAATACGATACAAATCTACTAGCAACTACACATGCAAGCAATATTATCACAACCCATAGGTGACCACCTAATCACAGAATCCGAGATATGAGGGCGTAAGAAAGAATATAACTTCTGAATCGAATAGGTAAGGGTTCCGGGATCGAATATCTTTCTCACGCTCCAACGTAGATTCCCCTAGAGAGTGATGGTCCCAGGCAACCCGGACAAGAGAATTATCCAGTTCTTGAGCACCTTCTCCCTTCGGTCCAATATGGATACAGGTTGCTTCTCATAAGATAAGTCGGTACCAACGACCAATTCAGAGTGATCGAGGATATGAATTGGATCCGAAACATACCTACACAACTAAGATACATGAAAAACATCCTGTACCACACATAGCGAACGTGGAAGGGCGAGACGATAAGCAACATCGTCTACCTGCTCGAGGATATCGAACGGGCCAACGTATCACGGACTAAGCTTCCCGCGAACCCCGAATATAATGAGTTAACGGGTCGACAAAATTTGCAAGAACACGTGATCGCCGACACAAACTTTAAAGGCCTACGATTCTGATCTACCCAATATAGACGCCTATCTTGTGCAACCCAAAGGCACTCTCTAATCTGCTAGGCGACCTTTATTTCCTGCATAATTATTTTAGGGCCTAAAATATTTCGCTCACCTATATCATCCCATGCTAATGGTGGCCTGCACTTTCTTCTATATAATGTCTCGAATGGTGCCATCTCAGTACTGGTCTGATAAATATTATTGTACTAGAACTCACCAATGAAGATGATCTTCCCAATACCCACCAAAGTCCAAGGTACTAGCTCGTAGTATATCTTCCAATGTCTGGATGGTTCTTTCTGATTGCCTATCTTTCTGCGGGTGGTATGCCGTGCTAAACCTCAACTTGGTGGCCAAACTCTAATGCAAACTTTTTCAAAAATGTGAAGTGAACCAAGTGTCTCAATTTGACACGATACTTACTGGGATACCGTGCCATCTCACTATCTATTGCATATGTATTTTAGCCAACTGTTCTGTAGACTGTCCTACTCGAAAAAAAAGAAAGTGAGCTACTTTACTGAGACGATCCACTATCACCAAAAATGCATCACAACCCGTAAGGGATCTGGGTAAATTGGTTACAAAGTCCATTGTGATATATTCCCACTTTCACTCTGGAATAGGAAACGGTTGTAATAATCCTGTCGGTCTTCGCTGGTCAGCCTTCACTTGCTGACATACCAAACACCAAAAAATGAATCGTGCTATTTCCCTCTACATTCCGCTCCACCAGAAATGTTTTTTGATGTCTTAATACATCTTGGTGCTGTCACTTCCATATTTCTAGAATAGTGGTATTTTTGTTATTTTAGTATTATTAGAATTATTGTATTATAATATTTATTTATATAAATATGCATGCAATATTATGTGACTAATATATTATTAGTGGTTAGTGATTAGACTAATTGACTAGACAAGACCCTAGTGGACTTACCAACTTGTCATGACAACTTGACCAACGAATTAGACTAGCCTATTTCAACCCTTGTTAGTTAACCTAACCTTCTAATTAGTGTTTAGGCTTAACCTTTGTTAGGAAGAGAAGCTTTCTAACTAATTAATTATTTTTGACAACCCACTAGGGGCATCCTAGACTTTTTACATTGCTTGAGGAAAGGGGAAGAGGGGGCTGACCCTATTTTGAGGGTGAATCTCTCTTTCTTCTCTCATTCTTTATCCCCTTTATTTCCAAATTATGATTCTTCCCCTAATAGCTTCATTCCTCCTCCAAATCCCACTAAATTAATTTTAATCTCTCTCATTTCCATTATCTAGAAGACTAGAAGCTTGGGTTGCAAGGAGTATTGGAGAAGGAGTTTGGACAAAGAACTCTTTATTTTGCATTGGAAATCCATCTTCCAATAGGTGACAACCTAAAATCCCTATTTAAATTCTATTTTATTATTGTTTGGCCATTAGGAGCCCACCCTTGGATTAAGAATACCCATAAAATAGGAGAATGAGTTAATTTTGGTTCCATTATGATTCCAACACGATATTGTGTCTATATTAGGAATTTTTGGCATGAGATTCATAGTGTATCATAGGTTATCAATGGTGTACTCAAAGTGTTTGTTGAAATGTGTGTGTTCACATAGTGAGATATATATATATATAAATAATGCACATGTTTATATATAAAATAAGTGCGTGTATATATATATATATTAGTGTATATATAACCATACCGATATATCTATATTTTATATTGTATATATGTGGTTGTGTGTGTGGGTGTGAAACGGTAAGGCGGTTATGATGCAAGTGTTCAGTGTATGAGAAATGGGGGTCGGTCTAATGTGTCTGTGGATGTATGTATTAGCAAGAGAGGGGTGTTAACTGGGTGCACAGGCAGCAGGTATAGGTGTGTTGTTGCATTTCAGCAAGATGGGAGAATAGTAACAGCACTAGTGCACTGTATGTGCACTGGAAGATCGATTAGCAGTAGCAGTAACTTGCTACTAGAATTAAGTAGGTGTGGACTTAAGGAATGAGTATATGGACTGATACTTGAAGTATCAATAATTAGATGGTGAGTGTATTAGGGTTCAGCTGATGTATCAGTATAAGGGGGTGTTTGGGACTCATACATTAAGTATCAGAGAAGCTTAAGCAGCAGTGATGATGGGGGGGGGATTTGTGTATGCAGGTAGGTTATTTGCACAGTCAAATGAGGATGGTCGGGTTCCTATATGAAGGAGACATAGGGGAATATTGTAGTATGTAGTGTGGCATTAGGTAGGAAGAAGTTGTTGCCGGCAGGGAACATATGTTCACTGCATTGATCGAGTGTAGAAAGTAAGAGAGGCACTGTTAATATATAAGCAAGAAACACATGGGGACGTTCCCAGGTCAAGCAATTCAGGTGAGAGGGGTTGCTGCAGATCAAGTGTTGTACAGTTGGAGTATTCAGATGATCTGGTATATGTGTGAGCAACTTATGCACTGATTATATAGATTGGTATGAGCCTTGTTAGTTAACCATTAGTGTTGTTTTATCAAATTTGGGTGTAAATGTATACTTGCACTAGTGATGCACTGATACTTGAATGTATCAGTGTTGGGGGATTGAGTAGGTCTAATAGTGAGTGGTGCTAGTATGCACATGTGCAAGAGGGGTGTTTGTTTCAGTCCTTGTGGAGTTGTAATGTGGGGACATACCAGTAGGGTGGACCTAATGACTTGTGTATGGTGTATGTGTGGTATCAAATGATACTTATGAGTATAAGTCTAGTTAAGAGTTGGTCTCAACTTGTAGGTAATGATATTAGGTAATGGTTATGTAGATAATGTATTGGTTTACCTTAAATCAATAGCAAGTAGTGTTATTTTGGATTAATAGGTTATGATACACTTAGTATTAGTATATAAATATATTATATATATGTGTGTGTGTGTGTGTGTGTGTGTGTGTGTGTGTGTGTGTGTTAACTAGTATAGTTAATATTCTTAAGGTTTTAGCTTAGATACCTAGAGACAAACTAGTAATGACCTATTTTGGCAAGGTATTGGACTAATTACATAGTTAACCTACTTGGACTTAGACATGGCCTAGAAATATCATACTTGGTTAGATAATTATGCTTATCCTTTAATTCACCAATTAATAATATTTTCTATATTTAGGTCGGAGTGACTCCAGTTTGGACATCGATTTTCACACTTTACTCAGGACCACATGCGAGTACATTCTCTGACAATTTTTGTTACTTGATGATTACTATAATTCTAGTTTGTAGTGATATATTTGATTTCTGACAGAGTGGATTCACGGGCTAGTATTATTGATACCTATCATGAGGAGTCATGATTTGATCCATCATACTAGCCAGGAACGGGGAAGTATTAGTTGATAATGTGATCATACCCTACTTACTTGTGCATAGCTCACCCTCCCCACACGAGGGTGTAACATGATCTTATTACTTGTGTATAGCTCCCTATATATGATTGGCCTGATCCTCTTACCTGTACTTGTGCATAGTAAATCATATATGATTGACCTGATCCCTTACTTGTACATGTACATAGCCAATCATATATGGTCGAGCCTGATCTTGTCCCAAGCTGATTATATAATAACTAATATTTCAAGTCACTTAGCTAGTCTTACCATTTTTTTATTCCAGTTCATACTTGCTAGTACTCATATTTACCTGCTTATTCATTGTAAGTTACTTTTCTCTGATATGATTATATGTTTCTCCAGTTTCCTTACATTCTAGTATTTTCTTTCCATCATGTATATTCATTGCACACTGTTTTATAGTCTTTATCAATATAATTGAAACTGCTGTTAGTTTATGTTCTTGCTCCTTTCTTGACTGGATAATATTTTTTAGAGGATCTTGAAGGCTTTTGTCCCACTTATTATGGACTTGGAGTAGATTATGGTTATATCCAAGAGCTTCCGGAGGAGCCACTCCCTATAGAGGAGATACCACCCGCAGTTGCCTAGTTAGCATTTAGTTTATTTGTGTACTTGGATTGTCCCAAAAAATTAATACTATGAGTTGTATTATGATGAGACTTATATTCTATTAAGATAGCTAGACTCTTAGACTCTAACTTGCTTGAGTTATTTATCTTATTTTGTCTCATGGTTCTTATATCTTTATCGTGTCATTTATCTTCTTTATAGTTATTATGATTGAATATATTGTGAGTTGATGATACATTGACAGGTTATGATATCATATATTATGGGAGATTGTTAGATAGCTTCATTGACCTAGACAACATTCTACCACCGATGTTACGGTGTAGGCTAGACGTACCCACGTACTCGTGCCCTTATTCCGGGTACGGGTTATGACAGGTACCTCTTGGATGTATTGAGTACTGGGAAGTATGTTCCTCGGTCATAACTTCCTGTTGGATATTCCCACTTGGTACACAAAGACGATTCCTAAAATTAAGGGTCCCATCTTCATAATTCGTCAACTCCTTCTTAAGACCAGACTCACATTCTGTCTATAGCTTTTGAATCTTCGGGTCCTCTGCCTGAGCTATCTTGATTCTCTCCACCAAAGTAGACTGTACTTGCAAGCTAGCCAAATTCCCTACATCCTACAGAAGTACTACCTCAATACCCATTTCTTGAAGATCCTCTAATATATGTCAATGTGATGTCAACATAAATGCACCGCCTCTCCTGCTAAGGGCATCTACTACTATATTAGCCTTGCCCGGATGATAGTGAAGTTCCACATCATAGTCCTTTATCAATTCTAGCCACCTCATCTTTCTCATATTCAAGTCCTTCTGAGTGAACACATACTTCAGACTTTTATGATCCGTAAATATCTCTACCCGATCACCACACAAGTAGCCTCCATAGTTTAAGCGCAAATACCATGGCTGCCAATTCCAAGTGGTGAGTTGGATAGTTCTTCTCATGATCTCAAAGTTGCCAAGATACATAAGTTATCACCCTTCCATGTTGTATCAATACACACCCTAGTTCCTTGCCGGATGCGTCATAATATACTGTAATCCTTCGGAACCTACTGAAGCATGAGGATCGGTGCTGAAATTAGTTTTTTTCTTTAATTCTTTAAACACCCTACTGAAGCATGCGTCATAATCATACTTAGCCTCCTTGCGTGTCAAATGAGTTAACGATGCTGAAATCCTCGCAAAGTCTATTGGATCCCGCCAAGCCCAGGAAACTATACACCTTCTTCGGATCTACTAACACTCATGTTCCTGAGATGATGTAGCCTAAGAATGACACATAATGCAACCAAAATAAACACTTGCTGAGTTTTGCGTATAACTGGTGCTCCCTCAGAATCTGCAAGACCTTTCGAAGATGTTCTTCATGTTCCTCCTTGCTACTGGAATAGACAAGAATGTCATCTATAAATACCACAACGAATTGATCCAAGTATGGCATGAAGATTCGGTTCATCAGATCCATAAATATTGTTGGAGCATTTGTCAATCCGAATGTCATAACTAAAATTTATAATACCCATATCGTAACCTAAATGATGTCTTGGGTATGTCTTGCTCCCGAACTCTTATATGATTATATCCTGATCGAAGGTTGATCTTGGAGAAAATCTTAGCCTTGCTCAATTGATCAAACAAATCATCGTTTCTTGGTAATGGATACTTGTTCTTCACTGTCATTGCATTCAGTTGTCTGTAGTTAATATATAACCAGGATGACCCATCCTTCTTCTTCACTTGAACTACTGGTGCTCCCCAAGGTGATCCACTGGTTTGAATGAACTTCTTCTCCTTCATCTCTTTTACATGTTGGTATAGTATGTCGAGCTCTGATAGTGCCATTTGGTGTACTTTACAAGATATTGGTCCTGCCCTCGGAATCAACTCTATACAGAACCATATCTCTAACTGGGGGTAAGCCCAAAAGTTCATCAGGAAAGACATCTAAAAATTCTTGGACTACCTCGAGAATCTATTTTTCTTCTACTAATGCTACTGCTGCAACTCTGTCTTTGTATCTGTTCCTCACTATTCTTTCAAGGATAAAATTCTCAGTGCTTGGGATACCAAATAACACTCTAACCCTATAGAAATCTATCATAGCATGACTGTCTCTCATCCAGTCTATGCTTAGAACTACGTCGAATTTACCCATAGGAAACTCGATCAACTTAGCAGGTAATGAACTCCCCTACACTACGATTAGACATGCTACACACACTCTACTAACTTCTATGAGCTCATTACCAGTGAGTATATTCAACCTTTTTGGCAATGTTCTAAACTCCAATCCAAAATGTGTCACAAATTATGTAGATACAAATGTGTCACGACTCGCACCCGGAATTTGGGCACGAGTACGTGGGTTCGTCCAGCCTACGCCGCAGCATCGGCGGTAGAATGTTGTCTAGGTCAAGCACTATCTAAACAATCTCGCACGAGTATCCAACTCCATAAGGAGACACGGATAACACAATATAATATGAACAACATACTCAATCACATAACTACAACACAATAAGATATCGAAGAAACAAAATAAAATGCAACACAAGTCTAAAAGTAAATAATCTAACTCAACAAATATCCAAGTCTCAACAAAGTATGCCGGAGACAAATCTAATACCAAATAAACTACTGAAAGAAACTAACTAGATAACTAGTGATTCCCGCGAGACCTCCCGGAATCATAACTGAACTACCAAGTCCAAGTCTACAGCTACTCTCCAAGTGGTCCATAAAATGTCGGACACCGGTCCTCTAAGGCATAGTCTGGAAAATATTTCCAGTCAGAAAGGAGCAAAGTATATTTCTAATAGCAGTTCTATATCAATGATATAAACTATGTAAAAGTATATAGATGGAAATATACAAGATTTATGTACATGTACGAGAGATATACAATAAAGGAAATACTGAAAATACTGTAAGTAAATGCGGGAAGGAACAATATGTCAATAAGAAAGAATACTATGACTAAGTGTGTGAGTACTAGCTCTAACATATGATTGGCTTGGGAACTTGTTCAGGAATAATGGCCTGGCTAGTCATACGTGCGGTGTATGACCAACACCCACATTTGAACAAGACTTGTACATGAAGGGTATGATCACATATCTACACTAAAATACTCTCCACCCCCGACTGGTATAGTAGATCCAACCATTGTACGCTATGGCACGGGATTCGCTAGGAAGGTAGCAAGTCTCCCCGGAAATTAGTGTCTGTACATGCACAAGATAACAATGAAACAAGACTTGTACAAGCTACACCATGAACAAGGAATAACATCTCATGACGAGATCCGGGTATAACAATCCGTGTAACCATCGTGTCAAGAATTTGGATATTTATACTAGATATAATGAACATAGGAGATATCATAAATAAGAAACTTATTAGAGAATGTACTCGCCTTGGGTCCTTAGTTGGTAATACCAATGTCCTGTCCCAGAGTATCGTCTGGATGATCCAACAGTCCTATAGACATATAATATAATACAATATTGTATCAGACGTTACACTAACACACACGATCAAAACATAAAGAACTCAGGGTTACGCTAGGTATTACGCTGGTCAACTAGGGTCAAGTGTGCGTCTGATTACACGGGTGTCGCGTCTATGATTGCTGTACAAGACAGACGGTCAAAATGATACGAGGCTTACCAGTACATCAATGTACATGTGGCAGTCAACTAACTGTTCACAGGGTCACAAGGTCATGTTTAGTTACGGGGTATCCGTATTTACACTCGGGTTACCTAGTACCTATATATATTATACATACCATTAACTAACATATACATTAATATCCATTAGTTACAAATAATACATATATATATATATATACTTTAAATAAAACTAATACTTTGTATATATATAATCATATAATATGGAGAGAGATATACAATACGTATATATATGTATATATATATATATATATATATATATATATATATATATATATATATATATACTAAATAGAATTAATACTATATGTACAAATAAAAATATATTAGGAAATACTTTATACAATACATATACATATGAACGTATGCCAATTTAGAATTATACTATATATACTAAATACCAAAATACATTTAACATATTCTAATACGTGTACCATATATACTAACATATACTATGTATATATATATATTAATTTGAGGATATACTATATATATATATATACTAAGTGAAATTACATATATACCATATACGTATATATGTACATATATATATATATATATATATATATATATATATATATATATATATATATATATATATATATACCAATACAATATATATATTTATACCAAAATACATATATATATATATATATATATATATATATATATATATATATATATATATATATATATATATACCAATTCAACATTTAACATATATCATTTAAATACGTATATACCAATTATTGAATACATGTATATAAATAGAGAAATATACGATATATATATATATATATTATTAGAGAAAATACTATATATATATATATATATAAAAATATATATATACACGTATGTATATACGAAATATATATACACTAATGGAGAATATACTATATACATACATACATACACACATACACACATACACACGTACGTACATGCGTACGTGTACGCGAGGGAAAGAAGACGTACCTGCGCGAGGGAAAGAAGACGTACCTGTGGTGAAGACGTCGATGATGATGGCGAGGTGGTAAAGACGATGGTGGTGGAGCTAGGATGACCGGAGCTGGCTCGCCGGGGAAGAGGGAGAGGTCGGAGAGATGGCCGGCTCGAAGGAGGAGACTGAGTGCACGAGATCGGTGCTGTCGTGCTGTCGAGGGAGCTGGTGGGAGGCCGGTGTCCGCTGCTCGTCGAGGTGGAATCGAGGGTATGGCCGGATCGGGGTTGAGGGAAGCAACTCAGGCGAAGCTCGGCGGTCAGGGTGCTATCGGCATAAGGGACGGTAGTGGTGGTGAGTCGAGGATATCGGGGAGGACTGCGTTCAGGCGGGGAGTCGGGAGTTGGCCGGAAAGAGGTCAATATTGATGGGGTGGAGAGTGGTGGTGCTCGTGGTGTAGGGTGGTGTTAGCTCTGATGGTGGTGGCCGGCTGGACGGGTGAAGCTGGCCGGAGGGAATCAGCGGGAGGAGGGAATGCAGGGGAGTCGGGGAAGACTCGGGCGGCTGGCTGAAGGAGGGTGGCCGGACGCTCGGGTCGGCCGGGCTTCAGGCGGGTGTCGACGCCGGACTGGGTGGCCGGCTGGAGGAGGGCTCGGGAAGAGCTGGCCGGAGGTGAACAGTTGGTGTAATGGTGGAGATTTCCCCCTTTCTAAAATTTAAAAAGAAGGAGAAGAAGAAGAAAGGAAAAAGAAGAAGAGAAGAAGAAAGAAAAAATAGGAAATTTCCTACGGTTGAGGGCTTGTGAGGAAGTATGAAAGAAAGAGGTGGGGGCTTCCCTAGGTTTGGGGATTAGGGCTTAGTTGGGAAGAGAGCCTTGAGGAGACATTAAATAGGATAGGTGTGTGGGAATGAATAGTGTTGATGCTCCCATTTTGAATAGGTGGTCAGGATTTGTCATGAGGAATTACTCATGCAAGGGTGAGGGTTGGGTTGACTGGTCAATATTAGGACTTCTCCATTGGTTTGAACCAATGGGGTGTTGACACCTAATGCAACATTTGTAAATTAGCTCCCTTAAATTTGGGTATTTGCACAAGCACATAAAATGATGACAAATTGGTGGGCAATTTGGTGTTTGGTGTTTTATAGGATGAGGGGGCATTGTGTGTTTTGTATGGGCTTAATGAATAGGGTATTTGGATTAAATTGGGATTAAACGGGATTAGTCAAAATGTATCCCCAATTTAATTAGAAATAAATGCAAGCGGCGTTCTAAAATTAATTAGGAGTACATGGGGCCAAAATTAGGTTGGGTCACAAATATCATTAGTGAAGAAGACTCAGAACAGAATATTACCCTAATTTGGGTTGCACGAAAAATGGGTCAAGATTGCCTCCAATTTTGATTGGAACGCACAACGATACAAAGTTAGAATTTATGTAGAAACTAAATAAACGTCCGTGATGAATATTGTGCGGCTAAAATGAAGTATAAGAGAACATAATTATGAGTTAAAAAAAGATCAGAATGGAAGGCGGGCACGTCTAGGGCAAGGTTATGAAATTTGTTGGAAGGCAAAAGCTAGGGTAGCGCTCCAAATATCGAAGCAACGACAAGGCGCAAAAATTAAATAAAATTATGGTAATTAATTACTATCTCCAATAATTAAATACTAAATAATACAATAAAATTCATTACCCTATATTTCGGCCAGGGGTTCATCTAGTGGGCTTCTAAGTTAAGTCTACTAGCTCAACATTAAGAACACAATATATAATATATTTATAAATACACATCTCATACAATAATTTATAAATTAATACACACAATATTAATAATATACAAAAAGTCAAAAATATCCCTATTTTTGGAACGTGGTAGTGACAAAATGAGTGTGAACCTCCTGAATCAAATAATGTTATTGCAGGAAAAGATGCGAAGGAAATATTACCTGCCACTACATCGCCTCATGCCAAGGCCTCCTCCAGTGATAAAGTGAAAGTCTTTCGTTGGCCTTGTTGCGCTCCTTGTTGTGGCCTCCCTTGGTAATGTTATTGTGGCCTCTACTGGCCCTGCTGCTGGTTCCTCTTTCAGAATATATGTGCCTACGTCATTAAGGGACGCTGAGCCACTGGTCGTGATGCTGCCGCTGGTCCTCTGTACTGTACTGCCCCTAGTGCTGGCAGTGCCAAAACTGCTGGTCTGGCCCTCCTTGCCTCTACATTATAGAGAAATTGACAATCTTATGTCCCGGATCACCATACCTTAGGAAAAGCCCATTTTTTGCTCTGCACACGTCCCTAGTATGGCCTCCCTTGCCACAGTAGATGCAACCTACCAGTGCTCCCTGGTGCTGTTATTGTTACTGCTGCTCCACTTTGAGCATGGGACCTTTTCTGGCCTCCTGTCAATGCTGACAACCTTTGCATGGTAAGCTCGTGCCTTTGAGCTGCTATCAATACTCCTTCATAAGTCTGGTAGTCGTGTCCCTCAACCAGCTTTAGAATCAACAAGTGAAGCCCTTGCTTGAAGCTCATCGCTCTGTCTGACTCAGTGGCCACCAAAGTCGGAACAAATATACTCAGCCTACAGAACTCTGCTGCATATATATCTACTATTCTACCGGACTACTTGAGACCGATAAACCTCTGCTAGAGCTCATACTGTACGATGACTCCAAAGTACTTAGCCCTGAATTGAGTCCTAAAATTATCCCAAGAGATAGGATACCTCAAGCCGACTTCCACCGATGTCCACCAGTCACGGGCAAGGTCCTGAAGCTGCAATCGGACCTGGTCAACTTGCTTATCATCCGGAACCCTTGCTGCTAAAAGAATAACTTCGATGTCTTGGATCCACGTATCTGTCATGATGGCGTCCTCCGTACCATCAAACTATCTTGGGTTACGTCGGCAAAATCTGACTGACGCCCCCGAATCAGTCCTTCCGTCTCTCTCCAGGGCCGTTTGTAAACCCTGACTGAACAAGACACTTCTCTTGCTTTTGAAATAGCTGGTGCTGTTGTGCTGCCATCTGATGTTGCTTTGTATCCATCATTCCTCGAAGGATCTCTAGTAATGCCGGGTATCAAGTACCGCTGGTACTACTTGGGGTATGGGTATCTCAGGGGTTGGTTGTTCAATATGTCAAACTTTTTGTTCTCTGTGCCAGCTTGCTCAATTACTGGCTCTACCCGAATCTGACTCTGAATAGGTTTTACCTCCCATTGTTGCCCAGGAGAAGACTGTCCGACCATGTCTGCTGCTCCAACAACTGAAGAAACCTAAAGAAAAGGACAAAAAATATCAAGAACAAGACAGAAGGAGCAAGGAAATAATTGATTCGATAGTCAAGCAAGGCTTCGAGAAGAATGAATTCAGGATTCCAAGGATATGTGTTTGATTGAGACTCCTATAACCATAAAACCCCATAAGTTTGAAAATACAGACCTACATGGGCCACCCTAAAATCTTATTATGCTCCAGTATCGGAATACGGAGGTGGAGATGGCCAACTACCCAGTATAATGTACTATATGTCGAACTGTGATCACGGCTATAACTAGACAAAGGGGTGTATACTATGAGCAAGTCACTTAGGGTCACACAGCACATCTATTATCTCAATCAGTCAAGTGAGAAAAATAAACATATAATATATATGACAAGGAAGTAAGGGGTCCCAAATGTCCTACCCCAATAATCTGGAAACCAGCTGTGCAAAATAAAAAGCTGGTAGAGTAGCCAAAGTACATGGCCATAATCAGCTGTAGTCTGATTAATTAATATCATGTAAAGAAAACTAAATATCCAAATTTATGGCTAACAAGTACCGGTGGCTAAACGCCCAAAAAGAGTAAAATATATGATTAACTAGCAGGAAAGAAGAAACCCACTCATTTTCTTCAGTGACCATCCGTCTGGTGCAAGCCATTAGGAAGAAGGAAGTAAGCTGGATCCTATGGAACTGGCTCAAAACCTAGCCATGCAAAACCAGTAGGGTTAGACCCCAAATAGTAAGTACTACAAAGAAAGCATGAAAAGGAGAAACAAAACCCAAAGTAATAGATAGGTATAATATAGGTTTTGTATCGTGGTTTTGGTCCATAGTTCATCTTAGCATATAGCCCAACCCTATAACTAAACAATGACAATGGTTGAACCATCAAACTATGATAATCCATGTCCCTAGACTACTAACAAAATAATATAATCACAACCAAGTCCAGTTATATAATGGCCAATCAGTTGTACGGATTGCTACTGTGGAGTCTGAGTTATCTCAGATTAGATACATAAGAGAAATCTTTAGATCGTGAGCTATTTAGCTGGGCTAACCGAGCCATAGAAATCATATTGTACTTGTATATCATGCACCGGTTCCTCGTAAGGCTGCCATGCTAGATACCATAGAACACATTGTACAATATAAGTATATGGATATTGTCGTCCATTAGTGCGGACGTGACCAACATCCATGGGGATCAGCCATGCACGTCATGATATTTGTCTGAGGTGGCTAATGTGCACGATCTCAGGATTTTATCCCTCCCAATGTTCTACCAATTTTAGTTGCTAAAAAAACCATTTGGTTATGTTAAGAATCCCATGGCGTGGTCACAGGTTCAATCCTCCTATATGTCGTACCGTAGCACGCTAGATACTAATCCACTTTTTACTTGATAACTCAAACTGGATTCACCCGAGCGTGATACAACAAACAATAAGTCCTAGCCATGCTTTCGTAGTTAACCCACAAACCATCCCCGTATTGGGGAAATAATATAATAATATCAAATGTCGTGTGGTATATGAGACATTCTCGATATACAACCCGAAATATGTAATCTCATAGCACGTAGAAAGTTATATCGCACTTCAATGCATATTTGTAATACATATACACCTAGCACGTAATAATTGTATCAGCACGGATACAAGAAATTGGGTCGAATTACTAAACTTATAGTTGGTCGTATGAGCCTTATCACATTGTAACATATAGCTCATGTTATTCACATTGCTTATTAGTCACTTATGGCATAGTCAATTCTAGCACATAGTCATGTCTAGCACAAGATCGGGTTACTAGGTCCATTCTTCTTTAGGATCAATTACAAGCAATTGTCAAGACTAACCACTCAGAACAATGAAATATTCTAAGTAAAATAGCTAACCACATGCACACTTGGCAGATGAGATGGTTGCAGCATGGACTGTCGGCCGCATGCGGCCCCTGGCCGCATCTTACCCCAGGGCACATATAGCTCCATGATGCATGCTACCTCAGGCCTCATACGATCCCATGCTGCATGCTCATCCAAGCTGCATGCTCTGGACCAAAGTCCACTCTCTTGGAACAAGTACCGAAGTGACGTGTGTCAGAGAAAAGTAACTGAAGTGATGGATGTGACAAGCCAAAAAGTGTGTCAGGGAGAAAAGATAAAATTAAAGAAATATGTGCCCACGGTTCAAAGTCATGCATCCAAGGAATGGTGGCCGCATGCTCTCCAGGCCGCATAGGTCACTCGGTCGCATGTTGCTCTTTTGGACTTAGCAAATTTCTCATTCGTTCAACGAGTGAAAATACAAGGGGTTCAAGGATTAGCTCCAGAACACTTGTGCGATGGTAGTCATGCATCTAACAAGATGGACGTATACTGGTCAGTATACGACAAAGAGCTCAGAGCACTTTTTAAGCCGCATAACTCGCTGGCCGCATTAGGACTTCGTCTTCTCCAAACAGCATGTTCAGCCACAGTGGAAGCTCAATAAACTGAAAATTTATTTTGACCATAAAATCCTCATATTAAGTCCAACTCAAGTGAACCAAAAGCTAAAATACTGGAAATTGAAAGCTCTATCATATATCAAAAACTGGTTTTCAAAGATACATGTTTAATAGATCAAAACCAAGAAAAACTCATGAAATCCATAAATAACCCTAAGTTAGAAATGTAGATCTGCACTAATCAATCCACCAAATCAGAAAACTCCAAGTTCTAAAAGTGTTTAAAATCATTCAAAGAAAATACACTCAATTAATATGGTAGTTTCTCCATTTCTTATGCAAGGTGTACTTACCTATGAAAAAGTGGAGAGAAAACTAAAGGGTGAGAAAGAAATAAAGAAGTGAACAGAGAGAGAAAATGTTGGGATGTATATGGTAGGTGTCACGACCCGCACCCGAAAAATCGGGCATGAGTCATGGGTACGTCCAGTCTACGCCGCAGCATCGACGGTAGAACGCTGTCTAGGTCTACTAACAATCTCATACAATCAGTATATAAACCTATAAAGATCTCAACTCCAAACGGAGGAGCAATATCATAATGATAATCATAATGTACTCAATCACGAATCTAAGCACGATAAGATAACACAGAAGACTAACAACTACAAAGTCTAAACAACTGCTACTAAAAACAACCACAATAATAATAATAATACAACAATATCCAAAATCATATACAATACAAGTCTCAATCTAGAACCGAAGAAAAATCTGGTACCAAAAGCTAATAAAAACAATAACATGGTCCTAGTGATCCCGGCTACCAATCCGAAAATTACTCCTAAACTAAAGGTTTCCTGTCTACACCATCGACAGGCTGGGGTCCATAAAACGTCGGACACCAATCCTTCGGATACTCTAGAAAAAATATGCCCAGTCCGGACTGGAGCAAGTACACCTCTAACAGCAGTTCCAGTTAAATGATAAAAACTATAAAACAGTTGTAGCAAGTAGCAAGAAGAATGAAATAAAGTATAGAACAAGAAAATATACATATCACTGGTGCATAAAGGTAAAGATGCATGAATATCAGAAACAAGATAGTAATGACTGCAAGATACAAAAAATCTAAACTAAGATCAAGTAGATGCACAAGAACGTGTAGTGAGTCCAGCATAAAATATATGTAGTGAGTCAAGTCCAGAAACATGTAAGTGAGACCAGCAAGAAATACAAGAGAGTCCAGACTATAAAGAATGAACTCGTGTCTTTCAAATACCTGTTTCGATATGTAAACGGCTAGGGGTAAGTACGGCTCACCGTACACTGGGTGTACGGCTGCTATCATTCCAGATTAGACCAGAGGGGGTGATTCCAAAATAGAGGCCAGAAACATGAAAATACGTGTCATAAGTAAATGAATCCATAAATACCAGTCCGTATCTTGTGTTGTGCCAGAAAAATCAGATGATACTATACTAGAAGCTGAATCATAATAATCATTATATAATAAAAACTATCAGAGAATGTACTCGCCTGATGTCTTGAGCAACTTGCGATCCGTACTGGTATCACAAGGACCTATAGTGAAAAGCAAGGTTAAACAAGTTTTTAATGAGTTAAACAGATATAAAATAACTAAAAATAGGCTTCTAGGGTCGTTCTAGGTCAAACGGATCAAACCGATAAAATCTGGGTAAAAAAGTCAACTCAGGGTCCAAAAAGTCAACCCTAGGTCAAAACTAGGTCAAAAGTTGACTTTGGCGGTCAACCGGGTCAACTAAGGTCAACTCTAGGTCAAACTAGGGTGCCCCAAAAATTTTAGGTCAAAAATAGGTCATTAAGCTAATAAACCCTCAAACTCGCCTCCTAGAGATATAGGGATACCCTCGGTATCCGATACCTCACTCTATGTTATACGCCCCGTCTATATCCGCTAAAACCTATACTAGCACGCGTAAATATATATAACTATATATATAAAAGTAAGTCTAACCTCAATCCTAGGCTAAAACCCAATACCTTGCTCCGATGCCCAATACCTTGAGTATCTCAAGGTATTAAGATACTCACATAACCCTCTCACTAACACTAGCTAACTAATTAACTATATATAATATATACTACCATATACTAATATATATATAATATATATCTAACTATATAGATATATATATATATATACAACCTAGTGTATAGGTAAACACCTCAAAACCTTACCCCCGATACCCAACTTATCTCAATATCTTGGTATCTCAAGGTATTTAGATACCTTACCCTCTAGTTCTAGGTAACTTAGCTAGTTATCTATATATATATACTTATATATATATACTACTATATGTAATATCAATCTATATATATATATATATATATATATATATATATATATATATATATATATATATATATATATATATATATATACATATAACCTAGTATTATGCTACCTTAATATCTTACCTCTCTTACCTTACTACCCTCAATACCTTGGGTATCTCAAGGTATTGAGATACCCAACTATCCCTCTCTCTAACGCTAACCATAGCTAACTATCTAGCATATAATATATACCTAGCTAAATATCTAGGCTAACATATATATATAAACACATATGTATATATATCTACGTATATATATATATATATATATATCCACACATACACATATATATATATCCTGCTGCCGTTGCTGCCGCGGCGTGCTGCGCCTGCAGCTGCTGCCGCCGCGGCGCTGCCGCGGCTCTGCCGCTGCGCTGCGTGGCGCCTGCAGCTGTGCTAGCTGCTGTTGCGGCTCGCCCACTCTCTCAACCTCTCTCTCTCGACACACCACACAGACACACCGACACACAAGCACACACAACATATACATGCACGCACATACACTTACATATAGTTACACACACATATATATATATCTATACACCAACATATATACATATATATATATATATATCTACATTACTGTATATAAATACACACACAAACTCATATATATATATATATATATATACATACACAAATATATATATATATATATATATATATATACATACACACACACACACTCATATATATATATATATATATATATATATATATATATATATACACACAAACACTTAAAGATATATATACACTAGCATATATATATATATATATATAGATACACACACTCATATAGATATACAAACACACATACACAATCATACATATATAAATATACCTATATATATATATATATATATATATATATATATATATATATATATATATATATAACCACACACTCACACACACGCTCATAAACACACACTCACTCTCATACACCCTCACACACACACTCACAAACATACACTCACTCTCACACACCCTCACACACACTCTCACACATACTCACAAACACACACTTACTCTCACACACCCTCACACTCTCACACACGGTCACAAACACACACTCACACACACAAATATATATATATATATATACACATACACACACATATATATATATATAGAAACACACACACATATATATAAATATAAACACACACACTAGCACACTAACACAACCACACACAAACACCAACACCAACGCACGCACAACCACCCCTACACTCACAAACATGTATATATATATAAAATATAATCCGAGAACTCTAGCACACACTCCCCGAAGCTAACCCAATGCGCGCACAAGCCCGAAACTAAGAAATCAAGTCGAAATGGTTGTTCGGTCATTTCGACGAACACGTGGTGTGCGGTTCGCAAAAGCTCCTGAAAAGTACACCAAACCAACTCGGAATTGGCCCAAAATTTACCCACGAGTTCTAAACGATGTCTAGATCCTAGAAAAAATGCTAACTCGTTGATTCTAGGTCCGTGGCAAAAATGCGCACTCACATAGAACCGGCGACGACGAAAACCCCCAAAACGTCCGAAATGCCCATTTCTCCGCGACACGACTTCACGTGTCTGAATGAAAATACGTACTAACTCTCAAGACACCCGACAACATCTACCTAGGTCCGTCTATCCTAGGGCATCATTCAAAATTGGGCCAATCTCGGATTTCACCTGAAATTGACACAAAACCTAGTGTTAAAGTCTCCAAACACAACTAAACTAGTTCCAACTTCCTCCCACGGATAGCCTTAGGGTCTAGGAAGGTTCTAAACTAATAATTATACTATATTAGAGTAATTACGAGGGGGAAAATCAGGGTTTACCTCTTGGGATTTGGAATCCCAAGCTAAAGTCTCCAAAAAGCTCCAAATCCACCATAACAAGCTTCCAAGCTTCCAATCCAAGCTCTAACACCAAATCTAAGCTCTACCCACCTAGGTTAGGGAAAAATGTATGGTTAGGGTTAACATCCATGAAGAATAGAAGAAGAAGGAGAAAAGACTTACTTGGTAGTAGAAAGAAGAAGGAAAGAAGAAGGAAAGAGTGGAGAAGAAGAAGAGCAAGAAGAATGAAGAAGAAATAGGGGGGGCTGCTGTGTTCGGTCGGGTCTGGAAAGGGGGGCTGGCCACAAGCAAAGAAGTAGGTTACATAGTCTCCAAAAGACCAAAATGCCCTCCCCTTTAGGATGCAAGTTGAATTTTGGGTTTCGGGTTCCAAAAGCACTCAAACTAACTCCCAATCTCTCCAACTAACCTACTAAAAATATAATAAATATTCTAAACCTAAAAATAGGTCTCACAAGGGTGTTGGTTGGGTCGAACATGGGTCCACTAGGGTCTGACATGGGTCCACGCAAGCCAAAACCCTAAAATAATCAATAAAAAAATAATACAACCATCAATTAAATATAAATATAATTAGTTATAAATAATACACAATCAACCAAATTAAAATAAAAAAATTACCCGGCTCTGTAAATGGGGTAGTGACAAGCCTATCCTCCCTAGAAAATTTTGTCCTCAAAATTTAAAGTCAATCGCACTCTCTCTAGGTCAAACCCCCAACAATCATAGTCAAGAAATTCTACCTAAACAACATGCAAGATCATGGTCCTACTGGTCGTGTTATCACAGTCTCAATCAGGGTCACTACACTATCTACCACAGCACAAAGAAAAGTCTAACAAGTACTAATGAAACACACCACAAGGAATAGAAAAGGACAGGAAGAAGAACAAAAAGACAGACCTGTTAACCCGACACCCGTAGCATCGGCCTCCTCGACCGTCAACGCATAAGCCCTGCCCTGCTGGGGTATCTCCCTCTGCTGGTGCGGGGCATGATGCTGTACCACAAATGGCCTAGCTCCAACTCTCCGATCCTTTGCTCCACCCAATGGAGGTGTACTGGGGCAATCTCGCATCTGGTGAGCAGCGGATCCACAGAACAAACACACCTTCAACCTCCTCCTACAAACATCCCAAGTGTGTCCTGCCTTCCTGCAGTAGGCACAAGTGGGCACCCTCTGATCCTGACCCTGCTGCGCTGCCTTCTGCACATAGGGACGCTTAGCCGGTCCTGCACTACCACTCGCACTGCCTGAATCATCCCTGCCTCTCTTGGACTTGAGCTCCAAGTCATCCTCTGCTATCTGAGTGTCTCCTACTATATGCTCGAAAGTCGCCTCGCGGTCGCTCCTAGTTAAAGACTTGACCGCCATGACCAAGCCCTTGCGAAACTTTCTCGCCTTTGCTGTCTCACTCAAACCCTCTACGAATCTACCCAGATGGCAGAACTCCGCTGCATACTCGTCCACTAGTATGCTCCCCAGGACGAGTGCCTCGAACTGGCTCTCCAAAGCACTGAGCGCCACATCTGGAAAAAACTTCTCCTTAAAAAGCCTCTTAAAAGTCTCCCAAGTAAGCCCTGGTACCGCAATCCTCGTATCAGTGCGATACCACGTCAAAGCGAGGTCGAACATCTGACTGCCCGCTGCCTCTATCTACATACTGTCTAGAATCTGTGCAAGCCGGAAAATCCCCTCAATCTGCTCTATCCAGTCATCCGCGTACAGGATCCCTTCTATACCCTGGAACTCCTTGGGCCGCATCCTCTGGAAGTCAATGATACTACCCGGCCTCGGATGCTGAGTCTGATCTGCCTGTGGTTGGATCCGAGCCACTCTGTCCACTGTCGTCATGGCCACCTGGTGGGCGTTCTCAATGCCCAGCCTTATCACATCCACCTGACGGTGCTGCGCGTCCATCATCTCTCTGAAGAACGCAAACAACTATGCGGCATCTACTGGTACAGAAAGTGGTGGAGGAACTACCGGAATGACTGGGGTAGTCCTCGGATCGACAGGTGGAGGAGGATCCCCGAGAGAAGCAGATGCTCCCTCAACCGCAGGAGTGGTGAGTGGAGCGGTAGCAGCTGCCTGAATATGATCTGGATGAGAGGTAGCAGACCTCTCTGTGGCAACTACTGGAACGGTACGATGGGATCGTGTCTTCGAAGGCATCCTAAACACATATCAAAAGAAGTCAATACGGCGCAAGATACGATATCATCAAAGAAGGACGGTAATATTTTAAAAGAAGCAATTTCAGAATAATTAGATTGGAATTGTTCCTAGTCGTGATTGATTACACTCTCATCCTAGATCCTATATCCTAGGGCAGGCTCACAGCAGTACAACTAAATTATTGTACCACCACGATATCGTACTAATTGCGAATCGAGACCTGCATGGGCCACCACCAAAAATGTGTCACGACCCGCACCAAAAAAATTAGGCATGAGTCGTGGGTACGTCCAGCCTACGCCGCAGCATCGGTGGTAGAATGCTGTCTAGTTCTACTAACAATCTCACACAATCAATATATAAACCTGTCAAGATCTCAACTCCAAACGGAGGAGCAATATCATAATGATAATCACAATGTACTCAATCACGAATCTAAGCACGATAAGATAACACAAAAGACTAATAACTATAAAGTCTAAACAACTGCTACTAAAAACAACCACAATAATAATAATAATACAACAATATCCAAAATTATATACAATACAAGTCTCAATCTAGAACCGGAGGCAAATCCGGTACAAAAATCTAATAAAAACAATAATAAGGTCCTAGTGATCCCGGCTACCAACCCGAAAATTACTCCTAAACTAGAGGGTCCCTGTCTGCACCATCGACAGGCTCAGGTCCATAAAATGTGGGACACCAATCATCCGGATACTCTGGAAAAAATATGTCCAGTCAGGACTGGAGCAAGTACACCTCTAACAGCAGTTCCAATTAAATGATAAAAACTATAAAACAGTTGTAGCAAGTAGTAAGGAGAATGAAATAAAGTATGGAATAAGGAAATATACATATCACTGGTGCATAAAGGTAAAGATGCATGAATATCAAAATAAGATAGTAATAACTACAAGATACAAGAAATCTAAACTAAGATCAAGTCTGTGCACAAAACATGTAGTAAGTCCAGCATAAAATACATGTAGTGAGTTAAGTCCAGAAACATGCAAGTGAGACCAGCAAGAAATATAAAAGAGTCCAGACTATAAAGAATGAACTCGTGTCTTTGAAATATCTGTTCGACATTTAAACGGCTAGGGGTAAGTACGGCTCACCGCACACTGGGTGTGCGGCTGCTTTCATTCCAGATTAGACCAGAGGGGATGATTCCAGAATAGAGGCCAAAAATATAAAAATATGTGTCGCAAGTAAATAAATTCAGAAATACCAGTCCGTGTCCCGTGTTGTGGCAGAAAAATTAGATAATACTATACTAGAAGCTGAATCATAATAATCATCAGATAATGAAAACTATCAAAGAATGTACTCGCCTGATGTCTTGAGCAACTAGCGATCCGAACTGGTGTCGCAAGGACCTATTACGAAAAGCAAGGTTAAATAGGTTTCTAATGAGTTAAACTGATATAAAATAACTAAAAATAGGCTTCTAGGGTCATTCTAGGTCAAACAGATCAAACCGATAAAATCTGGATAAAAGTCAACTCGAGGTCTAAAATGTCAACCCTAGGTCAAAACTTGGTCAAAAGTTGACTTTGGCGGTCAACCGGGTCAACTAAGGTCAACTCTAGGTCAAACTATGGTGCCCCTAAAATTCTAGGTCAAAACTAGGTCATTAAGCTAATAAACCCTCAAACTCGCCTCCTTGAGATACCGGGATACCCTCGGTATCCGATACCTCACCCTACGATATATGCCCCGTCTATACCTGCTAAAACCTATGCTAGCACGCGTAAATATATATAACTATATATATAAAAGCAAGTCTAACCTCAATCCTAGGCTAAAATCCAATACCTTGCCCCGATTCCCAATACCTTGAGTATCTCAAGGTATTGAGATACTCACATAACCCGCTCACTAACACTAGCTAACTAACTAACTATATATAATATATACTACCATATAACTCACCCTCCCTTCGGTCGCCTCACCTCACCCTCACTTACTAATATATATATAATATTTATCTTACTATATAGATATATATATATACAACCTAGTGTATAGGTAAACACCTCAATACCTTACCCCCGATACCCAACTTATCTCAATACCTTGGTATCTCAAGGTATTGAGATACCTTACCCTCTAATTCTAGGTAACTTAGCTAGCTATCTATATATATATATATATATACATACTACTATATGTAATATCAATATATATATATATATATATATATATATATATATATATATATATATATAACCTAGTATTATGCTACCTTAATATATTACCTCTCTTACCTTACTACCCTCAATACCTTGGGTATCTCAAGGTATTGAGATACCCAACTATCCCTCTCTCTAATACTAACCATAGCTAACTATCTAGCATATAATATATACCTAGCTATATATCTAGGCTAACATATATATATAAACACATATGTATATATATATCTACGTATCTATATATATATATATATATATATATATATATATATCCACACATACACATTCACATATATATATCCATCTCACATATCATATATATATCTATACTAATATCTATGTATCTATCTATCTATATATACATATATACATCTCTCTATATATATACACTCATACACATATGAAAAAAGGGGGGGAGGGATAAACAAGCTCGCGCGCGCGCACGACTGAAACGCGCTCGCGCTGCTGCTGCTCGAAGCTGTTGCTGCAGCCGCTGCTACCGCGGCGCGCTGCTGCGCCTGCAACAGCTGCTGCTGCTGCTGCTGTTGCTGATGCTGCCGCGGCGTGCTGCCGCTGCTGCCGCTGCTGCCGCTGCTGCCGCTGCTGCGCATGCAGATGCTTCTGCCGCGGTGCTACCGCGGCGCTGCGCGACGCCTGCAGCTGCGCTAGCTGTTGTTGCGGCTCGCCCACTCTATCAACCTCTCTCCCTTGACACACCACGTACACACACAGACACACAAGAACACACAACACACACAACATATACACGCACGCAAATACACTTACATATAGGTACACACACATATATATATATATCTATACACCAACATATATACATATATATATATCTACACTACTATTTATAAATACACACACAAACCCATATATATATACATACACACTTATATATATATACACACACACACACTCATACATATATATATATATATACACACAAACACTTATAGATATATATACACAAGCATATATATATAGATACACACACTCATATAGATATACAAACACACATACACACTCATACATATATAAATATACCTATACCTATATATATATATATATGTATAGGTATATACATACGCTCACAAACACACACTCACTCTCACACACCCTAACACACACGCTCACAAACACATACTCACTCTCACACACCCTCACACACACTATCACACACGCTCACAAACACACACTCACTCTCACACACCCTCACACACACACTCTCACACACGCTCACAAACACACACTTACACACAAATATATATATATACACATACACACACACACACACACACACACACATATATATATATATATAAACACACACACACACACACACACACATATATATATATATATATATATAAACACACTAGCACACTAACACAACCACACACAACACACAAACACCAACACCAACGCACGCACAACCACCCCTACACGCACAAACACGTATATATATATATAAAATATAACCTAAGAACTCTAGCACACACTCTTCGAAGCTAACCCAATGCGCGCACAAGGCCGAAACTAAGAAACCAAGTCGAAATGGCCGTTCGTTCATTTCGACGAACACGTGGTGTGCGGTTCGCAAAATCTCATGAAACGTACACCAAATCAACTCGGAATCGGCCCAAAATTTAGCCACCGGTTCTAAACGATGTCTAGATCCTAGAAAAAATGCTAACTCGTCGATTCTAGGTCCATGGCAAAAATGTGCATGCACATAGAACCGACGACGACGAAAACCCCCAAAACGCCCGAAACACCCATTTCTCCGTGACACGACTTCACGTGTCCGAACGGAAACACATACTAACTCTCAAGACACCCGACAACGTCTACCTAGGTCCATCTAACCTAGGGTATCACCCAAAATTGGGCCAATCTCGGATTTCATCCGAAATTGACACAAAACCTAGTGTTAAAGTCTCCAAACACAACCAAACTAGTTCCAACTTTCTCCCACGGTTAGCCTTAGGGTCTAGGAAAGTTCTAAACTACTAATTACACTATATTAGAGTAATTACAAGGGGGAAAATCTGGGTTTGCCTCTTGGGAGTTGGAATCCTAAGCCAAAGTCTCAAAAAAGCTCCAAATCTACCACAATAAGTTTCCAAGCTTCCAATCCAAGCTCCAACACCAAATATAAACTCTACCACCTAGGTTAGGGAAAAATGTAGGGTTAGGGTTAACATCCATAAAGAATAGAAGAAGGAGGAGAAAAGACTTACTTGGTAGTGGGAAGAAGAAGGAAAGAAGAAGGAAAGAGTGGAGAAGAAGAAGTGGAAGAAGAATGAAGAAGAAATGGGGGGGGGGGCTGCTATGTTCGGTCGGGTGTGGGAAGGGGGGATGGCCACAAGCAAAGAAGTAGGTTACATAGTCTCCAAAAGACCAAAATGCCCTCCCCTTTAGGATGCAACTTGAATTTTGGGTTTCGGGTTCCAAAAGTACTCAAACTAACTCCCAATCTCTCCAACTAACCCACTAAAAATATAATAAATATTCTAAACCCAAAAATAGGTCTCACAAGGGTGTTGGTTGGGTCGGACATGGGTCCACTAGGGTCTGACATGGGTCCAGGCTAGCCAAAACCCTAAAACAATCAATAGAAAAATAATACAACCATCAATTAAATATAAATACAATTAATTATAAATAATACACAATTAACCAAATTAAAATAAAAAAAGAAACTCACCTTCCTCCATAGTGCCACCTTTCTCTCCGCAAGAAGGTGCTACTCGAGAAGCACCTAGAGATGCTGTCATAATTTGAGACACCTTCTCAAGAAGGGTAAAAAAGTGATATGAAAATGGGTCACCCATAGAGTGAACTAGAGGAGACATACTCGAAGTATCTGGTTGAACTGAAAGTTCTACCCTATCATCATAAGCGGCCATCAAGCTAGAAAATTTATTGCTCAGAAAGTCCAATGGGGGGTTGCTATTGGTCAGAACATCCTCATCTAGTGGGCTATCCCAATCACTAATATCCCTGGTCAAAGATATGTCTGGAACGGGTTCCTGAAGGGTGGGGTCCCCGAAGGCAGATTCCACGAGCGAAGGAGAAAGGGATGTGACCTCCACCACTTTTATCGGGGAAGAAGGAGTCTGAACCAGTGGTGGATAGGCATGCTCGACCGTTGTGTCAGCTCCAACTGTGACCTTCTCCTGTATATAAGGGTAAGAGAAGAAGCCTGACCTAGTCTCGCAGCAACACGCTGACCCCCAGTACCAATTCTTTGTAAAAGAAAAAGAAAATGAGTTGATCACAGAAATTGGCATAAAATAAAGAAAAGATAAAAATAATGGATAGGACACTAATACCAAAGACTGTTCCCCAGTCCCTTCACAAAGCCGAAGGGCAGGTCGTATTATCCCCGTCACCTTGGAAAGAATAGCCTGCTTCACTTGCTTTGAGGATGAATGCCCTTCCAAAGTTGAAGCCTATCGCTTCAAAGAAACAACAGCCGGCTCCGCCAGCTGGCTTTTGCTACGGGTTTGACTATTATTAGCGAGGTTTCTAGAACAGTGGGAACGAGTCCTAACGATGAATGCTCACGACACATCTACCCTGGTCCAGACAATGAAGCTCCACTGCCGATCGTAGTCTAGGGATAAGTTATTCGTAGAAGAATAGAACTTCACAGCCGCATACATGATATGAGTCTTGGGCCGCTACAAGGGTGCAGTAAAATGCGCCCTGGTACAGCTTATATTATAATACTACCAAGCCCATGCCCCATCAAGTAAACTCTCTACATAGCCCAAGCTCAAGCTTGGGGTGCCTATTAACAATTAAATATGGCCAAACTGATGAGCGAAGCTGCTTGGGAGGTATGGTTCCAAGTAGGCCTTATCTCTATTCTGGTATACCAGATGAGAAGGTCGAATCCACAATAGCTAGTAAAAGGCTTGCCTCGGCAAGCTAGAAGACCCGGTGTAAACCCCCCTGAATTTTCAAATTATTAAATCTTGAATTTTTCCCAATTTTCTGGAATTTTCTGGGAATTTTTTGAAATTAAAATCAAGGTTTTTAATTAATAAATGATTTTTAAATTGTTAATAAATAATATTAAAATATCATGAAAATAACATTTTTTGGTGTAAAATGGAAAATTGGACTTAGGGTAATTTTTTTGGATTTTTCTGGGCCTCAGACCTATTTTTAAATGCCTAAAAACTATTTTAATTTAATTAATTAATTAATTATCTATTTATTGATTTATTATTATTTATTTTATTTTATTTTTCTTTTTTTTCTTCTCTCAGCCCAGCCCGCCCTGGCCCATTGGGCCGCGGCCCAGCCCGCTCCCTCAGCCCAGACCCAACCCTATCGGGTCGGGTCGGGTTCAACCGAACCCGACCCGCAGTCAGCCGACCCGTCAACCCACGACCCAGCCCCACTTCCCCCCCCCCCGCGTCCAGCGCCGGCCGCCACGCGCAGCGCCGCGCGTTCCGCGCCCAGCCCCACGTCGCCCCCTCCACTCCGCCTTGCCCGGCCCCCCTAACCGCCGCCTCCCCCTATTTAAGCCACCCCCTTCATCGTCTTCCTCCTCCAGCCTCCTCCCTCTCGAAACCCTAACCCTAGTCATCGGCGCCGCCCAAGCCGCCACGCTCCACCACCCTCGCCGCCGTGAGCCCCAGCGCCGTCCTCCTCCCTCGGCGCCGCCTCCTCCTCCTCCGGCCCCGACCGCAACAGCCGCCAGCAGCAACAGCACCCAGCCGCAGCAGCCAGTGCCGCCGTCCCCGCGCCGCCGCGCCGTTCCAGCGCCGCCGCGCCGCCCCAGCGCCTTTCTCCGCCGCCGTGCCGACCATCGGCCACCGACACAGGAGTCGGACACAGTAAACCCTAGCCCCCTTTACTGTGCAGTGGACACAGTAACAATGTCGTGTCGGACACGTGTCGGACACGGCTCGACCCTAATTTTTGGGTCCCCTTCAGGTGCGTGTAACTTTCGCCTCGTAGCTCCGTTTTCAATTCCGTAAATTGCGTTGTGAAGCCTGTTTGACCCTCTCGGTGTCCGGATAAACTGTTCGGGGCATCGCGTCCTGTGGTGATCGCACACCGCGATCCAAAAACAGGAAAAACCAGACCATGTTTCACCCCGGAACTGAGTGTGCCCCGCCAAACGGGACGACTTGGTCACGTGCGGTCTTCACAGATACATGCGCGTCGTCGATACGGACGTGTGAGATTTTGTGGAAGCTGATTCGGGTGTGCGTGCACACCGGAATCAAAGCGTATCCGCGGACATCGCCCCGTATCCGACTTTTTGGTAATTCGCCCTAACTTCTTGTACACTCGTCAGATCGAGACGAAACTTGCGCCATCGGACTCATAGCGATACGCTGGTCCTGTGGGTCAAGTTTGGTTCGATTCTGAGAATGTTGACGAAATCGCGTGTCGTGGGCCCCATAGGCCCCGCTCGACGGACGATTTTGTGTTCGGCTCATCGGAATCCAAATCTGGAAGTTCCGTTGAGTTCGTATCAGCATTCCTGACCTGTTGACACTAAGTTTGGTGAATTTGGAGACCATTGACTCGGACACATTTTTCGGTGCAAAGCGGGCCAACCGGCAGACCCCGTTTTGACCCAAAACTGCCGTTTTTGCCCTTGTCTCCAAATTGGACCCAAGGACAGGCATTTCTAGCTATTTGACATCTTCTGAGCGTGATGGTAATGTCTATTTCAGCTTTTGGACTCATCTCTAGAATTTTCCCCCGAGAACCAAATTAATCAGATCCAAACAACAGGCAAGTACCTGCACCTCAAGTTAATCTTTATATATTGTGATAATTAATTCCCTGCCTTACATGTACCCTTGATGATTACACCTAGTGTTAGAAATGTTAGATTTTCATGTCTTGAATATTGAAGTTTCTGTCTTATTTTTTATGTCGGGTGGGATAACACCTAGAAGGCATGTAGTTTACCCTTCCCCTTGTCATGTTTAATAGTTGTTGGTACACGACTGTACCTCAGCCGAATCTCGATTTCCCCTGTTTAATAGCTGTTTATGACGGCCGAATTAGCCTTATAAACCCCTACATGCCAACTATGTATTCTAAAAACAAACACAAGTTCACACAGATAGTTTCTGGTCTTGTTATATATCTTGCTGACTGATGTAGTTTTATTTCCTGTTTCGTTTAATTCTGTTTTCTCATATTCCTGTTTACAGCTTTAACTCTGAAATAATAATGTTCTGTTATGCTGTTTCTCAACATGATATTAAATATTTAATTGTCATAAATATTTAGTTTAACCTTGTTGTGCACTGTGTACTTTGCTCCTTTCCTGACTGGATCTGTTGATTTAGGCGATGATGAGGATCTTGCCCCTACTTATTATGGTCCCTATGAGGGGACTGATGATACCTATGAGGAGCCAGAACCCACCCAGGAGACCCCTGCTGCAGAGTAGCTAGTAGTAGCTATCTTTTATTTATATTCTTATCTTATTAATCGGGTTTGTCCTCGATTTCATTTTAAATTTCTGTACTTAAACATTTGAATCTGTTGTCACATTTATTTCAGTTGCAATCCTAAGTTTCAATTCTCATTATTATCTTGCCTATGTTATTTGTGAATGAGCTAGTTAGTAAATATGGATTTGACCTTGACAGCGTACTACCGCCGATTCTGCGGCGTAGGCTGGACGTACCTACGCACTCGTGCCCGAATTTTCGGGTGCGGATCGTAACACATTTTTATGGTGGCCCATGCAGGTCCTATCTTAAAATAGGGTAATACCCTAGGACAGGGTATGGAATAAGATTGAGGATTCTAGGAAAAGCTCATTTACAGTATAGGGTCCTTATTTCAATTCTTGATATCATTTCTGCTCAATTTTCCTATCGCCTTTGATTTCTAAGTATTCTATTCTGATCTTCCTATCCCTTAATCTTTCAGAATGGTCCAGACCAAGAACACAGTAGGAGGCACATCAGAACCAGCTGAGCAGAATGTGCCCGAGACTCTTGCACTCCCGCCGCCTCCATCTGTTCCGGCAGTTACCCTAGATGGGGCACAGCTACTAGGAGTGTTCCAGGGATTGGTGGAATCCCAGAAAGAACAGACTGCACTTCTGCGGACCAGCCTCTCAGAAGCTCTTAAGTCCCAGGAGTCGTCACTCAAGAGGCCAGGGAGTTCCAAAGACTTCAAGAATCTAAGACCCCTGGAATTTTACGGAACTGAGGGCATTCTCTATGCCGATGAGTGGATAGAGAATGTCGAGAGACTCCTGAAGACTGTTCGGGTCCCTGATGACCTCAAAGTGGAGTCCGCAAGCCTGTAACTGTTCGACATTGCTCGAACCTGGTTCAGAGATGAACCCCAACTAGCTGCTCCTGACATCACCTGGGAGGACTTTAAGAGACTATTCAAGAAGAAATTCTACCCCGAAGTGGCTCGGGAAGCTCTCGAAAGCCAATTCGAGAGACTGGAACAAGGTAACCTGTCTGTTGATGAATATACTGCTGAATTTAGCAGGTTAAGCCACTTTGCAGAGTACATGGTTCGTACCCCGGAGGACAGAGCCAGTAGATTCAAGAAGGGGCTGTCTCCGGATATTCGCCTTGCTGTCACCACTAGCCGAGCTCGCACCTATGAAGAAATCCTGAGCATGGCACAAGGCGTTGAAAGAGATATAGGACATAAACTGAAACGAGAGAGAGATACAGGAAATACAGGACACAACAAACGCCCTTTTCAACAACAACAACAACAACAGCAGCAGAGGGCCCCGCAGCAAACTCAGCGTCCTCTCCCTCGAGCTCCAGCACCCCAACACCAGGCTCAGGGACAGAACTAACAAGCTGCTGCTTGTAACTTTTCCCAAAAACCAGGTCATACTTGGCAAGTCTGCAGGAAGAGGCTAGGTGCCTGCCTCTACTACGGCTCAGCAGCGCATCAAATGAGGGACTGTCCAACTGCTCAAGGACGCACCGCTGTACCAAAGGCTCCAGCCCAGGCCAGGGCCCCAGCAGTACAACAGAGGGGACCCCCACTTCCAACACAACAACAACGCTTTGCTCAGCACCAGCAGCAACAGAGGGGTGCACCGCAGCAAGGCCGTGCTTATGCAATAACTCTGGAAGAAGCTAAGGCCACAGCAGACGTGATCACAGGTTCTGTGCTTATAAATTCAATACCAGCTATTACTTTATTTGACTCTGGAGCTTCACATTCATTCATGTCAGTAGATTTCCTTATGAAGCATAGCTTAATCACTAAACCCCTTAGGAATTGTTATATGATTATTACCGGTGGAGGAATCATCCCGGTTAGTGATGCCTGTAACAATTGTCCTATTACATTATGTGGAAGAGAACTGTATGCTAGACTACTTGTAATGCCAGTGCCCAGTTTTGACATTATACTGGGTATGGATTGGTTAAGTCAACATCATGCCACAATAGACTGCCACAGAGGTAGTGTAATCTTCAGGCCCCCTGACAAGCTAGAATTTGAATTTGCTAGAGGTTCTAGAGAAATGGGTAATAACAAAATTTGTGGAGCCCTAGTAACAGAAGAAGTGCCACTACCTATCATCTCTGAATACCTTGATGTCTTCCCTGAGGATCTCCCAGGCTTACCCTCAGATCGAGAAGTTGAATTCTCTATTGACTTAGTGCCAGGAGCAGCACCAGTATCTCAAAATCCCTACAGAATCAACAAAAAGGAGATAATAGAACTAAATGAGCAAATCAAAGAACTAGAAGACAAATGCTTCATTAGGTCTAGTGTCTCACCCTGGGGAGCTCCAGTATTATTTGTGCCAAAGAAGGACGGAACATCCCGAATGTGTATTGACTATAGGGCATTGAATGCCTTAACCATTAAGAATAAGTATCCCATGCCCAGGATAGATGACCTATTTGATCAGTTGAGTGGAGCCCGGGTATTTTTAAAGATTGATTTGAGGTCCGGTTACCACCAAGTAAGGGTGAGAAAGGAAGACATCCCTAAAACTGCTTTCAATACCCGGAACGGACACTACAAATTCTTAGTAATGCCGTTCAGGTTGACGAATGCTCCAGCAGTTTTTATGAACTTAATGAACAGAGTTTTCCAGCCATATCTAGACAAATTTGTAGTGGTCTTTATTGATAATATTTTGATCTACTCCAAGACCCCCGAAGAACATGAAGAACATTTGAGGTTAGCATTGGAGACTTTGAGGAAGGAAAAACTTTATGGAAAATTATCTAAATGTGCTTTCTTCCTAGACAAAGTAGAATTCTTGGGACATGTTGTGACTGGAGATGGAATAGCAGTAGATCCTAAGAAGATAGCTGCAGTAGAATCCTGGCCCACTCCAGACTCTGTAGCAGAGATTAGAAGCTTCCTGGGGCTAGCTGGATACTATCGGAAGTTTGTGAAGGACTTTGCAAGAATTGCTGAGCCCATGACAAAATTAACAAGGAAGGATGAAGAGTTCACCTGGACCGATGAATGTCAGCATGCTTTTGAGGAATTGAAGAAAAGGCTGACTACTGCCCCTATTCTAACCTTACCTTCTGGAACCAGAGGTTTCGCTATTTACAGTGATGCTTCTGGAAAAGGTCTAGGTTATGTTTTAGAGCAGAACAAGAAAGTAATAGCATATGCCTCTAGACAGCTTCGACCTCATGAAAAGAACTATCCAACTCATGATTTAGAATTGGCAGCTGTCATTTTTGCTCTTAAGCTATGGAAGCATTATCTTTATGGAGAAAAGGTAGAAATATTTACAGACCATAAAAGTTTAAAATATATCTTCACCCAGAAAGAGCTAAACATGAGGCAAAGAAGGTGGCTGGAACTAATGAAAGACTTTGATATCACCCTTCAATATCATCCTGGGAAGGCCAATATAGTTGCTGATGCTCTAAGCAGGTATCCTATGGCGATGTACTTGACTATGGACAGACACCTGCTAGAGGACTTGGAAAGTTTAGGTATTGAAGTAATCATCCCAAGAAAAGAAGGCTAAATGATGAACTTGCAGATTCAGTCTACTTTAATAGACAAGATCAAGGAGGCTCAGTTTCAAGACGAAGGCCTGCGAAGCCTCCGAGGACAAGTACAAGCTGGATTAGTGGAAGATTTCAGAATTCATGAAGATGGATCACTGAGGCATGGCGATAGATTATGTGTACCTCAAGGAGACATAAGAGAAGAAGTTATGCAAGAGGCGCACAGATCGTAATACTCTATACATCCAGGAGCCAACAAGATGTATAAGGACCTGAGGACGCATGTTTGGTGGTATGGCATGAAAAGAGAAGTAGCCAGGTTCGTATCTCGTTGTTTAGTGTGCCAGCAAGTCAAGGCAGAAAGATAAAGACCTGGAGGATTGCTTCAACCACTACCCATTCCGGAGTGGAAGTGGGAACATATCACAATGGATTTTGTTTTCGGTCTTCCAAGGACACCTAGTGGAAAGGATGCAATCTGGGTGATAGTAGATAGACTGACCAAATCTGCTCATTTTCTACCTTTCAAAGTGGGACTATCTACAGAAAAGCTGGCAGATTTATATATCAGATATATTGTTAGGCTGCATGGAGTTCCAGTAAGTATTGTCTCCGACCGAGATTCAAGATTCACCTCTCACTTCTAGAAGAGCTTACAAGCCAGCTTGGGGACGCAACTCAAATTCAGCATGGCTTATCATCCCCAAACCGATGGACAATCAGAACGTATAATCCAGACACTTGAAGATATGCTCCGTACATGTGTTCTGGATTTTGGAGGATCCTGGAAAGACTATCTACATCTGGTGGAGTTCTCTTATAATAACAGTTACCAGGCAAGTATTGAGATGACTCTATTTGAAGCTCTGTATGGACGAAGATGTCGTACCCCGCTATCATAGGACGACGTTGGCGAAAGAGCCCTGCTGGGACCAGAGATGGTGATCGATTCAGCTAAGAAGGTAAAGCAAATAAGGGACAGACTTCGAGTGGCTCAAGACAGGCAATGACATTGGGCAAATAGCCACCGAAGGCCCTTGGAATTTGAGGTAATTAAATTTATAAAATTCAAGTCAATTTAAACATTTTGATTATGGAACTAAGACTTGATTATGACTTTGTTAAAGGTTGGAGAACTGGTATTCTTGAAGATTTCCCCGACACGTGGCACCATTAGGTTCGGAAGGAGTGGAAAACTCAGCCCAAGATTTATTGGACCTTTTGGCATTCAGGAGAAAATCGGAGAAGTGGCATACCTACTGGCATTGCCACCCTCTCTAGATGGAGTCCATAACGTCTTCCCCGTGTCGCAGCTGAGGAAGTACGTGTCAGACCCCAGCCACATTTTGGATCACTCAGAGCTCGAAGTAGGCCCAAGTCTGACTTACCAAGAGCAACCCGTGGAGATACTGGATCGATCGGAGAAAGTTCTACGGAACCAGGTTATCTCCCTGGTTCGCGTAGCTTGGAAGCACCATTCTCCCGACGAATCCACCTGGGAGCGAGAAGACGAGATTAGAGAGCGATACCCCTATCTTTTTGAACCCTGAGGTATATTTAATTTTTCCGGCCTTTTCTTTTTGTCCCATTGTTATTCTTAAATTTTGAGGACAAAATTTTTGTAAGTTGGGTAGGTTGTAAACCCCCCTGAATTTTCAAATTATTAAATCTTGAATTTTTCCCAATTTTCTGGAATTTTCTGGGAATTTTTTGAAATTAAAATCAAGATTTTTAATTAATAAATGATTTTTAAATTGTTAATAAATAATAGTAAAATATCATGAAAATAACATTTTTGGGTGTAAAATGGAAAATTGGACTTAGGGTAATTTTTCTGGATTTTTCTGGGCCTCAGACCTATTTTTAAATACCTAAAAACTATTTTAATTAAATTAATTAATTAATTATCTATTTATTTATTTATTATTATTTATTTTATTTTATTTTTCTTTTTTTCTTCTCTCAGCCCAGCCCGCCCTGGCCCATTGGGCCGCGGCCCAGCCCGCTCCCTCAGCCCAGACCCAACCCTATCGGGTCGGATCGGGTTCAACCGAACCCGACCCGCCGTCAGCCAACCCACGACCCAGCCCCACGTTTCCCCCCCGCGTCCAGCGCCGGCCACCGCGCGCAGCGCCGCGCGTTCCGCGCCCAGCCCCACGTCGCCCCCTCCGCTCCGCCTTGCCCGGCCCCCCTAACCGCCGCCTCCCCCTATTTAAGCCACCCCCTTGATCGTCTTCCTCCTCCAGCCTCCTCCCTCTCAAAACCCTAACCCTAGTCGTCGGCGCCGCCCTAGCCGCCACGCTCCACCACCCTCGCCGCCGTGAGCCCCAGCGCCGTCCTCCTCCCTCGACGCCGCCTCCTCCTCCTCCGGCCCCGACCGCAACAGCCGCCAGCAGCAACAGCACCCAGCCGCAGCAGCCAGTGCCGCCGTCCCCGCACCGCCGCGCCGCCCCAGCGCCGTTCTCCGCCGCCGTGCCGACCACCGGCCACCGACACAGGAGTCGGACACAGTAAACCCCAGCCCACTTTACTGTGCAGTGGACACAGTAACAGTGTCGTGTCGGACACGTGTCGGACACGGCTCGACCCTGATTTTTGGGTCCCCTTCAGGTGCGTGTAACTTTCGCCTCGTAGCTCCGTTTTCAATTCCGCAAATTGCGTTATGAAGCCTGTTTGACCCTCTCGGTGTCCGGATAAACTGTTTGGGGCATCGCATCCTGTGGTGATCGCACACCGCGATCCAAAAACAGGAAAAACTAGACCCTGTTTCACCCCGGAACTGAGTGCGCCCCGCCAAACGGGACGACTTGGTCGCGTGCGGTCTTCACAGATACGTGCGCGTCATCGATACGGACGTGTGAGATTTCGTGGAAGCTGATTCGGGTGTGCGTGCACACCGGAATCAACGCGTATCCGCGGACATCGCCCCGTATCCGACTTTTCGGCAATTCGTCCTAACTTCTTGTACACTCGTCAGATCGAGACGAAACTTATGCCATCGGACTCGTAGTGATACGCTGGTCCTGTGGGTCAAGTTTGGTTCAATTCTCAGAACGTTGACGAAATCGCCTGTCGTGGGCCCCACAGGCCCCGCTCGACGGGCGATTTTGTGTTCGGCTCATCGGAATCCAAATCTGGAAGTTCCGTTGGGTTCATATTAGCATTCCTGACCTGTTGACACTAAGTTTGGTGAATTTGGAGACCATTGACCCGGACACGTTTTTCGGTGCAAAGCGGGCCCACCGGCGGACCCTATTTTGACCCGAAACTTCCGTTTTTGTCCTTGTCTCCAAATTGGATCCAAGGACAGGTATTTTTAGCTATTTGACATCTTCTGAGCGTGAAGGTAATGTCTATTTCAGCTTTTGGACTCATCTCTAGAATTTTCCCCCGAGAACCAAATTAATCAGATCCAAACAACAGGCAAGTACCTGCACCTCAAGTTAATCTTTATATATTGTGATAATTAATTCCCTGCCTTACATGTACCCTTGATGATTACACCTAGTGTTAGAAATGCTAGATTTTCATGTCTTGAATATTGAAGTTCCTGTCTTATTTTTCATGTCGGGTGGGAGAATACCTAGAAGGCATGTAGTTTACCCTTCCCCTTGTCATGTTTAATAGCTGTTGGTACACGACTGTACCTCAGCCGGATCACGATTTCCCCAGTTTAATAGCCGTTTATGATGGCCAGATTAGCCTTATAAACCCCTACATGCCAACTATGTATTCTAAAAACAAACACAAGTTCACACAGATAGTTTCTGGTCTTGTTATATATCTTGCTGACTGATGTAGTTTCATTTCCTGTTTCGTTTAATTCTGTTTTCTCATATTCCTGTTTACAGCTTTAACTCTGAAATAATAATGTTCTGTTATGCTATTTCTCAACATGCTATTAAATATTTAATTGTCATAAATATTTAGTTTAACCTTGTTGTGCACTGTGTACTTTGCTCCTTTCCTGACTGGATCTGTTGATTTAGGCGATGATGAGGATCTTGCCCCTACTTATTATGGTCCCTATGAGGGTACTGATGATACCTATGAGGAGCCAGAACCCACCCAGGAGACCCCTGCTGCAGAGTAGCTAGTAGTAGCTATCTTTTATTTATATTCTTATCTTATTAATCGGGTTTGTCCCCGATTTCATTTTGAATTTCTGTACTTAAACATTTGAATCTGTTGTCATATTTATTTCAGTTGCAATCCTAAGTTTCAATTCTCATTATTATCTTGCCTATGTTATTTGTGAATGAGCTAGTTAGTAAATATGGATTTGACCTAGACAGCGTACTACCGCCGATTCTGCGGCGTAGGCTGGACGTACCCACGCACTCGTGTCCGAATTTCCGGGTACGGGTCGTGACACCCGGTTCTGACATCTGTAATATCGTTACCTTTCGTAAAGCCGCATAATAGGGAGGTACTATGAATAAGTTATAACCATCGATAAAGCTCAGCGCCTTCCGGCAAGCAAGTACACCCGAATATACCCATTCCATTATGTGATAACATCGGAGAAAGGCGTCCCCTTGTTCGGTGTCCTCCTGCAGGTCAGGATTCATTATGACAGAATGATGCAGGATCATCTAACCCATCAAATAGAGATAGGGTAACTCCACTCATGGGAAGTAACCTTTATTCCCCTCTTTCGGTGTCAAAATTTTAACAAACTCTCATAGCCCGCGATGAATGTTTTAAACCATTGCCGGGAGGAGAGCTAGCCGATGACCGAAAACAAGATTTACAGCCGATAAAATAAGGTTCCTATTAACACTTTCCAAAGAGACAGAGCTGCCAGAAACCACGCAGGTACGCAACCCATATCATTAGATATCCCACGAGTGCCACTTTCAGAGATAGTTCAAACATGTCATGAGCAAAAAAATATAAAGTCTCAGAACTCGACTTGCCATTGGTATCTATCATATGGTTCTTCTCGATCAAAGAGGCCATTAGGTCCTTTATATACTTTAGTCAAGAGGCCTAGCGCATAGAGCGACGTCCATCCTCATCTCCAACCAGAGGCTTCTTGAAAAGGTATCGTTTCCAGATACTAGCATAGGAGAAGCCCCTATCTTTTTCAGACAATGGCCCACTTGGTGATGGCACAATAATTCATTGTACACGACAATCATTTTAGGGTTGCTCGTCTCCAAGGCAGTAAGCTCCTTGTTATAAGGAGTGTACTCCTCATATGACTTAGTGCCCCATGCAAGCTTGGAGACCTCGTGCATCTCATGAAGGGCCAGTGCTATTTCTCTGTCAGGCGTAAAGATTGTTCCCAAATGACAATTGTACATTTCTATCAAAGTAAAGAACATACTGCGATTCACTCCCACCCCGTAATGAGTGGCCCTCAGATCATAATACAGACCAAGGTTCTCCAGGTCTGCCTCATAGGTGGTGAGAATCCATGTAGTCAGGTCTATCCACTTTTGGTCAATATGAGTCCGACTGGTCCCTCGAATAGAACACGGCGGGTAGGAAAAATTATGCTCCAAAATTCGATTAGCAAAAGTTGAAGCACCAAAGACCTGATGTTCTGGGGCCAACTCACTATCCAAGTTTCTAGGACTTAACAGCCGCAGGGAGTAAGAAGGCCCATCCCATGCAAACCCGAAAGTGTTCCTCTGGGGAGTACTCATCAAAATCTAGAAGTGGATGACTAGCATCCCGGCTTAGGTAGGAGTAAGCTCCCAATTCAAGTTCCTATTGGTGGCTAGACTTGTAAAAGCCGAGAGTGGAAGATGACGTTTAATCTTGGGGATGTGCATCTTTACATCCTTGGCCTCGAAAGAACACTCCTCCTTGAATTTCAGCTGTGCATTATCGTGGGCAATCAAGCCGTCGCCAAACAAAATTTGGCGTTTCAAAAAGAATTCTTCAGAACCACCAGCCACGACATCTTTCCTGGGTCCATCAGGCATTGAAGAAAGGTAAAACCTTGGTCAACAATGAGGTTCATCCTTTCAGAAGGCTGACCCACAAAAATAAGAGCTTTGGCCTGGTTAACCACTTTCTCGACAAAATCCAAGCCTAGTATACTCAAGGCTCGGCCAAAGAGGATCTTGCCCAATGAAGGCACGACTATTGATACAGCATTGACAAACCAAGCAGGATGTCAGAATCCAGAAAAATATAGAATTAAACAAGTGCGCATCAAGCAAAAATGTGCGCATCTGTTGCTACTCGGCGCATCATGTGCGAAGCAACAATACATGATCCCTTCGCACATCTCGTAAGAACGGTGCATCAAAGTCAAAACTGACCTTTCCCATAAAATGCAAGGAAGGGATACGCCTGGCATTTCGTCACATGCTTTACGATAGGCATAATAAGACAATCTTGTCCATGCACAAAAGATAGGTTAGCTTCTGCCGTATCTGCAAGACAATGCTAAAAGGCTATGTCAATTGACCTCAGCAGTGATGGGTCTGCACATACTTCGATAGGGTGGGAACCATCCATGCATCAGACGATAAAAAAAGAAACAAAAAAAATGAAGGAAGGTTCAAATCTAAAGAAGAGGTGCGAAAGGTCATACCCGCTATTTCCTTTGACAACCCCCCTCACATCTCTTATATTGACTCCTCGACGGTCGAATCAGCTACAGCCTTTCCCCCCTTTGCTTTTCCTTTTTCCTTTCCTTTAGGGGCCATGGCAGCAGAAGGAGGTTGAGAATAGGAGAAATCAGAAAGAGAAGGAAGAAGGGGCACAACAGCTAAAGAGTTCTCTCTTTCCTGCTTTAGAACCCTTATATATAGGAGTGGACGGGCGGTGGTAAAGATAGGCGACCGGTTCTTCGTTCCCAATAAAATTTTAATGAATTAACGAATGGCACCTTGGGAAGACCAGGGGACACGCGTCAGTGCAAGATCCCAAGAGATCCGCCCGAAAGTCAAAACTCCATTGCTAACTTGACGCCATGTTAGTAGCAAGGCAATAAAGCTTCGTCCGATGTGCCAAACATCTAATATGCCAAAAAATTGATGCGCCAAACATCTAATGCGCTAGAAATCTAATACGCCAAACATCTAGTGCGTCAAATGTCCCGATGTGTCAAATAGAGATGTTTTATAATTTTACTACAGTAATTTATGTGCCTATATCTCCCATGCTTCTGTTCAAAGTATTATAAACTTAAAACATATAAAGTTTAAGTTCAAAAACTTTGAAGGAGGTCTTATAGAAGCATGAAAAATCTATACCATGCGCCAAAGTGATCCACAGCCGTGTGTCAAGGTAATCTGGAGTTATGCGCCAACAACAGTTTGAGTAGTATTACCATGTGCCAAAGCATTGCCATACTCCACTACTACTCTAGTGTTCCCATGTACCGAACCAGTGCCAAGCACCGTTACTACTCTAGTGTTCCCATGTGCCAAAGCAGTGCCATGCACCACTACTACCCTAGTGTTCTCATGTGCCAAAGCAGTGCCATGCGCCACTATCCATTGATTTTTATGCGCCACTACTCCATTGATCTTCATGCGCCACTACTCTATTGATTTCCATGCACCGAGCGACAATGTTCCGAAGGTGCAATCACAGCCATTAAAATTAGAGCCTGACACATGTCACAAGTATTGTGGGCATCAGCAACCCTAGATATTGACTTACCATATGGCAGCCTTAATGTTGCATGCGCCATCATGAGGACATGCGCCTATGTGTAATCCGCACATGTATGCCCCTACGTGAAGCCTTCTTAAGGCTATAAATAGTGGGTATTTCCTAAGCAAAAAAGGATGACATACAAACAAGTACCACCATCGTGAGAAGGAGAAAAATATAGGAGTGCCAAAGCCTCATCAACCTCCTTTGTCCCGGATCATCAACGGAGTAAAGGAGCCGTTGTAGTGCTCGATCCCCACTATCACATTTGCCCAGATTTTTTTATTGTACTTAGATCCTTCTGTGCTAGGGATTCTCTTGTACTGTTTGTCAATTCCCAATAAATTAAACGTTCGTTCAACTTTACGCAACCTATTATTTTTTGTCAATGTCGATAAGGCTCATGGCGAGATCCGACATATAGCGAGATCAGGCGCATGACACAATGGGCGTATAGCACAGAGCACATATACGAAATAGTCATACCCACAACATCCATGCGCCCAGAAAGCTAGGCGCATATCGCACATACTGCGAACAAGGGTCTGCGACACAAACTTCTTGTTGTTTGGCATTGCTCCCATATTGATCCTTTGTCGCATAGGACTTCATCGTCCCAGAACAATGACGATACCAAAGAAAAACTCCAAACTTATTTTCTTCATAAAATTCTCATTTTAACTCCAAATTAAGTGTAACAAAAGTCAAAATCGTACAAAATTTAATTCTCTACAACATGGAACAACTATTTTTTCGAAAATACAAAGTTTTTAGGGATTATTTCAATAAAATAATTTAAAACAATAACATTGAAACTTAGATCTACTCCAAAATACCTATCAAACCTGAAAATACCAAGCACTAAAGATGGATAAAATCATAAGATACATATTATAGACTAATAATTTGTAAGAAAAATCAAAGAACTAAAATTTTCATTGTTACTCCATTTGTGCAAAATGTACTTACCTAGCTCCAAGAAGAAGAAAGAGAAAAAAATATAGAAATAAGGGAAGAGAGAGAAAGAAAGGTTTATGTCACATACGTTCCCAGATTTCGTATTTTTGATTTATGAGATTGAAAATTTTCTTGAAAAATATTCATGTTATATTTTACATATTGGTTCTGTCCTATATGTTGTATTTTGTATGCATGGATTTGTGTTGATTAGGAGAGACTACCCGTGACCAGTAGTAACACATTGGCAATTGCCATGGACATGTACTAGGACCACTATATAGAATAGATACCTGACCTGGTTCACACTTTGAACCACTGAGTCTATCTTGGATGGTTGAATGCATGAGGATTAGTCATGACTAGATTACCCTTCCTCCCCTTTAGTGTATATATATATATGTGTGTGTGTGTATGTGTGTGTGTGTGACTTTTCTCTTTACTCTCTTATTCTTCTTCATTTTCTACTTTCCTTCTTCCTTCCTCCATGCTCCTTCCCTAACCAACCGAAACCCTAACCCTATTCCCGGCTCAAAGAAGAGGTTTGTGGCTCATTGGAGAATAAAGACTAGGTATCCACATGGGAAGTACATCTAAATTGGTAAAGACATGATTTTTGGATTTTTGCATATATGTAGTAATTAAAAAATGTGTTTGATAAAAAATATTCTTCTTATTATTCTCTTCTATTTTAGTTCTTAGTGTTTTTTATTTTAATAGACAATTTTAAGTAGATCGGAGTTTTAAAGTTACGATTTTTCAGGAGTTTTATGAGTTTTCCTTAGTTTTGATCTATTAAAACATAGTATTATTGAAAACCAATAATTCTATATGGTAGAGAATTCAATTTCAGGCTTTTTTGGCTTTTGATTCACTTGATTTGGAGTTAAAATAAATATTTCTAATTTTTGGAGCTTTTTCATGGAGTTCTTGGTGTTCTGGACGATGAAGTCCATGCGCGCAAGGAAGGCCAGGCAGTAGAGATGCCATACGTCTGGAACTCCCTCCGCAGACCCTTCGTAGTGTGCGCATCTCTTGTGAAGCGCATGAATGTTTGCATGCGCGCTCTGAGCCATGCGCCCGAACAAGCCATGCGACATTTTTTGCTTTGGGACAGATTTCTCCATGTGCCTGAGGGTACATGCACCAAGCCGCCGTGCGCCTAGCACTGGACGACTAACTTGCCATGTGCATTTTTATGATCATGACTTACTATGCGCTAGTCCGCTATGCTTCAGGCTTATCTCTGCTGCAATATTGTGTACATACGCCATGGACCATGCGACAAGCCTTGCCATACGACTTGTATATGCGCCATGCAGCAGACTGCTATGAGATTTTCCATCCACGCATTTCCTATGCGTGCATTTGTACCCAAGCGACTCTATGCGCATGTTTTGCTAGATTTTGGAGCTTTTATTGGATTTTGTGATTCTATGTGTTTATCCTAGTAATTGCAAGTATGATAGACTATCTTACCTATGAGTCTGATCCGATTATGCGAAGAACTTGACCATGTGCCAAGTGACTATATTACTTATGTGCATGATTTTGCTTATTTTGTTGTTCTGTTTGGCTTCGTCGATTTTCTTGGATTATTTTGATTCTATGTGTGAAACTGATGAGTAGTGAGTGTTATTGAATTCAGTACCTGCCAATTGGACTCGGACTAGTATATTAATTACCCTTGTTCGTCGGATAGGGTTAGGGGTATAGTTCTACTTGGGAGACGGTCCGCAATACCGGTCCTTGTTTGATTTAAGGATTTTTGATCGGCTCAAGAGTGGTTCATGCATTTTCCTTACTTTTGTCCGATGATCCAATTCGAGGACTTCATGTGATAGACCTAACTATGTGCTAAGCTTAGACTATATCTGACCCGACCAACATGATGTGTCTTAAATTAATAAGGATTTCACTCGATTCACTACCAAAATAAGTCATATTAGCGACGTTTAAAAACCTTGCTAAAATGGTAAAATATGTCGCTAAATAAATTTAGTGACATAGTTAGCGAAGTTTAGTTGTTGACGCATTTTAGCTAGTCGCTGACAAGTAAAACGTCGCTACATGTTGCTATAGCGATGTTTGTTGGCGCCGTTATGACGTCGCCATATTTTTTAATGTAGCGACGGTTTGTGTCTCCCCATCGCCATATTAGCGTCTCTTTACGTGTCGGTAAACTTTGCCAATATTTTTATTATTGGCGACATGTTACGACAAATGCAGCTACGTTTAGCTGACATGGCAAATATTACCATGTCAGATCCGCGACATTTAACGACTCGTAGCGACGTTACTGGTATAGAGTAGCGACATTACGATACCTGTTAGCGATGCAAAAAATGTCATAAAAAGTCGCTAATTTAAAAAAAATTTAAAAATGCATCTTGTATATTATTCATACTACATTCTCCCTGCAGTTTATCAATTCACAGTTTATATTATTAGACCTGGATCAATCGTCCGTTGATTTTTTTTGGTTCGTCGACCCCTTCGGTAGAACACTCAACACCGATAAATTTATATACATTTAATATAAATAATAAAGTAAAATTTAAAGAAATAGACACATTGAAATTATAAACTAAGTCCGAATATAAATATCCAGTAAGTATCATAACTGGTACTGAGTGTCAATAAATAAAGTCTGAAACACTATCTGAAATTAATACATAAATGACCCAAGATTATAGGACAAAAGTCTGAAAATAAATAAACTGTCCTAACTAGGACTATTGTTGATTCAGAGGAGGAGGAGCATCGCGGCAAGCCTAGGAGATGAGCCTGTCCAAAGAACAACTACTGCTGATCAGAAGGAGGAGGAGCACCGTCGCAAATCTGGTTTATCAACGAGGCCCACTGATCCGGTGAAATCATCAGGGCACCCGATGGAGGAGTTTGTATAGTCGATGTAGATGTCGATACCGGTAGACCAGGAGGACGTATCTGCTCCAACTCTGTTAATCGAGCATTGAAAGTATCTATAAAAAATAATATCCTCACAGTGCTCTACTCTACTGATTGGCTTATTTGAACCTGTGTCATCTGCAGCCTCGTCAGTGTATTGCTATTATCTATAAGTGACCCCTGTAGCGTCGTTACATTGCTCTCAATTGACGTTGCCAGGTCCCTCAGCTCCGCTATGCTACGCTCAAGCGAATCAAAACATGTTACGATCATCATATCATCCCTTCTTTGGTATGGGCTGCGACGTAATCCTCTGTACTAACTCGTCATGCAGAGATGCAATCTGATGGTTAACTCTCTCCTGATGGGCTTGTACCAACTCCTGAAAGAACTGTGTGGTATGAATACCGACAAAGGGGGTCATAGAGGACTGCAACGCAACATAGGTGTCGTAGGATCTCGTACCGTAGTACGTAACCCTCTGCAGACCACCCACAGCAGTCATCCACAGCTCATTAGGCAATAGAGTTGGGTGGGAAGGGGCTGCAGGAAACTACCGGCCTCTCCCTGTGTGGGCTGAGTTGAGCGCTCATGGAGCCAAAGATACTCATCCTAAAAAATATGTATCTCTCAATAAGCGTACTACTTACTATGCACTCGTCATGCATAATTGTTAATATATATCTAAGGTACTTATTACTAACTACATGAATATTTATTTGTATTTTTCTAAGTTATATTAAAATTAACAAAAGATAAATAAATACTTAGGTAGCATTGTGTGGTCATCTCATCGATGAGCTATCTGCGCTTCGTATGGATGTCTAAGAAGAGTGTCACCCTGTTAGCATCCTCACCCTTCTGGACCTGTTAAAAAATATATTGTATGTTACTAAAATTAAATATTTTATTCTACTTTGATTAAAATATTATGTATACAATGAAATACATACCATGCGATAGAAATGTTCCGTCATCGAAATCGACCCACCATACCACTTTTCTGCCTTCTTACTGGCCGCCTTCGCCTTCTCCGACTTTTCTTTATACCTGGGATCGTTAAATCTTGTTGTCATCATAGTCTACTGCTCAGTTGTGATCCAACCATGGATTGATTGTCCCAAAGTAGCACGATCCTTCTGGTCACGGATCGCATCAAGAATTATTTTAGCGGAGATGGAGGGAAATATTTTCTCGATCTTGTCAGCCTGGTGTGGAGGATAGAAATATATTTTCTACAAGAATTAATTTAGTAAGTTATCTAAAAAATAACAAATTAGATAATTGATAGTAAAACCAAATTTACTATTACTTGAAGTGCGCAAACCAGAATGCCTTTCTCTCGTTGGGGACATCGAGTAGTTGATTCAAGGGCCACCATAGTTGTCCCTCAAAATACACCCCAAGGCTCTTTGTACCATCGAGGGATGATATATATACATAGATAATTATATTTAAGAAAAAGTGAATATATATTCATACATGTGTAAAAAAACTAAAACTAATTAACTTACCATCAGCCCAAATCTCCATCCTTATCTCGTCTAGAGGAGCACACGAAGGATCACTTTGAATTCCATCATACGAAGGCATAGTCGACTGGGCCTCGTCCATCTGCTCCTCTTTCTCTATGGCACCGTCAGCAGGAGGAACAGTAGACGAGGGAATAGTCTCAGGCCTGGAACTGCTCTTCCCAGGAGTTCTGCCACGTACCGTCGACGGAGTCGGGGATGTGACTGATCGGTATACTGGAGTATCCGGAGATGAGGATCAGTAACCTGTAGCCGATACCGAAGGAGCACTTTGTCAATCGAAGGAGCCTCTCCCTCGGTACGATCTGTGTCGTCCTTCTATACTTGATAATAACATATAATGATAAAAAAATAAAATATATAGAGAAGGAAATCTAATTTCTCAAGTTGTAAACAAGTATAGATACTAACCATAAGTCTAATCCCAAAAGATAATACATTCAGAAAGATAATACATCCAATCAGAATGATAATACATCCACGAAGTCTAGGTAATCAATAAGTTTAGATAATACATCAACAAAGTCTAGAAAGATAATAACTATAAGTCTATCATATAACTCTAAATGGATTTTATTTTATTTTCAATCCTTTTCTGAAAATTTATCTTCTTCGTTTTCCTTGTCCTCCTCTTCCTCTTCCTCCTCATATTCACTTTCATCGACTTCGTCTTCCTCAACCGATAATTCTACCTATTTTACATGATTAGACGTGTAATAAGGAACTTTCGTTAAGTCTACATCTACAATATTAGTTACAATAGGTAGCTCATCCTCCCGGTAAGCTATTTCGTTAACGTCAATGGTATTTCTAGATTTCATCTTCCATTTTATCCACCAGTCCGACCTCGTTATTCCCCGTTTAGGATAAGTTATGAAGTACACAGGCTAAGCCTGACTTGATAGGACAAATGGTTCATAGCCTTGATATCGACGATGGTAGTTTATATCCACAAGACTATGCTTGTCTATTTTCCAACCTTGATCTTGGATCAAATCGAACAAATCATACCTGAATAACACGATCTTAACAGGATCTGATCCAAAATTATATGTCAACTCCACAATCTCCCTTATGATGTCATAGAAATCATTGCCGGGATTGACATCTTTGTAGCTCGAAGATTTAATACACAAACAACTATTTTTCTTAGAATCGAGATACAAGAAGTTGTCACTTATCGGGACTTTTGTTGACTTGAACCTAAACCCATTCACATAGTAGCTTGGCCAAATTTTGACGGTATAAATTGGTCCTTTGGCTAGAGTTCTAATAGACTTATTCTTGAGTGTTGTGTTGGGACGATCAACCTAAATACCAAGGAAATAAATTTTAAGTTAAACGTTCTGTTAATTATTGTGTAAGTGCATACACAAAAAGATCCTTACATATGCACTCAAACAAGAAGGGAACGAAGTCCCATTTCCTATTTTGCTTATTCATCTATTATGTATGGTCTCATCGACCTCACATCATCATTAAATGTGCTTAAAACAACAAATATCGTCCGATTAGTGTAATAATATTAGTGTATACTACTACATTAAGATGACTTAAATATTGACATTTTAATTACTTACTCCTCTAGCTTCTCCACTTCATCCTCGTCATAGTTGATTAATATATAACTGAGCAGTCCTTAGCTCATCGTCATTCAGATATCTCTTCTTTATTTTGCCCGAAGGCTTACCGAAAGCATTGAATACTTTTAGTATTGCATGATTAGATTCCTGATATCCATTATCATTTCTTGGTGCTCTTTTCTATTAGTACAACATGCGATTTGAAATACATCGAGAAAAATTTTGTAATCTTCTCAAGAACATAGGCTTCACTAATAGAACCCTCGACCCGTGCCTTATTTTTTACCTTTCTTTTAGGTAGTTCAGTTGATGCTCGAACGAATACATCTACCGATAACCGATAGGCCCACCAACACATGCCTCATAGGAAAAATGAATTGGCAAATGCTCCATGGAGTCGAAGAATCCAGAGGGAACACCCATTCAAGGTTGCACAGTGTTACCGCAATGTCCTTCTCTTGCTCTTTTAGACGATCGACGAGCAACTTGGTAGAACAATAATCTCTTAAGAATATGCTAAGCTCTATAAATTGATCCCAAACTACCATCAGAATTAACCTCTCCATGAATACGTGATAGTCGTGGCTCTTCATACCCATCAGTTTATTCTCCTACGGGTCGACATATCTTCTCATATTCGAAACGTATTCGTCTAGAAATTTGAGGCCCTGAATCCACCTACAAAGTCTTCATTTATCTTCCTTGTCCAGTGAAAAAAATTTCTTAGGTTGCTTATACTTCCCATTCCCTTCATCTATCAAATGCAACGCAGGGCGTCTGCATATTTCTTCTAAGTCCAACATGGCCTTGGGATTGTCTTTCGTCTTTCCCTTTATGTTTATCACAGTATTCATTATTTTATCAAAAATATTCTTCTTTAAAATATTTTTCTAGATATGCATGATATCAAGGTTATGTCTGATCAGATTGGTGGTCCAATATGGCAGGTCCCAGAATATGTTCCTCTTCGTCCAGTTATGAGTGTGACCAAATCTATCCTACTTGTACTCCTTAGTAGTCTCTTTGATAGCACTTTGTAAATCTTTAACCTCTTCCCATTTCGTGTCTTCGGGCCACCTTGGAGGTGGATTTGCCTTCTCCACAATGCCGATATGAAATGTATTCAGTTCCTCCATAACGGATGAGCCGACGGCAGAAATTATCGATGATAATAAAAAAAGTATAGTTCTTCTATTTGTTTCAAACAAACATACTTAGTATGGTCCATGAAATAAGGACGTGAGAGACGACCATGAGTACTCTATCCTAATAACATGCCATAAGCTGAAAAGTCGTTGATGGTCCACATAAGTGCTGCCCTCATCTGAAAATTCTTCTTTTTGGAAATATCGTACGTGTTGGCGCCTATATTTGTATATCACGTGGATATCATATACCATGGTACACAATATCACATTGATACTCTCTTGTATCTTGATACTAGGATATAGTTTCAAATACCATGACACAAACTATACTTAATACGGACTCTCCTGAAGACACACTTACACACACGATACACTGGTACAATTACACCATCAGCCATACAAGGACACTCTACCACTCGACACTCATATACACTACTAATTGACACTAGTGTGTGTGTGTCCATATGATACTAAATTTATAATAAAACTTATATTAAACTACTATATAGTATAGTTATAATCAAATATAGAATATATATCTAAAAGGACACACATGAAGACAAATAGCTATGTACTACCCAAATTCCTAATTATGAAACCAAATTTCCAAATTATGCAACCAAATTTCCATATTAACTATGGTGTGTGTCCGTGTCCATGCTTGGCTACATGTGTGTCCGTGTTAGTATGAATCATGTCATGTTGCTCTGCTACCTAAAAATAATACGAATTATGTCCTATGTGTCTTGAGATGTGTCCTGTGCGTGTGTCTCTGTGTCAGGGTTAGGGTTGTGTCTTTTATGTGTGTGTCCTGGTTGTGTCCAGCTCAGGGATTGGGTTTACCGAGCGAGAAGGAAAGGAGGAGGAGTTTTAAGCCCCAGTATCAAAATACGGAGGCGGACATGACCAACTACCCAGTATAAGGTACTATATGTCGTACGACGACCACGAATGTAACTAGACAATGGGGTGTATACTACAAGCAAGTCATTTAGAGTTATACAGTACATCTATTATCTCAATCAGTCAAGTAAGAACAATAAACATAAAGCATATATGACAAGGAAGTAAGATGACCCAAACATCCTGCCATAATATTTTGGAAACCAGTTGTACAAAATAAAAAGTTGGTAGAGTAGCCAAAGTATATGACCATGATGAGCTGCAGTCTTATTAATTACAATTATGTAAAAAAAACTAAATATCCAGATTTATGGCTAATAAGTAACGATGGGTAAATACCGAAAAATATTAAAATATATGATTAATGAGCAGGGAAGAAGAAACCCACTCGTGCCTTTCAGCGACCACCCGCCTGGTGCACGCCATCAGGAAGGGGAAAGTAAGCTGGATCATCTGAAACTGGCTCAAAATCTGGCCTTACAAAACCAGTGGGGTTAGACCCCAAATAAAAAGTACCACAAAGGAAGCACAAAAAGATGAAAAAATTGAAAGCAATATATGGGAATAATATAGGTTCTGTATCGTAGTTTTGGTCCATAGTTTATCTTGGCATAATAGCCCAACCCTACAACCAAACAAGGACAAGGGTTGAACCATCACACTATGATAATCCATGTCATTATACTACTAACAAAATAATACAATCACAACCAAGTTCAGTTATATAACGGCCAATCAATTGTACGTCTTGCTACTGTGGAGTTTGAGTTATCTCAGATTAGATGCATAAGAGAACTCCTCAGATCGTAAGCTATTTAGCGGGCACTTGTATATTATGCATCGGTTCCTCGTAAGGCTACCGTGCTAGATCACATAGAATGTATTGTACAATATAAGTTTTCGGATATTGTCGTCCAAAAGTACGAACATGACCAATATCTATAGGAGTCAGCCTTACACGTCATGACAGTTGTCTGAGGTGGCTAATGTACACGATCTTGGGATTTTATCCCTCCCAATGCTCTACCAATTTAGTTGCCTAAATTAACCCTATGGTTATGTTAGGAATCCCATGGCATGGTCACATGATTAATCTTCCTATATGTCATACCATAGTACAGCCACGCTAGATATGAATCCACTTATTACTTGATAACTCAAACTGGATTCACCTGAGCATAATACAACAAACAAGAAGTCCTACCTACGCTTTGGTAGTTGACCAACATACCATGCCCGTGTTGGGAAAATAATATAATAATATCATATATCGCATGGTATATGAGGCATTCTCGATGCATAACCCGAAACATATAATCTTATTGCACATAGCAAGTTATGTCGTACTTCATTGCACATTTATAACACATATATATGTAGCATGTAGTAATTGTATCAACAGGGATAGAAAAAATTGGGTCGAATTACCAAACTTACAGTTAGTCGTATGAGCCATATGACATTGGGACACATTGCTCATGTTATGCACATAGCTTGTTAGTCACTTATGACATAGTCAATTCTAGCACATGTTCATGTCTAGCACAAGGGCGGGTTAATAGGTCTATTCTTTCTTAGGATCGATCACAAGCAAGTGTCAAGACCAACCACTAAGAACAAAGAAATATTCCAAGTAAAATAGCGGTTAGCTCCTCATGATCTCCAGGTCTGGGATGTCAAGATCTCCAGGTAAAATATCGAATGCGACCTCATGAACAAAGAAATATTTTCTAGAACAAAGAAATATTTTCTAGAACAAAGAAATATGTCAAGATCTCCAGGCCGAATGCGACCTCAGGCCGTATACGATCCCAGGCCGCATGCTCCTCATGCTCTAGAAAAAAGTCTACTATCTTGGAACAAGTGTCAAAGTGATGTATGTCAGAGAAAAGTGACTGAGGTGATGGATGTGATAAGCCATAAAGTGTGTCAGAGAGAAAAGACAAAATCATAGAACTATTTACCCACGGTTCGGAGTCATGCGTCAAAGAAATTGTGGCTGCATACTCTCCAGGCCGCATAGGTCACTCGGTCGCATGTTGCTCTTTTGGACTTAAAAAATTTCTCATTTGTTCAGCGAGTGAAAACACAAAGGGTTCAAGGATTAGCTCTAGAACACTTGTGTGATGGCAGTTATACATCCAACAAGATGGACGCATGCTGGTTAGTATGCGAGAAAAAGTGTCACTACCACATTCCAAAAATAGGGATAATTTCGACTTTTTATGTATTTAATATTTCGTGTATTTAATTTAAATAATTGTATGAGATGCGTATTTAAATATTTACAGTGTTCATTAATGTTTGAGCTGGTAGACTTGAGCTAGAAGCCCACTAGATGAACACCTGTCCGAATTATAGGATTTTGTATTTAATTTGTATTAATTAGAATTTAATTATTGGAGGTCGTAATTAATTATCGTAATTTATTTAATTGTTGCGCACTGCCGTTGCTTCGATATCTGGAGCGCTACCCTAGCCACTGCCTTCCAACAAATTTTACAACCTTGCCCTAGACATGCTCGCCTTCTATTCTGACATTTTTGTAACTCATAATTATGCTCTCTTGTGCTTCATTTTAGCCGCACAATAATCGTCGTGGACGTTTATTTATTTTCTGAATAAATTTCGACTTTGTATCGTTGTGCGTTCCAATTAAAATTGGAGGCAATCTTGGCCTATTTTTTTATGTGACCCAAATTAGGGTAATATTCTGTTCTAAGTCTTCTTCACTAATGATATTGATGACCCAACCTAATTTTGGCCCCATGTACTCCTAATTAATTTTAGAACACAGCTTGCATTTATTTTTAATTAAATTAAGGATACCATTTTTCCTGATCCCGTTTAATCCCGACCTAATCCGAACACCCCACTAATTAAGCCCATACCAAACACACAACACCCCCTCACCCTACAAAATTCCAAACACCGAATCGCCCACCAAATTTTCATCATTTTATGTGTCTGTGCAAATATCCAAATTTAAGGGGGGCTAAATTACAAATTTGTATTAGGTGTCAACACCCCATTGGTTCAACCAAATGGAGAAGCCCAACATTGACTAGTCAATAACCCTCATTCCCATATGATTAAATCCCTCCATGTCAAATCCTGACCATCCATTCTAGAGGGGTGCATCTACACCACTCATTCTCATCTCACCTTTCCCTATTTAATATCCCATCAACCCCTCTTTCCAAGGAAAACCCTAATCCCCAAACCTAGGCAAGCCGCCACACCCAACCGTAGCCACCCCCCTCCATTTTTATTTTTCCTTTCTTCTTTTTCTTCTTCTCCTTTCTTCTTCTTCTTCCTTCTTCTTCTTCCCCTTCTTTTTGAATTCAAAAAGGGGGGGGGGGAATTTAACCCAACCCCCAGCTTCACTATTCACTCCCCGGTCAGGCGAAGCCCAACCCCGGCCTGCTCCTCCGGCACGGTCAGCTACACCGGCGTCTTCCTCCTCCACAGCTCCTCCCCTTCACGACATCTGGCCGGCCAAGCTCAGCCGAGCTCCTCCCTGTTCTCACCCACGAATACCACCACCACCATCATCATCATACTCTGGCACCTGTACACAAATCAGCCCGACCCTGGCCCGGCCGAGCCCCGCTGCTCTGCACTCCGGCCGAGCCCGGAGCCTCGCCACCCGATTGTCATTCTCCCCTCTGCAACTCCGGCGGCTGTGCACATCACCACCACCTCTACCAACATCATAAACCAACCATGCTACAATCTCCCATTCCCGCTGCTCTCCTCCCACAGTCGACTCCTCCCTCATTCCTCCCAGTCCAGCTCTCCCCGTCGACCATTGCACTGCGCCGAGCTCACCCCCTCTGACTTTACCATCTCCTCCGGCTACTGTCCCATCCCCGAGCAACTCCCGAGCCCCAACTCCCCCCGATCCACCCGACTCCATTCTCCGGCACCCTGCAGTCTTCCCTCCTCCGTTCACCACCACCACCTCCGTCACCTCCACACCACCACCACTGCCATCTCCGTTCATCCCAGGGCGAGCCCCGACAGCTAGTTCAGCCATAACCACCACCACAGGCTTCCCCATCACCACCACAGTCTGTGCAGCACCCCCTCGCTGCAGCTCCTTCCCTGGCGGACTCCCTGAACTCCGACCACCACTGTGAGAGCTCCTCTCCCTCCTTCAATTAGTATATATATGTATGTAAATACGTATATACGTATATGTGTGTGTAGGTGTATGTGTATACGTGTATGTGTGTACGTATCTATGTGTATGTGCATATATGTGTATATGTGTACGTATATATGTGTATGTGTATATGTATATATGTATATATGTTCGTGTATTTCTCCCTATATATATATATATTCCCTATATATATATATATATATATATATATATATATATATATATATATATATATATTCAATATATATTTTATGTGTACGTATTAAATAATAAATATTAATATGTATTTTGGTGTATATATATACGTAGTAAATATATAATTATTGTGGTATATATGTACATGTATACATATATATATAGTATAAGTTAATATATATTTTGGTATGTGTACGTTTATTAGTGTATATATATGTATAAATATATATATTCGTAAATAATGGATGTTATGTATATTTTAACATATAAATATATATAATATATATATTTCCATTAATGTATATACACTTATTCATATTTTGTATATATTTTGGTATAACCTTAAATACGTATTAATACAATTATTAAAAATATGTTTAATTGACGAATGTTTTAGGCGACCCGAGTGTAATTACGGATGCCCCGTCCTTACACATTACCTATGACCCTGTGAGCTGTTAGCAGGCTGCCATGTACACTGACGTACTGGCAAGCCCCGTATCATTTTTGACCGTCTGTCTTGCACAGCAATCACAGACGCGACGCCCGTATAACTTGACGCACACGGACCCTAGTTGACCAATGCCATACCTGGCATAGCCCCTGAGTTCAACATATTTGTGTTGTGTTAGTGTAGCATCTGATGCAACGTTGTATTATTTTATTATATGTTTATAGGACTGTTGGATCCTCCAGACGATACTCTGGGACAGGACATTGGTTTTACCAGCTAAGGACCCAAGGCGAGTACATTCTCTAATTAGCTTCTTATTTATGGTATCTCCTATGTTCATTGTATCTAGTGTAAATATCCATACTTTTGACACGCTGGTTACACGGATTGGTGTATACGGATCTCGTCATAAGATGTTATTCCTTGTTCATGGTGTAGCTTGTACAAGTCTTGTTTTATTTTATCTTGTGCATGTACAGACACTGATTTTCGGGGAGACTTGCTACCTTCCTAGGAAATCCCGTGCCATAGCGTACCATGGTTAGATCTACTATACCAGTGGGGGTGGAGAGTATTTTAGTGTAGATATGTGATCATATCCAACTCTACATGCATCATAGCTCACCCTACATCTCACGTCGGGTGCGGCCTGACCATTATATGCTTCATAGTTGTTATATATGATTAGCCTGACCTCTACATGCTTTATAGCTAACCACATGGTTAGCCTGACCTTACATGAATCATAGCTAATCATATGTAACCAGCCTGATCAAGTTTCCAAGCCGATCACATGTTAAATCTAGTACTCACACACTTAGTCATAGTATTCTTGTTCATTGACATATTATTTCCTTTCCTGCATTTACTTACAGAATTTCCAGTATATCCTTTATTGTATGTTTCTCATACATATACATGCATCTTGTATATTTCTATCTATATACTGCTACATAGTTTATATCATTGATATAGAACTGCTATTAGAAATATACTTTGCTCCTTCCTGACTGAAAAACATTTTCCAGACTATGCCTAGAGGACTGGTATCCGACACTTGTGGACCACAGGGTGAGTAGCTGCAGTCTTGGACTTAGTAGTGTAGTCGTGATTCCGGGAGGTTTAGCCGAAATCACTAGTTATCTAGTTAGTTCTTTTAGCATATTATTTTGGTACCGGATTTGTCTCCGACAATCTTTGTTGAGACTGGGATTTATTGTTGAGTTAGATTATTTTACTTTTAGACTTGTGTTGTACTTTATTTTGTTTTTTTGACATATTATCGTGTTGTAGTTATGTGATTGAGTATGTTGTTCTTTTATATTACATTGTGTCATCCGTGCCTCCTTATGGAGATTGGATGCTCGTATGAGATTGCTTAGATAGTATCATTGACCCTGACAGCGTTCTACCGCCGATGCTGCGGTATAGGCTAGACGTACCCACGCTCTCGTACCCCTATATCGGGTGCAGATCGTGACACGTTTTTAGTGGTGGCCCATGCAGGTCAGACTTCGCAAGTCGTGCGATGTCGTGGTAGTGCGACGTATTAGTTGTACTACTGCGTGCCTGCTATAGAATATAGGACATAGGATACTAGGATGAGAGAGAATACTCAATCACAAAATTCATGAGAGATTCCTGGGACGACCCCTTGAGAATATTATTATAATTTCCACTTTAAATCATTTCCCTTGTTTTCGTCCGTTATTACTTGTTGATATTGAATTTGATTATTGTTGATCATCTATTTAGGATCTTGGTTTCATTGTTGAGTTGATTTCTAATCGAGATGAATTTAAGGGACTAAACTTTATGATATCATCTGATGACATATACTGATAAGAACAGTGAGAAAGGTAAAACGTCTACTTTGGTTATGGAACCTAGAGTTTATCGCAGCCATACCGGTTGGCGTGGCGAAGATTCTAGATGACATGATTACAGGGTTGCGTACTTTAGTTATGGAACCTGTCGTTTATCGCACCTATGCTTACTGGCATGGCGATGATTCTAAGCGTAATGATTTCTGACAGACATGTATGATTATCAGGTTGTATCTTAAAAATTGGTTCTTAAAGTATCATCTCAAGATACAGGACTTTATTCCATCATTTCTTTTGGTTGCTAGTAGTAGAAATACCTTTAGTCCTTAACCCAGTTCCTTTTGAGCTTCTATTCCTTGAGGATTCCTTGTTAAGTATGATAACTAAGTGACTTGTAATTATGTCTGTGTCTTGAGTATTAGTATTGACTGAGTGTTGCTTGTAAGTGTTTCCTAGTTGGACATATGAGCAATAGGCCTTAATCTAGAGTTAACCCATAGCATAGTACCTTGTAGCAATAATTCTAGGATAGGTGTCATTATAGTACTGTGAGTAAAGGAGAGTATAGAGTATCAGTAATAGTTCCAAGAGTTAGTATCAGAGCCAACATACCTGTCCTGGATAATCATGATTATGTAATTGGATGATCTATGTAAACAATTAAGTATCCGAAAATTGTGTTAAGTATTAATGGAACATGATGTTCAATTTGATAATTGATATCGGGTGTGTTAAAAATAAAGAAATATATATGCATAAAGAGTTATAATGAGGTGTCATGAGTAAAGAAATAAGAATTGGTAATGAAAATGGTGAAGCGTATCACAGATTAGTTTAACAGGCTGTAAAAGGTTAAAGGGAAATACCTATACAACAATCGAGATGAAGAACCATATACTTGCCCATGAGAGTAAAGAAACATGAGTGTTATAGAAGGTACAGGTAATTATGAGTTCTAATAAGTTTGATGAGATGATCCAATAATGAAGCTAGTGATATCATACCAAGAGTACTAATGATTCTATATCGAGGATTAGTCGAGAATGACGCTAATAACAGTAAGCACTCTGCGTGATGATAATTAGATGATATACCAGTGGATATAGATTGGAAATCATGGAAGAAAGTACAAGTGATGATAACTTTGATCATTTGGTGGTAATAGTGCAAGTAATTCGGGCAGTACAATTTTAGTACCCAGTTGAGAGTTGTAGACAATAGATATATTGAGTGCACCTCGAGTATTAGAGACCGTGAGTACTTATATGTATATTTGTGGATTTATAAATTAAAGAGTGGAAATGAATTTAAATTTTGAGAATTATTGAGGAGTTAAGATTTATGTCATTAAATTTTTGAGGGTTCAAATTCAAAGTCAGTAAACATAGTCAAAGCTATAAGGATTTTTGGGAAGTGGAAAAAAAATTAATTTCAATATTGAATATTTGACCCTTGAGGAAGTATAATTTTTTTTTAGTTGTTCAAATGTTAAATTTTGATGATTTTATTATGAGGATAAAATTTTATCATGGATGAGAAATATATATTAGTATATGAGTAGATGATATACATGTGTAAGGATCTGTTGACTTGAGCATGATTGAGATGGCACCGCAGACAGACTTGGGTGTCCATCTTGAGTTGTATTTGGGAGAACAATACTTAGTATGGTGTGTTATACTTGGTGTGCACTTGAGTGATAAGAACAACTAATATAAGCAATTGTAGTAGGAATAGGAAATGACAGAGAGTATGGTACTAAAGAGATGGAGGTATCAAACTTGGATGCATTATTGAACCATGGTTATATTAGAGATTCTTGGTATCAGATTTAGGTATCAATAGACAGGTGTATGCAATGAAGATGTATTCATGAATGTCTTATGGACTAATAATTAGTTGATATGGGTACCAGTGTACAAGGATAAGAATTAGTTAGTGAATGTGCCAGAGTTAAGTGTATATTAGAGGATGAAGATATCCAAGTAATGGGTTAGAAGACTATGTTCTGTCCTTCCTTCTGTTCCTTTCTATTTGATTGATTGACTAATTTCCCTAGTACTATAGTTCGTATGCATAATTTTCTTATTAGAATGTAGTTAGTAGTACACCCTGACAGAGACTGCAATGCCATGACAAAAGACACATGACCGTACATATTTTCTTAGATTGCATGGCTGTAGGTAGAGTTTTCTTAGACCATGATTATTAGGGTTTGACCATAGTAGATTTATGAAGAGATTATGACTTGACAAGAGAAACGAGATTCTAAACTTTTGGAAGATAAGTATAAAGAGTTAAGGATTTAATATGGCAGAGTTGATGAATCATTGATTTTATCAGGATTGAGATGTGATTAAATTATCATTAAAATTCGAGGATAAACATTAATTTAAATGAGAGGTAAAGAATTTAATATGGTAGGATTGATGATTATTGATTATGATATATTTATCATTAAAATTTTGAGGAAATTAAGAAGATTATTATTGTATTTATTTGACTGCAAGATATAGATTTAATTGAAGATTTTATTTGAGGATTTTGCGAGTATTATATTATTTGATTATTGTGAGAAAAAAGGGAATCGAGGATTTAGATCACTAATGGATTAGTGTTGAATCCGAATTTTGGGATCAGATTTTAATTTTTATAAACGTGCAACGACTGGATTTTCGATCAAATGATTGGATAGTAAAAAAAAAAATTGTATCTAGTGACTTGCTCAAAATTAAGGAGTAAGATGATAAATGGGTTAGTGTTTAAACACAAACTTTTTGGACGAGATTTTTTAAATTTTATTGGATTCATGGATTAGTATTTTTTTAGTTGGAAATTCTTAATTTATAAGATATGCATTATTTGGATTAAATTAGAGGAGTGGATATTAAATTCTGAGTACTGAATTATTAACTTAAAATTTTGGAGGAAATCGTGGTAAAAATGAAATTTGATTTTAATCCGAGGATTTTTCAGGAATACGATAAATTTTAGAAATTTTGAAATTTTGAAATGACAAGGTGGATTATTTCAGGATTATGTGGGTTGGTGAATTTAACCGTTGATGGAAAATAATATAATGAATAGAAACTACTATGAGGATATTAAATTTCGAGGACGAAGTTCTTTTAAGGAGGCTAGACTTGTCACTACCACATTCAAAAAACAGGGGTAATTTTAACTTTTTATGTATTTATTATTTCGTGTATTTAATTTAAATAATTGTATGAGATGCGTATTTAAATATTTACAGTGTTCATTAAAGTTTGAGCTGGTAGACTTGACCTAGAAGCCTACTAGACGAACACCTGTCCGAATTATAGGATTTTGTATTTAATTTGTATTAATTAGAATTTAATTATTGGAGGTCATAATTAATTACCATAATTTATTTAATTATTGCGTACTGCCGTTGCTTCGATATCTGGAGCGCTACCCTAGCCACTGCCTTCCAACAAATTTCACAACCTTGCCCTAGACATGCCCGCCTTCCATTCTGACATTTTTGTAACTCATAATTAAGCCCTCTTGTGCTTCATTTTAGCCGCACAATAATCATCGCGGACGTTTATTTATTTTCTGAATAAATTTTGACTTCGTATCGTTGTGCGTTCCAATCAAAATTGGAGGCAATCTTGGCCTATTTTTTTGTGCGACCCAAATTGGGGTAATATTCTGTTTTGAGTCTTCTTCATTAATGATATTGATGACCCGACCTAATTTTGGCCCTATGTACTCCTAATTAATTTTAGAACACAGCTTGCATTTATTTCTAATTAAATTGAGGATACCATTTTGCGTGATCCCGTTTAATCCCGACCTAATTTGAACACCCCACTAATTAAGCCCATACCAAAAACACAACACCCCCTTACCCTACAAAATGCCAAACACCGAATCGCCTACCAAATTTTTATCATTTTATGTGTCTGAGCAAATACCCAAATTTAAGGGGGGCTAAATTGCAAATTTGCATTAGGTGTCAACAGCCCATTGGTTCAACCAAATGGAGAAGCCCAATATTGACTAGTCAACAACCCTCATTCCTACATGATTAAATCCCTCTATGTCAAATCCTGACCATCCATTCTAGAGGGGTGCATCTACACCACTCATTCTCATCTCAGCTCTCCCTATTTAATGTCCCATCATCCCCTCTTCCCAAGGAAAACCCTAATCCCAAAACTTAGGCAAGCCCCCACACCCAACCGTAGCCACCCCCCTCTATTTTTATTTTTTCTTTCTTCTTCTTCTCCTTTCTTCTTCTTCTTCTTTCTTCTTCTTCTTCCCCTTCTTTTCGAATTCAAAAAGGGGGAAGAATTTAACCCAACCCCCAGCTTCACTATTCACTCCCCGGCCCGACGGAGCTCGACCCCGGCCTGCTCCTCCGGCACGGTCAGCTACACCGGCGTCTTCCTCCTCCACAGCTCCTCCCCTTCACGACATCCGACCGACCAAGCTCAGCCGAGCTCCTTCCTGTTCTCACCCACGAATACCACCACCACCATCATCATCATACTCCGGCGCCTGTACACAGATTAGCCCGACCCCAGCCCAGCCGAGCCCTGCTACTCTGTACTCCTGCTGTGTCACGACCCGCACCCGAAATTAGGGCACGAGTACGCGGGTATGTCCAGCCTACGCCGTAGCATTGGCGGTAGAACGCTGTCAAGGTCTTGAGACTATCTAGCCAATCTCACACAAGCATCCAATCTCCATAAGGAGGCACGGATGACACAAATAAAATGAACACATACGCAATCACAGGATTACAACACGATAAGATAGCGAACAAAAATTAAATACAATACAAGTCTAAAGTAATAATCAAACTCAACAATATCCAAGTCTCATCAATATGCCAGAGATAAATCCGGTACCAATTAGTCTACTTAAAGAACTAACTAAAAATAGTAATTCCGGCTAGACCTCCTGGAATCACAACTAAACTATCAAGCCCAAGTTGCAGCTACTCACCATAGGGTCCATAAATTGTCGGGTACCGATCCTCTAAGGCATAGTCTGGAAAAATATTTCCAGTCAGGGAGGAGCAAAGTACAATCTTAAATAACAGTTCCATTAAATTGATAAGGACTATAAAGCAATAAATAGATAATGCTAGATACTGAGAGAAGATAGTGAAATAATATAATGACAAAATAGAGAGACAGGCAATGTAAAGAGACAGGCAATAGGCAATATGATACAGTCAGTGCATGTATGAAAATGAAAAGAACAAGGTATAGTATCATATACGTGTGATGTAGTATATAATTTAAAATAGGGAACTGTAATATATTCTAAGTGTTTGAAATAGTAGTTTCGAAATGTGATCGGCTTGGGAACATGTGCGATAGCTATATGGCCTGGCTAATCATATGTGAAGAGCATGATTAACACTTACATTGTTCTATACTATATAAAGGGTATAATCACATTTCTTACTAACTACTTCCCCGCCCCCAACTAGTAATGTGGATCCAACCATGACACATCACGATACACGAGCAAGTCCAATCTATCATATACGATGTCTAATATACATATCGTGTACAATGTCAATACGATAATCAATGTAACATCTCATGACTGCAGATCCAAGCTATATTAGTCCGTGTAGCACAGTGTCAAGGATTCAGATGTAACATTTCATGATTATTGAACTTATAGAAATTATCAAGGAATTGGAAATTATTAGAGAATGTACTTGCCTTGGGTCCATAGTTGGTAATTATTGAGGTCCTGTTCCAGAGTATCCCCTGGGTGAAGCAACAGTCCTAAAAACATATCACAATAACACTTGTATCAGGTGCTACCCTAACACACAGTCTATAAACACTGGCCTCAGGGCCATGCCAGGCAGGCCACTAGTCAACTAGGGTCATCTAGTAGGGATACATATATACATCTCATTAACTAATCATATATATATAATTTTTTATCAATTACAATAATAGATATATGTAAAAATATATACCTTAAAATAAATAATACTTGTATATATATAAACATAATAAATAATACTTGTATGTATATATATATAAACATAGTTCATGGAAAGGAATACAATACGTATTTTTATTTGTATACATACTAAAAGAATTTAACATAATATATATATATATATATATATATATATATATATATCTAAAATATATACCAATATAAATTATACTTGCTATAGTTGTATATTTACCAAAATACGTACATTTATATATTAACATATATCAAATACGTTCATATACATATATATGTGTATACCAATACATTTATATATATATATATATGTATATATAGTTTTATACCAAAATAGTACGTATACTATTATATTTTATATACCAAAATACATATATATCATATATGTGCAAAAGTACATTTTTAGAATATACATATATATATTGTCAACATCATTCTTAAACATACTAATATTAATTTTCCAAATTAAATTTATACCATATAAAAATACCCAATATACATACATATACATATGCATTAATTAAATAATACTATTTATATACATATACGTATATACGTGTGTATATAAATATATACATACATATATATATATATATATAACCAAAGAAGGAAGAGGGAGAGTGGGAGAATTGCTTGCTGGGGGGTTGGCCGGAGTCTCGCCGGAGGGGGAACTGTGGGCCGGGGTCGACTGATGGTGGTGGTGGTGTTAGATGATGGAGGTGGTGGTGATTGGAAGCAGCGGGGGCCGGAGCACACAGCAGGGGAGGGAAGTCGGCTGCTGGGTTGGCCGCTCGCCGGAGCAGGGAGCAAGGGGGTTGGCCGCCGGAGTGGGCAGGGAAGGTCGGGGGCAGTCGACTGTAGTCGGGATGGTCGGCTGCAGTCGCAGCGGGGAGTCGGGGAGAATAGAGGGTGGCCGGACTGTGAGCAGGCCAGCGGAAAGGGAAGTCTGCCGGAGGTCGGAGGGGGTGGACAGCTCGGCGGAGCTGGAGCAACAGGGTGAGGCTGCGGGGTCGGAGCTCGGGGTTCGGTCGCTGGAGTAGAGAGAGGGCCGCGGGGGGGCCGGGAACAGGCCGAGTGTAGTGGAGATAGGTGTGGAATGGCTTCCCTCCCCTCTTTTAGAAATTCAAAATTCAAGGAAGAAGGGAAGAAGAAGAAGAAAAAAAAAAGAAGAAGAAAGGAAGAAGGAGAAGAAGAAAGGAGAACTCCTACGTTGGAGGCTTGTGAGAATGTGGGGGCTTGTGAGGAGGTGGGGAAACCTAGGTTTTCTAGGGATTAGGGTTTGATGTGACATGACATTATATAGGGTGAGAGAGTGTGTGAATTTAAGGGTGAGGATGGACCCATAGAATGAGTGGTCCAGATTTGTCATGAGGTTTCTTCATGTGGGGATGAGGGTGATGATTAAAAATATTAGGGGTTCCTCATTGGTTTAAACAAATGGGTGTTGACACCAAAAATGCAATTTGCAAAGTAGCCCCCTTAAATTTGGGTATTTGCACAGACACATAAAATGATAAAAATTTGGCGGGCGATTCGGTGTCTGGTGTTTTGTAGGGTCAGGGGGCGCTGTAAGTTTGGTACGGGCTCAATTAGCAGGGCGCTGGAATTAAATTGGGATTTTCAGAATCGGTTAAAATAGTATCCTCAATTTAATTAGAAATAAATGCAAGTTGTGTTCAAAATTAATTAGGAGTACATGGGGCCAAAATCAGGTCAGGTCATTAATACCAATAATGAAGTAGACTCAGAACAGGATATTACCCTAATTTGGGCCGCACAAAAAATAGGTCAAGATTGCCTCCAATTTCAATTGGAACGCACAACGATACAAAATAGGGACTTATTAAATAACGTCAGCGACGATTTTTGTGCGGCTAGAAATAATGCACAGAGAGCATAATTATGAGTTGCAAAAATAGCAGAATGGAAGGCGGGCATGTCTAGGGCAAGATTGTGAAATTTGTTGGAAGGCAAAAGTCAGGGTAGCGCTCCAAATATCGACGCAAAGGCAATGCACAATAATTAATTAAAAATACGATAATTAATTAAAATCTCCAATAGATAAACTATAGATAAAACAATTAAATACATAATTCCATAATTCAGACAGGTGTTCATCTACTGGCTTCTTGGTCAAGTCTGCTAGCTCAAAATAAATGAACACTGTATATATTTATATATTTAATTACACATCACATAATTATTTAAATTAAATATACTATCATGCAATTACTTAATTGTAACTACCAAAATATTAAATATTATAAAAAGTCAAAAATACCCCCGTTTTTGGAACGTGGTAGTGACAAGTCTACCCTCCTTAAAAGAATTTCGTTCTCGAAATTTAAAATCCTCAAGGTAGCGTTTATTCATACACATTAGCATTTTCCCTCAAAGTTTAAATCATCAACCACGAAATCAGGTAACAATCCACGATGTCTTTTCACAATTTTCAAAAATTCTGAAATTATTGCATTTCGGAAAAATTTCTCGAAATAAAATCAAAGTCCATTTTTATCAAAATTTCCTTGAAAGTTTTAGTTAATAATTCAATACTCGGCATTTAATATCCACTCCTCTAATTTGATTTTAATCAATGCACATATAAAATTTAAATCTCGTCCCAAAATTTGAATTTAAACATTAATCCATCAAAATTTTATTCCTCGATTTCCTCTTTCCTCGAAATACTCAACAATGCGATACTTAAGGATTCTCTAATTGCAACATCCCATATAAAATTCTAAAATTCATAACTTGCAATTTAATAAATATATTGATAAATCTCCCAAAATTTCCAAATTTAATAACCAATTTAAGCATGTCATAATCTTCCTGGAATTAATAAACCATCAATTATGAAATGTTAATTTCTTAACCCTCTATTTAAATCAATGGTTATCCTCGAATTTTAATCATCTTGTCTCTCTTGTCAAGTCATAACTCCTTCATGAATCTTCGTCATGGTCAAACCCCGATAATCATGGTCTAAGAAAATCTTCCTACAATCATACAACATGCAACCCAAGGGGAATATGTACGGTCATAGTGTCTATTGTCATGGTATTGCAGTCTCTGTATCATGGTGTACAACTAACTATATTATAACAAGGAAATCATGCACACAACTATTGTACTAAGGAATCAATCAATCAATCAATCAATCAAATAGGGAGGGACAGAAGGAAGGAAAGAATAGAACCTGCTAACACATTACCTGTAGTATCGGTCTCCTTGACCGTCATCGCAAATGCCCCGCCCTGCTGCGGTGGTTCCCTTCGCGGGTGCTGAGCATTATACGGTTCTACAGGTAGCTTAACTGGATCTCTATAATCTGAAGCTGTGCGCTGGCCGGGAAGATAAGGGGCTAGAAGACAATCCCTTACTCGATGTCCCGCAGTGCCGCAGTGCAAACAAAGTCCTAGCCTCGTTCTACAGCTCTCCCAAAGGTGACCTGGCTTTTTACAGAAATGACAAGTCTGCCGTGTCTCTCTCGGAGGCTGTTGCTGATTCTGCTGAACACGGACTGGTGCCTGGTACTGTTGTTGATACTGATATGCCCATGGATGTTGCTGGATAGGAATTGGTGCTAGGTACTGTGGTGGATGCTGAAATGTCCATGGTTGTTGCTGAATATAAAATGGTACTTGGTACTGCTGTTGGTACTGAATACGGGGGTGCTTGGCTGGTCCTGTGCTACCATTCGTATCTCTAAAAGTATTATGACTCCTCTTAGGCCTGAGATCCAGATCCACTTCTGCAATCTGAGCATCCATCAAGATAGCCTCAAAGGTAGCGGTACGACGACCAGAAGTGCGCGACCTAATCTCTCTTGTCAGTCCTTTTCTGAATTTCTGGGCTTGATCTCGTGGGTCCCGAATCATAGACGATACAAAACGGCTCAATCTACAGAATTCTGCAGCGTACTCGTCGACCGACATGTTTCCTTGAACTAAGTCATGAAACTGACTTTCCAAGGCTCCCAATGCCACGTCGGGAAAGAACTTCTCCTTGAAGAGGTCCTTGAAGGTCTCCCAAGTAAGTCCTTACGCAGTAATTCTCGGCTCTGTGCGATGCCACGTGAGTGCGATATCGAACATCTGACTGCCAGCGGCTTCTATCTGTAAGTTCTCCGAAATCTGGGTCAATCGCAGGCTCCTCTCTATATCCTCTAGCCAGTCGTCAGCGTAGAGTATCCCTTCGATGCCTTTAAACTCTCGAGGCATCATCCTCTTGAAATCCACTATAGTGCCTGATCTCTGCTGCTGGCCAGGAAACTGCTGGTACTGTGCTACTTTCTCCAAAGCTTGGAGAGTCACTTGATGTGCATTCTCCATGTTTTCTCTCATCAGCTCGGTTTGTGCCTGGTGCGCTTCTGCTTGCACCCTCTGAGCCTCAGCTTGAACTCGCTGAGCGTCTGTTGTCACTCTCTGGGCATCTACCATGCCCTGGATCAAGGTAAACATCTGCGCCCCGTTAATGGGCAAACCTCCGAAAATCGGAGTCGGAGGAGGAGGAAGGTTGTCCGTCACAGCTGCGGCAATCCTCTGAGCAGGTAGGGAAGGAGAATTCCCGAAAAGTGCAGACACACCTACGTGCATTGGAGATATAGGAGGAACTACGGCGGTCTGTCCCTCAGGTGGAGAGGTGGCAGGCCCCTCTAAAGCTGATGTTCCAGCTCTCATAGACCGTGTCTGCGGCGACATCCTGAAGACAGATCCCAAAGAATCAATTTAGGCAAAAATGCGATATCATCAAGGAAGGACAGTACAGTTCTAAAGAAGCAACATTCAAGATAAATAGATTGGAATAACATTCCTAGTTGTGATTGCACAGGTCAAAGATGCATCCATGGTCTGATACCTCTATCCTTCTAAGTACCATAGTTCTACCAGAAACATACTCACTGCTAGCTTCCTTACCTACTACAACCGTTGATACTAGTTATCCTTATCACTCAAGTGCATATCAAATGCAACACACCATACTTAAGTACTGCTCTCTCTCCAATACAATCCTAGATGAATACCTAAGCCAGTTGGCAGTGAAATCTCAATCATGCTCAAGCCAACATATCCTTACACATGCATCTCATCTACTTGCTAATATATCTCTCCCACTATAAAATCCTATCCTCAAACAAAATTCCTCAAAATAACTCTTCGAATAAATTTTAAAGTAAAAAATGCATATACTTCCCTCAAGATCAATTATCTAAATACTGAAACGAAATTTTATCACTTAAAAATCCTTATAGCTTGTCTAGGTTTATTGAATCGAATCTGAATCCTCACAAGTTTTTAATGACAATATCTCAACTTCTCAAAAATTCAAAAATTTGAAATTCATTTTCAATCCTCAATTTAAAATTTAAATCCATATCTAGTAATCCAATAGCCCTAGTGTTAATCTTTCTCACTGTCCTCATCGACGTATCATCAAATAATACCATAATTCAGTCTGCAAATTCATTTTGATACGAAATCAAACCCTACCATGAAACCAAAATCCTAATTTAATACCTGATCAACAATCAACAAGTGAGAATGGACGGAACAAGGGAATGATTTTAAATTAGAAATTATAATAAGATTCTCGGGGTCATCCCAGGAATCTCTCAAGGATTTGTGATTGAGTATTCGCGCTCGTCCTAGTATCCTATGTCCTAGATCCTATCGCAGGCACGCAATAGTGTAACAAAGATGCCACACTACTATGATATCGCACAACTCGCGAAGTCTGACCTGCATGGGCCACCACTAAAAATGTGTCACGATCCGCACCCGAAATTAGGGCACGAGTACGCAGGTACGTCCAGCCTACGCCGCAGCATCAGCGGTAGAACGCTGTCAAGGTCTTGAGACTATCTAGCCAATCTCACACAAGCATCCAATCTCCATAAGGAGGCACGGATGACACAAATAAAATGAACACATACTAATCACAGGATTACAACACGATAAGATAGCGAACAAAAATTAAATACAACACAAGTCTAAAGTAATAATCAAACTCAACAATATCCAAGTCTCATCAAAATGTCGGAGACAAATCCGGTACCAATCAGTCTACTTAAAGAACTAACTAAAAATAGTAATTCTGGCTAGACCTCCCGGAATCACAACTAAACTATCAAGCCCAAGTTGCAGCTACTCACCATAGGGTCCATAAAGTGTCGGGTACCGATCCTCTAAGGCATAGTCTGGAAAAATGTTTCCAGTCAGGGAGGAGCAAAGTACAATCTCAAATAACAGTTCCATTAAATTGATAAGGACTATAAAGCAATAAACAGATAATGCTAGATATTGAGAGAAGACAGTAGAATAATGTAATGACAAAATAGAGAGACAGGCAATGTAAAGAGACAGGCAATAGGCAATATGATACAGTCAGTGCATGTATGAAAATGAAAAGAACAAGGTATAGTATCATATACGGGTGATGTAGTATATGATTTAAAATAGGGAACTGTAATCTATTCTAAGTGTTTGAAATAGTAGTTTCGAAATGTGATCGGCTTGGAAACATGTACGATAGCTATATGGCCTGGCTAATCATATCTGAAGAGCATGATTAACACTTACATTATTCTATACTGTATAAAGGGTATGATCATATTTCTTACTAACTACTTCTCCGCCCCCAACTAGTAATGTGGATCCAACCATGACATGTCACGATACACGAGCAAGTCCAATCTATCATGTACGATGTCTAATATACATGTCGTGTACAATGTCAATACGATAATCAATGTAACATCTCATGACTGCAGATCCAAGCTATACTAGTCCCTGTAGTACAGTGTCAAGGATTCAGATGTAACATTTCATGATTATTGAACTTATAGAAATTATCAAGGAATTGGAAATTATCAGAGAATGTACTTGCCTTGGGTCCTTAGCTGGTAATTATTGAGGTCCTGTTCCAGAGTATCCCCTGGGTGAAGCAACAGTCCTAAAAACATATCACAATAACACTTGTATCAGGTGCTACCCTAACACACAGTCTATAAACACTGGCCTCAGGGCCATGCCAGGCAGGGCACTAGTCAACTAGGGTCATCTAGTAGGGATACATATATACATCTCATTAACTAATCATATATATATAATTTCTATCAATTACAATAATAGATATATGTAAAAATATATACCTTAAAATAAATAATACTTGTATATATATATAAACATAATAAATAATACTTGTATGTATATATATATAAACATAGTTCATGGAAAGGAATACAATACGTATTTATATTTGTATACATACTAAAAGAATTTAACATAATATATATATATATATCTAAAATATATACCAATATAAATTATACTTGCTATAGTTGTATATATTTACCAAAATACGTACATTTATATATTAACATATATCAAATACGTTCATATACATATATATGTGTATACCAATACATTTATATATATATATATATATGTATATATATTTTTATACCAAAATAGTACGTATACTATTAAATTTTATATACCAAAATACATATATATCATATATGTGCAAAAGTACATTTTTAGAATATACATATATATATTGTCAACATCATTCTTAAACATACTAATATTAATTTTCCAAATTAAATTTATACCATATAAAAATACCCAATATACATACATATACATATGCATTAATTAAATAATACTATTTATATACATATACGTATATACGTGTGTATATAAATATATACATACATACATATATATATATATATATATATAACCAAAGAAGGAAGAGGGAGAGTGGGAGAATTGCTTACTGGGGGGTTGGCCGGAGTCTCGCCGGAGGGGGAACTGTAGGCCGGGGTCGACTGATGGTGGTGGTGGTGTTAGATGATGGAGGTGGTGGTGATTGGAAGCAGCGGGGGCCGGAGCACACAGCAGGGGAGGGAAGTCGGCTGCTGGGTTGGCCGCTCACCGGAGCAGGGAGCAAGGGGGTTGGCCGCCGGAGTGGGCAGGGAAGGTCGGGGGCAGTCGGCAGTAGTCGGGGTGGTCGGCGGCAGTCGCAGCGGGGAGTCGGGGAGAATGGAGGGTGGCCGGACTGTGAGCAGGCCAGCGGGAAGGGAAGTCTGCCGGAGGTCGGAGGGGGTGGACAGCTCGGCGGAGCTGGAGCAGCAGGGTGAGGCTGCGGGGTCGGAGCTCGGGGATCGGTCGCCGGAGTAGAGAGAGGGTCGCCGGGGGGCCGGGAACAGGCCGGGTGTAGTGGAGATAGGTGTGGAATGGCTTCCCTCCCCTCTTTTAGAAATTCAAAATTCAAGGAAGAAGGGAAGAAGAAGAAGAAGAAAAAAAAGAAAAAGAAAGGAAGAAGGAGAAGAAGAAAGGAGAACTCCTACGTTGGAGGCTTGTGAGAATGTGGGGGCTTGTGAGGAGGTGGGGAAACCTAGGTTTTCTAGGGATTAGGGTTTGATGTGACATGACATTATATAGGGTGAGAGAGTGTGTGAATTTAAGGGTGAGGATGGACCCATAGAATGAGTGGTCCAGATTTTTCATGAGGTTTCTTCATGTGGGGATGAGGGTGATGATTAAAAATATTAGGGGTTCCTCATTGGTTTAAACAAATGGGTGTTGACACCAAAAATGCAATTTGCAAAGTAGCCCCCTTAAATTTGGGTATTTGCACAGACACATAAAATAACGAAAATTTGGCGGGCGATTCGGTGTCTGGTGTTTTGTAGGGTCAGGGGGCACTGTAAGTTTGGTACGGGCTCAATTAGCAGGGCTCTGGAATTAAATTGGGATTTTCAGAATCGGTTAAAATAGTATCCTCAATTTAATTAGAAATAAATATAAGTTGTGTTCAAAATTAATTAGGAGTACATGGGGCCAAAATCAGGTCAGGTCATCAATACCAATAATGAAGTAGACTCAGAACAGGATATTACTCTAATTTGGGCCGCACAAAAAATAGGTCAAGATTGCCTCCAATTTCAATTGGAACGCACAACGATACAAAATAGAGACTTATTAAATAACGTCCGCGATGATTTTTGTGCGGCTAGAAATAATGCACAGAGAGCATAATTATGAGTTGCAAAAATAGCATAATGGAAGGCGGACATGTCTAGGGCAAGATTGTGAAATTTGTTGGAAGGCAAAAGTCAGGGTAGCGCTCCAAATATCGAAGCAAAGGCAATGCACAATAATTAATTAAAAATACGGTAATTAATTAAAATCTCCAATAGATAAACTATAGATAAAACAATTAAATACATAATTCCATAATTCAGACAGGTGTTCATCTACTGGCTTCTAGGTCAAGTCTGCTAGCTCAAAATAAATGAACACTGTATATATTTATATATTTAATTACACATCACATAATTATTTAAATTAAATATACTATCATGCAATTACTTAATTGTAACTACCAAAATATTAAATATTATAAAAAGTTAAAAATACCCCCGTTTTCGGAACGTGGTAGTGACAGGCCGAGCCCGGAGCCTCGCCACCCGATTGTTATCCTCCCCTCTGCAACTCCGACGGCTGTGCACATCACCACCACCTCCACCAACATCACAAACCACCCTTGCTGTAATCTCCCATTCCCGCTGCTCTCCTCCCACAGCCGACTCCTCCCTCATTCCTCCCTGCTGCAACCGGAGCTTCCCGCCTCCAGTCTTCGGTCGACATCCCCCGGCTAGCTCTCCCCGTCGACTACTGCGCTGCGCCGAGCTTACCCCCTCCGACTTTACCATCTCCTCCGGCTATTGTCCCACCCCCGAGCAACTTCCGAGCCCTAACTCCCCTCGAGCCACCTGACTCCTTTCTCCGGCACCCCGTAGTCTTCCCTCCTCTGTTCACCACCTCCATCACCTCCACACCACCACCACTGCCATCTCTATTCATCCCCGGGCGAGCCCCGACAGCCAGTTCAACCATCACCACCACCACAAGCTTCCCCATCACCACCACAGTCTGTGAAGCACCCCCTCGTTGCAGCTCCTTCCTCGGTGGCCTCCCTGAACTCCTACCACCACTGTGAGAGCTCCTCTCCCTCCTTCAATTAGTATATATATGTATTTAAATACGTATATACTTATATGTGTGTATAGGTGTATGTGTAAACGTGTATGTGTGTATATGTGTACGTATATATGTGTATGTGTATGTGTATGTATGTATATATGTTCGTATATTTCTTCCTATATATATTTATATATATATATGTATTCAATATATATTTTGTGTGTACGTATTAAATAATAAATATTAATATGTATTTTGGTGTATATATATACGTAGTATATATATAATTATTTTGGTATATATGTACATGTATACATATATATAGTATAAGTTAATATGTATTTTGGTATATGTACGTATATTAGTGTATATATATGTATAAATATATATATTCATAAATAATGGGTGTTATGTATATTTTAACATATAAATATATATAATATATATATTTCCATTAATGTATATAAACTTATTCATATTTTGTATATATTTTTGTATAACCTTAAATACGTATTAATACAATTATTAAAAATATGTTTAATTGACGAATGTTTTAGGTGACCCGAGTGTAATTACGGATGCCCCATCCTTACACATGACCTATGACCCTATGAGTTGTTAGCAGGCTGCGATGTACACTGACGTACTGGCAAGCCCCGTATCATTTTTGACCGTCTGTCTTGTACAGCAATCACAGACGCAACGCCCGTGCAACTTGACGCACACGGACCCTAGTTGACCAATGCCATACCTGGCATAGCCCCTGAGTTTAACGTATTTGTGTTGTGTTAGTGTAGCCTCTGATGCAACGTTGTATTATTTTATTATATGTTTATAGGACTGTTGGATCCTCCAAACGATACTCTCGGACAGGACATTTGTTTTACCAGCTAAGGACCCAAGGCGAGTACATTTTCTGATTAGCTTCTTATTTATGGTATCTCCTATGTTCATTGTATCTAGTGCAAATATCCATACTTTCGACACGCTGGTTATACGGATTGGTGTATAGGGATCTTGTCATGAGATGTTATTCCTTGTTCATGGTGTAGCTTGTACAAGTCTTATTTTATTTTATCTTGTACATGTACAGACACTGATTTCCGGGGAGACTTGCTACCTTCCTAGGAAATCCCGTGCCATAGCGTACCATGGTTGGATCTACTATACCAGTCGGGGGTGGGGAGTATTTTAGTGTAGATATGTGATCATACCCAACTCTACATGCATCATAGCTCACCCCACATCTCACGTAGGGTGTGGCCTGACCATTACATACTTCATAGCTGTTATATATGATTAGCCTGACCTCTACATGCCTCATAGCTAACCACATGGTTAGCCTGACCTTACATGAATTATAGCTAATCATATGTAACCAGCCTGATCAAGTTTCCAAGCCGATCACATGTTAAAGCTAGTACTCACACACTTAGTCATAGTATTCTTGTTCATTGACATATTATTTCCTTTCCTGTATTTACTTACAGTATTTCTAGTATATCCTTTATTATATGTTTCTCATATATATACAAGCATCTTGTATATTTCCATCTATATACTGCTATATAGTTTATATCATTGATATAGAACTGCTATTAGAAATGTACTTTGCTCCTTCCTGACTGGAAAATATTTTCCAGACTATGCCTAGAGGACTGGTATCCGACACTTGTAGACCACAGGGTGAGTAGCTGCAGTCTTGGACTTAGTAGTACAGTCGTGATTCCGGGAGGTTTAGCCGGAATTACTAGTTATCTAGTTAGTTCTTTCAGCATATTATTTTGGTACCGGATTTGTCTCCGGCAATCTTTGTTGAGACTGGGATTTATTGTTGAGTTAGATTATTTTACTTTTAGACTTGTGTTGTACTTTATTTTGTTTCTTTGACATCTTATCGTGTTGTAGTTATGTGATTGAGTATCTTGTTCTTTTATATTATATTGTGTCATCTGTGCCTCCTTATGGAGATTGGATGCTCGTATGAGATTGCTTAGATAGTATTATTGACCCTGACAGCGTTCTACCGCCGATGCTGCGGCGTAGGCTGGACGTACCCACGCTCTCGTACCCCTATATCGGGTACCAATCGTGACAAAAAGCTCAGGCCGAATAGCACTCAGGCCGCATAGCACTCTCCAAGCCGCATTACATGCTGGCCGCATATAGAATTCGTATTCTCTAAATAGCAGGTTCGAGCACAGCGGAAGCTCCAAATTTTTTTTTATTTTGACCATAAAATACTCATATTAAGTCCTAATCAAGTGAACCAAAAGCTAAAATGCTGGAAATTAAAAGCCCTATCATGTAACAAAAATTGGTTTTCAAAAATAAATGTTTAATAGATCAAAATCAAGAAAAACTCATAAAAAGCATAAAAAACCCTAAGTTATAAATATAGATCTACACTAATCCTTCCAACAAATTCGAAAACTTCAAGTTCTAAAAGTGTTTAAAATCATGCAAAGAACATAATAATAAATTAATATAAAGGAATTCTTTATTTCTCATGCAAGGTGTACTTGCTTATGGGAAAGGGAGAGAAAACTAAAGAGAGAGAAAGAAATAAAGAAGTGAAGAGAGAGAGAGAGAGAGAGAGAGAGAGAGAGAGAGAGAGAGAGAGAATGTTGGGTTATATATGGTAGGGTTGAGGGTTGAACCAAGGGTTCACATGACTTGAACAACCCACAAAAAAAACCATGAACTAGGTTAAACCAAAGAATGGGTCTATTCTCCATGCACATGCAACCATGGTAAAATAAAACATGTTCCAAATATGTATATCGGGAATGGGAAGTGACATATCTATCCACCTTAGAAAATTTTCTTCCTCAAAATTTGAATTCAAGCAATAGCTAGAGAAGTTAGGACAAGCCCAATAAAATCTACTAGAAATAAACATGCAAGCAATGTCATCACAATACATAAGTGACCACTTGATCACAGAATCTGAGATATGAAGGTGTAAGAAAGAACATACCTCCTGAATCAAATATGTGTGGGTACTGTGATCAAATACCATCCTCGTGATCCATGTTGATTCCCCTAGAGAGTGATGGCCCCATGCAACCCGGACAAGAAAATAGTCTGATTCTTGAGCACATTCTCCCTTCAGTCCAATATGGATACAGGTTGCTCCTTGTAATATAAGTCGATACCAACGACTAATCAGAGTGATCGAGGATATGACTCAGATTCAGAATATACCTACGCAACTGAGACACATGAAATACATCATGAACCTCACATAGCGAAGATGGAAGGACGAGACGATAAGCAACATAGCCTACCCTCTCAAGGATATTGAACGGACCGACGTATCTTGTGCAACCCGAAGTTGCTCTCTAATCTGTTTGACGACCTCTATTTGTCTATGTTATCATTTTTGGGCCTAACATCTTTCGCTCACCTATATCATCCCATGCTAATGGTGACTTATATTTTCTCTCATATAATGCCTTAAATGGTGCCATCTGAGTACTGGCCTGATGACTATTTTTGTATGAGAATTCAATGAGATGAAGGTGATCTTCCTAAGACCAACCAAAGTCTAAGGTACAATCTTATTGCATATCTTCTATTATTTGGATGGTTCTTTCTGATTGCCCGTCTGTCTGAGGGTGGTATGCCGTGCTAAACCTCAACTTGGTGCCCAAACTCTGATGCAAAATTTTCTAAAAATGTGAAGTGAACCGAGTGTCCCGATTTGACATGATACTTAATGGGACATCGTGCTATCTAACTATCTATCATAGATATATTTTAGCTAACTGTTATGTAGTCTGTCCTACTCGAAAAGGATAAAAGTGAGCTACTTTTGTGAGACGATTCACTATCACCCAAACTGCATCATGACCCATCGGGGATCTAGGTAAACCAGTCATAAAGTCCATTGTTATATGTTCCCACTGCCACTCTGGGATAGGAAGTAGTTATAATAATTTTGCTGGTCTTTGTTGGTCGGCCTTCACTTGCTGACATACCAAACACCGGAAAATGAATCATGATATTTCCCTCTACATTTTGTTCCACCAGAACTGTTGTTTGATGTCTTGATACATCTTTGTGCCTTCTGGATGTATTGAGTACTATGAACTGTGTGCCTCAGTTATAACTTCCTGTCGGATATTCCCACTAGGTACACAAAGACGATTTTCAAATCTAAGGGTCCTATCTTCACGAATCGTCAACTCCTTCCTGAGACCAGACTCACATTTTGCCCATAGCTTTTGAATCTTCGGGTCCTCTTCTGAGCCATCTTGATTCTCTCCATAAAAGTAGACTGTACTTGCAAGCTAGCCAAAATCCCAGAATCCTGCGGAAGTACTACTTCAATACCCATTTTTTGAAGATCCTTTAATATATTTTGCTGTGATGTCAATATGAAAGCGCTGCCTCTCCTATTAAGGACTTCTGCTACTACATTAGCCTTATCGGATGATACCGAAGTTCCACATCATAGTCCTTTATCAATTTTAGCCACATCCTCTACCTCATATTCAAGTCCTTCTTAGTGAACAGATACTTCAAACTTTTATGATCCATAAATATCTCTACCCGATCACCATATAAGTAGTACCTCTATAGTTTAAGCTCAAATACCACTGCTGCCAATTCCAAGTCATGAGTTGGATAGTTCCTCTCATGATCTTGAAGCTGCCGAGATGCATAAGATATAACTCTTCCATGTTACATATACATACCCTAGTCCCTTGTCAGATGCCTTCCAATTTACTGTAAACCCTCCGGAACCTACTGAAAGCGTGAGGATCAGTGCTAAATTTATTATTTTCTTTAATTCTTTAATTATAATCTAGCACTCAGTTGACCAATCAAACTTAGCCTCCTTGTGTGTCAAACGAGTCAACAGTGCTAAAATCCTACCAAAGTCTGCCACGAACCTTCTGTAATATCCTGCCAAGTCCAGGAAACTACACACCTATGCTATTGTCTTAGGAACTGGCCAACTCTTTATGGCCTCAAACTTTTTCGGATCTAGAGAAACTCCTACTCCTGAGATGATGTGGCCCAAGAATGACACATGATCCAACTAAAACTCTTACTTGCTGAGTTTCACGTATAACTGGTGCTCCCTCAGAATCTTCAAGACCTTCCGAAGATGTTCTTCATATTCCTCCTTGCTACTGGAATAGACAAGAATATCATCTATAAACACCACAATGAATTGATCCAAGTATGGCATGTAGATTCGGTTCATCAGATCTATAAAAATTATTGGAGCATTTGTCAATCCGAATGACATAACTAAGAATTCGTAATGTCTATATCGTGACCTAAATGATGTCCTGGGTATGTGTTGCTCCCGAACTCTTACTTGATGATATCCTGATCGAAGGTCGATCTTGGCGAAAACCTTAGCCTTGCTCAATTGATCAAACGAATCATCGATTCTTTGTAATCGATACTTATTCTTCATTGTCACTATGTTCAATTGTCTGTAGTCAATACAAAACCAGGATGACCCGTCCTTCTTCACTAAAACTACTAGCGCTCCCCAAGGTGATCTACTTGATCGAATAAACTTTTTCACCTTTAGCTCTTCTACATGTTGGTATAGCATGTCAAGCTCTGATGGTGCCATTTGGTAGACTTTAAAAGATATTGGTCCTGCTCCTAAAATTAACTCTATACAGAACTTTACATCTCTTACTGGGGTAAGCTCGGAAGTTCATCAGGAAAGATATCTAGAAATTCTTGGACTAACCCGGGAATCTGCTCTTCTTCTACTACTGCTACTACTGCAACTCTATCTTCGCATCGATCCCTCACGATTCTTTCAAGGACAAAATCCTTTGTGCCTGGGATAATAAATGACCCTCTACCTGAATGGCAATCTATCATAGCATGACTGTCTCTCAGCTAGTCCATGCCTAGAACTACTATCACCCTTCTCTTTTTCCAGCTAGGGGTAGTTTGGTAATTTGGCATGGGTATTTGTTTTTAGGAATTTAATATTGGATATTAATGTGATGATTGTATTAATTATTAATTTATGTTGAGCTATAATTATTTATGACTAGTATTAATTAGTTATTAGAGACTTGTGTTAATTAGTTAGTTAGAGAGACTAGACAATATTTAGACTTGTCACATACAAACCAGTTAGACTTGTCATGACAAATAGTGAACCCAACTTGGACCCAAGTCCATTATTCATCCCAATAATTAAATTAAGGAGGATTAGTTTAATTACAAATAGTTAGAGACTTTCAAAAATACTCATCCTTAATTATTCTTCATAATGCAACATGTAGGGGCAACTTGGACATTTGAATTTGCTTGGGGAAGGAGGAATAGGACGGTCACTATAGAGTGGGTGTTCTTCTCCCTCTCTTCTTATTTGCTTTTTATTTTTGATCTAAATTCTAGATCCCTAATTTTTTATTTTTTCCGTTAATTTTCTACATAATTCACCACCAATTCTCTCTCAAATTCATCACTCTTGGAGCCTTGGAGCTTGAAGAAGCGAGGAGCACAAGGATGAGGAGCTTTGGAGCTAGCAATCTTATCTGGATTGTGTCTAATTGCATTTTTATTGGGAATCCATCTCCCAATTGGTAATTTTTGAATTTTTCTCTCATTATGGCTTCATAATCATGCATTTGACTATTAGGAATGACTCCATGGCATAGGACTACCTATAGGACCAATTTTTGACTATTTGGCTATGAATTGTGAGCTCTATATAGTAATTTGTAGGTATATTGGAGAAATAATGAATTTGACACATCAATTATGTGTTATAAGACCAATTAGATCTAATTAGACTTAGATCGGGGTTATAAAACTAGGTACGTCTCCACAAATGGATACTTGTGGACCTTATCATGACATTTTGTGATACAGTGCGATATAGGGCCTAATTTTGAGTGTTTTGTGCAATTTCTTCTAAATTCTTATTGTATCAAGTTGCTTTTGTTGTGTTAGGATGTAATTAGTTTATATAAATAATAATTATGGATGAACTTGGGTTTTGGTTCTTCGTTAGACACGTATCATGAGTATCTCACATTTGACACCCTAGGTATTTGAATAATTGACACTAACTATATATATATATATATATATATATATATATATATATATATGTGTGCGTGTGTGTGTGTGTGTGTGTGTATGTGCGTGTGTGTGTGTGTGTGTATCTTGATAGCATAGAGGAGTTGGTATGTCGGTGTTGACTGATTATAGGAAGGGGTTTTCAGCTATCTCTGCCACTGTATTGTGTTGGTGTGTGCGGGAGTTACACTGTGCTTGAGTAGAGTGAGGGGGGTCGGGTTTTGCATAGTGTAGCAGCAGCAACAACAATTGAAGTAAGTGTAGTAGCAGCAGTATCAGCAATTGCAGTCCCAACACGAGCAAGCACTGCAACAGCAACACGAGCAAGCATTTTATAGCCGCAGCATGGTCGAGCAGTGTGAGCTGAGGATAGATGCAAGTTTGAGTATCAATACTAGTATCAGTGGTTATGTGTGTGGCATATAGAGATGGGAATGAATAATGGGGTATCACTGTTGAGAATTGAATGTAATTACATTCAACTTCAGGTCCTAAAGAGAGCAAGTAAAAATGGGGCTCGGGTTACTGGCTTGGTGCAGTAGTGTAGGTGAACTGCTGTGTAATATGAAGACTACAATAGTTCCATAGCTTGTGGGGTATCAGGGTTAGTGAGGGTAAGGCATACCCAGGCTCGGGTAGGGCCAAGCTTTAGACTTGGGGGTAGATACCTGCTATGCAAGAAAAGTTATTTGGTATTCAGATTCAGAGAAGTTTTAAGTATGGTTATTCATTTGGGGTAGGAGATTTATGAGTGAATTGAGTGTTCTGGTAAGTAAACTCAGATAACTGCTAACTTGTAGTGTGTATCAGTTGATACACTGTAGTATATCAATTTTGGTACACTGATATATATCCGTTGATATAATCAAGTTCAGTCATTTTAGTTGTATATAATAGTTAGTGAGTTATGTTAGTTAGTGTCATGTTATATGATAATATCAGTTAGTATATTGTGTATTAGTTAATTAAGTTAAGTACCTATTAGTATAAAGTTCAGATTTTAATTAGTATAACTAGTGTGTCTATTAGTTAAGTTCTGTTTCCAGTTAGGAGTTTGTGTATATAAATATCAGTTAGCTACTATTATGTATAGTACATATATATAGTTAGTTAATAATTAGTTTTGGCTAAGTTAATGCCTAGATTAATTAGTGAGAATTTATTAAATTACCAAATAGACTAGTATTGACTATTATTGACTAATTAGTAACCAATCATGACCCAATTACCTTAGTGTGACCTAGTATGACTCATTATTATTTATTTCATACCCAATTTGACATGATATCCAAATTTAGGTGACTTCGATACCAACTTAGATACTGAGATATACCATTTGCTCAGGACCAGAGGCGAGTATATTTCTCTATTAGTTTTATTTCATAATAGTGTATATATCTCATGTTCTAGAACTGTATACTTGATTCTGACATAGTTATTTCATGGACTGGTACTATATGGATCTTGTCAGGAGATGTTATCCCTTACCGTGTTCAGCTAGTACTCTTTCATATTTATTTTATCATGTGTATCGAGTATTGATTTAGTGTACTTTGTGTTCATTCAGTGCTCGTGTTTAGTGTGCCTATATTCGTGTTTGTAATGTGTCATAATTGGATCCATTGGTATTGGTTGGGGATGGAAGAATATGAGTTGGTTATGTGATTAAGTCTCAGTGTATTCGTGTACATGTCGATTACATATCATACGTATAATCGAGTTACCATATTGTATTCGTATTTAACCTAAACCGATCACATAATGAACTTGTATTCTATGGCACATTAGCTAGTTTTATTTCTTTCCATTACATTACAGTTATTCTATTATCTATATTTTATTCCAGTACATTACCTGTTCACTCTAGTTTATTTTATTTTGATATTTAGTTATTGTGCATACTTTTATATTATCTGTTATATATGCTCGATTATGTATTTGAAACTGCTTTTAGAGGTATGTACTATCGATGCTGTGACATAGGCTGTACGTACCCACGTACTCGTGCTCGAATATTCGGGTGCGGATCATGACACATTTTTATTGGTAGCCCATGTAGGTCTTCCTAGAGTCGCAATTAGAGCGATATCATAGTAGTGCTTACCTAGAGTACTGCTACGAGCCTGCTTTAGGAAATATAATTTAGGCTAAGAGTATACTCAATCACAACTAGAAAAGAATTCTAAATATCTGTTTTGCTATCCTTATATATTGAATGTTGCTTTACATTGAATAAAATATGTCCTTGTTTGATGATATAGTAGCATACTCAATATTGATTCCTTTGTTCAATTTATCTTCAGGATGCTGCCGAAGACGTGTTCCCAGCGCTCAGGCATAATGTCAGCGAGGTCAGTCACTTCGTCGCCTATGAGGGCAGCACCAGCAGATACTGTTCCAGCATCTACATTCCAGAGGTCCGCTTTACCGACCCTGGTGGGCATTTTTGCAGCAGCTTTTGGGGGTGCACCACCTCTGGTACATAGGGCAGCGTCGACAGTTTCAAGAGATCTTCCACCCCCACTATCCGCAGTCGATCAGACACAGATGTTTGCACTCTTTCAGCAGATGATGGAGGCACAATAGCATCAATTAGTGGTTATGAGGCAGCGCATTGAGAATGCTCACCAGAAGCTCGCAGCAGTCGAGAGAGTCGCCTTAGTCTAGGCATAGACGGCACCACCTCCATTTACCCTATAACAGCCGAGGCCAAGGACTATCATAGATTTTAAGAGGATGGGGCCAAAGGACTTTAAAGGTATTGAAGATATTATTTATGCTGATGATTGGATATAAGACATTGAGCGGAACCTGCGACTGGTACAAATTCCAGAGAGGTTGCAAGTAGAGGCTGCAGGGCGCATAATATTCTATATCGCTACTATCACCCTTCTCTTTTTCCAGCTAGGGATAGTTTGGTAATTTGGCATGGGTATTTATTTTTAGGAATTTAATATTGAATATTAATGTGATAATTGTATTAATTATTAATTTATGTTGAGCTATAATTATTTATGACTAGTATTAATTAGTTATTAGAGACTTGTGTTAATTAGTTAGTTAGAGAGACTAGACAATATTTAGACTTATCACATATAGGGGCAACTTGGACATTTAAATTTGCTTGGGGAAGGGGGAATAGGTCGGCCATTATAGAGGGGGGTTCTTCTCTCTCTCTCTCTCCTCATTTATATTTTATTTTTGATCCAAATTCTAGATCCCTAATTTCTTATTTTTCCTCTATTGATTTTCTACATAATTCACCAACAATTTCCTCTCAAATTTATCACTCTTGGAGCCTTGGAGCTTGGAGAAGCAAGGAGCACAAGGAGGTGGAGCTTTGGAGCTAGAGATCATGTCTGGATCGTGTCCAATTATATTTTTAATGGAATCCATCTTCTAATTGGTAATTCCTAAATTTTTCTCTCATTATGGCTTCTTAATCATGCATTTGACCATTAGGAATGACCCCATCGCATAGGACTACCTATAGGAAGAAGTTCTAGGCTATTTGGTTATGTATTATGAGTTCTATGTAGTAATTTGTGGATATGTTGGGAGAATTATGAATTTGACACATCAGTTATGTGTCATGAGACCAATTAGATCTAATTAGACTTAGATCGGGTATAGGACTACGTACGTGTCCACAAATGGATACGTGTTGGCCGTATCATGGTATTTTGTGATATAGTGCGATACGGGGCCCAATTTTTGGTATTTTGTGCAATTTCTTCTAAATTCTCATTGTATCAAATTACTTTAGTTGTGTTAGGATGTAATTAGTTTATATAAATAATAATTATGGAAGAACTTGGATTTTGGTTCTTCGTTGGACACGTATCATGAGTTCTCATATTTGACACCCTAGGTGTTTGAATAATTGACATTAATGTATATATATATATATGTGTGTGTGTGTGTGTGTGTGTGTGTGTGTGTGTGTGTGTGTGTGTGTGTGTATCTTGATAGCATAAAGGAGTTGGTATGTTTGTGTTGACTAATTGTAGGAATGGGTTTTCAGCTATCTGTGCCACTGTGTGGTATTGGTACGTGTGGGTACGTGTGGGGGTTACATTGTGCTCGAGTAGAGTGAGGGGGTCAGGTTTTGCATAGTACAGCAGCAATAATTGCATAGTACAGCAACAGCAGTATCAGCAATTGTAGCAGCAATACGAGCAAGCATTTTGCAACAGCAACATGCTCGGGCAGTATGAGCTGAGGATAGATGCAAGTTTGAGTATCAATACTAGTATCAGTGGTTGTGTGTGTGGCATATAAAGAAGGGAATGAACAATGGGGTGTCATAGTTGAGAATTGAATGCAAATACATTCAACTGCAAGTCCTGTAGAGAGCAAGTGAAAATAGGGCTCGGGTTACTGGCTTGGTGTAATAGTGTAGGTGCACTGCTGTGCAATATTAAGACTGCAGCAGTTCCATAGCATGTGGGGTATCAGGGTTAGTGAGGGTAAGGCATACCCAGGCACGGGTAGGGCCAAGCTTTAGACTTTGGGGTAGATACCTACTGTGCAAGCAAAGTTAGTTGGTATCCAGATTCAGAGGAGTTTTATGTGTGGTTGTTAGTTTGGGGTAGGAGATTTGATGAGTGAATTAAGTGTTCAGGTAAGTGAACCCAAATAAATGCTAACTTGTAGTGTGTATCAGTTGATACACTGAGGTAGTGTGTATCAGTTGATACATTGAGGTGTATCAGTTTTGGTACACTGATGTATTTTTGTTGATACACATCAAGTTCAGTCCTTTTAGTTGTATATAATAGTTAGTGAGTTATGTTAGTTAGTATCATGTTACATGATAATATCAGTTAGTATATAGTGTATTAGTTAATTAAGTTAAGTACCTATTAGTATAAAGTTCAAATTTTAATTAGTATAACTAGTGTGTCTATTAGTTAATTTTAGTTTCCAGTTAGGAGTTAGTGCATATAAATATCAGTTAACTACTATTAGGTAGAGTACATATATATATTTAGTTAATAATAAGTTTTGGCTAAGGTAATGCCTAGATTAATTAGTGAAAATTTATTAAATGACAAAATTGACTAGTTAGTTTGGTGTGGACCTAGTTTAACTAGTATTGACTAATTAGTACCTTATCTTAACCCAATTACCTTAGTGTGACCTAGTATGACCTATTGCATTTTAGCTCATTATTATTTATTTTATACCCAATTTGACATGATATCCAAATTTAGGTGACTTCCACACCAGCTTGGATACTGAGATATACCATTTCCTCAGGACCAAAGGTGAGTATATTTCTCTGTTAGTTTTAATTTCATAATAGTATATATATCTCATGTTCTAGAACTGTATACTTGATTCAGACACAGTGGTTCCACGGACTGGTACTATATGGATCCTGTCAGGAGATGTTATCCCTTACCATGTTTAGCGGGTACTCCTTCATATGTATTTTATTGTGTATATTGAGTATTGATTTAGCATACTTCGTGTTCACACACTGCTCGTGTTTAGTATGCTCATATTCGTGTACACAAATTGCTCGTGTTCAGTGTGCCCATATTTGTGTTCGTAACGTGTCGTGATTGGATCTATTGGTATTGGTTAGGGATGGGAGAATAGAGTTGGTTATGTGATCAAGCCCCAGTGTATTTGTGTATATTTCGATTATCAATCACACGTGAAATCGTATTACCATATTGTATTCGTGTTCAACCTAAACTGATCACATAATGAACTTGTATTCTATGGCACATTAGCTAGTTTTATTTCTTTCCATTATATTACAGTTATTCTATTATTTGTTTTTTATTCCAGTACATTACATGTTCACTTTAGTTCATTTTATACTGATGTTTAGTTTTCGTATATCCTTTTCTATTATCTGTTGTATATACTCGATCATATATTTGAAACTGCTTTCAGAGGTATATACTTTGCTCCAATCCTGACTGAATATATATTTTGGATGATAGGCTCATAGACCAGTATCCTACTACTATGGATTGTAAGATGGCGTACCATTAGAGGATACTCATTTAGAGCAGAAGGACTTAGTACCAGAGCCTAAGGAGGTTTAGATTATTAGTTAGACTTGTATTAGACTTTTATTGAGATTATTGACATGTCTATATTATTTCAGGATTGTGGATGTATTGTGACTCTTTCTTTCGTTATTCTATCTCATGATTTATCTTTCTTAGTTTGCATTGTGATTGATTATAGTTTATATTTATCTGATACCATATTGTTCCTCCGTTTGGAGTTGAGATGATTGACTGGTACCATGTATAAATTGTTTGAGATATTTAGATAGTAGAGTTGACCCAGACAATGTTCTACCATCGATGTTGTGGTGTAGGCTAGATGTACCCATGTATTCTTGCCTGAATATCCTAGTACGAATTGTGACAACTACGTCGAAGTTACCCATAGGAAAATCGATCAACTTGGCGGGTAATGAACGCTCGCACACTACGATTGGACATGCTACACACACTCTACTAACTTCTTCGAGCCAATTACCAGTGAGTATATTCAACTTCTCTGGCAATATTCCAAACTCCAATACAATATGTGTCATAAATTATGCAGATACAAATGAGTGTGAAGCTCCTGAATCAAATAATGCTATTGTACAAAAAGATGAGACATAAATAATACTTGCCACTATATCGCCTGATGCCAAGGCCTCCTCCAGTGATAAAGTGAATATCTGCCCTTAGCCTTGTTGCGCTCCTTGTAGTGGCCTCCTTTGGTAATACTATTGTGGCCTCTGTTGGCCCTGTTGTTGGTCCCTCTATCAAAATATTTGTTCCTGCATCAATAAGGGACGCTGAGCAACTGGTCGTGCGGCTGCCGCTGGTCCTCTGTATTGCACTGCCCTAGGTGCTGGCAGTACCGAAAACTGCTGGGCTGGCCTATCTTGCCTAAGCATTATCGAGAAATTAACAACCTGGTGGCTCGGATCACCATACCATAGGCAAAGCCTATTTGCCGCTCTGCACACAACTCTAGTATGGCCTTCTTTGCCAAAGTTGGTGCAACCTACCGGTGCTCCCTGGCATTGTTGATGTTGTTGCTGCCTAGGCTGCTACCAGGATAGTAATATCACGGATGAAACTGCCGCCCTATGCAGTGCTGAATCATGGATGTGAACGCCAGGTGATGGTGCTGATGTTCGGGGTACTCCTCCACCTCCTCCTCCACTTTGAGCATAAGTCCTCTTTTGGCCTCCTGTCATTGCTAACAACCTTTATATGGTAAGCTCGTGACTTCGATCTACTATCAATACTCCTTCATAAGTTTGGTAGTCGTGTCCCTCTACCAGTTGTAAAATCTCAAGGTGAAGCCCCCCTAGAACCTTATCGCTCTGTCCGACTCTGTGGCCTCCATAGTCGGAGCAAATCTACTCAACATGCAGAACTCTACTTCATATCCATATATTTTTCTACCGGCCTGCTTGAGACTGATGAACCTCTACTGGAGCTCATATTGTACGACGACTCTAAAGTACTTATCCTTGAATCGAGTCCTGAAACTGTCCTAAAAGATAGGATGCCTCAAGTCAAATTCCACCGATGTCCACCAATCACGGAAAAGGTCCTGAAGCTGCAGTCGGACCTGGTCAACTTGGTCATCATCCGAAACCCTTGTCCCTACCAGAATAACTTCAATGTATTGGGGCCATACATCTGCCGTGATGGTGTCCTCCGTGCCATTAAAGTATCTCGGGTTAAGTCAACAAAATATGACCGAAGCCCCCGAATCAGTCCTTTTGCCTCTCTCTAGGGCCATCTACAAACCCTGATTGAACAAGACATTCTGCTCTTGTTGTTGAAACTGCTGGTGTTGTTGCACTGCCATCTAATGTTGCTGTGTAGCCATCATTCTCTGAAGGATCTATAGTAATTCTGGGGTATCAAGTACTGCTGGTACCGCTAGTACTACTGGGGGTACATGGATCTCAAAGGTTGGTTGCTCAACATATCCAATATCTGGTTCCACTGTGCCGACTTGCTCAATTACTGGCTCTACCCTAATCTGACTCTAAACAGGTGCTACGTCCCGTTGTTGCCCAGGAGAACCCTGTCCGACTATGTTTACTGCTCCAACAACTGAAGAAGCCTGAAAGAAAATGATAAGAAATATCAAGAACAGGATGGGAAAGAGCAAGGACACAATTGATTCGATAATCAAGCAAGGCTTCTAGAAGAACAAATTCAGGATTCCAAAGATATATATTTGATTAAGACTCCTATGACCATAATACCCCACAAGTCAAAAAATACAGACCTGCATGGGCCACCACAAAAACTTTGCCACGCCCAAAGGCGGAATTCAGAGGCGGACATGGCCAGCTATCTCGTACAAGGTACTATATGTCGTACGATGATCATGACTGTAACTAGACAAAGTGGTGCATACTACAAGCAAGTCATTTAGGGTCAGACAGTATATCTATTGTCTTAATCAGTAAAATAAGAACAGTAAACATAGAACATATATGACAAGGAAGTAAGGCATTATAAATGCCCTGCCACAATATTCTGGAAACCAACTGTACAAAATAAAAAGTTGGTAGAGTAGCCAATGTGCATGACCATGACCTACTATTGTCTGATTAATTACAATCATGTAAAGGAAACTAAATGTCCAGATTTATGGCCAACATGTGTCGGTGGCTAAACGCCCAAAAAGAGTAAAATATATGATTAATGAGCAGGAAAGAAGAAACCCACTAGTGCCCTTCAGCGACCATCCGCCTGGTGTATGCCATCAGGAAGGAAAAAGTAAGCTGAATCCTATAGAACTGGCTCAAAACCTGGCCATGCAAAACCAGTGGGGTTAGACCCCAAATAGCAAGTACCACCAAGAAATCACAAAAAGGAGAAACAAAACCCAAAGCAATAGATAGGTATCATATAGGTTCTATATCGTGGTTTTGGTCCATAGTTTATCTTAGCATAATAGCCCAACCCTACAACCAAACAAAGACAAGGGTTTTATCATCACACTATGATAATCTATCTCCCTAGACTACTAATAGAATAATACAATCACAACTAAGTCCAGTTATATAACGACCAATCAATTATATAACTTGCTACTATGTAATCTGAGTTATCTCAGATTAGATACATAAGAGAAATCCTCATATCGTGAGCTGTTAGCAGGGCTAACCGAGCCATAAAAATTATATAGCACTGTATATTATACATCGGTCCCTCGTAAAGCTACCGTGCTAGATCACATAGAAAGCAATGTACAATATAAGTCTTCAGATATTGCCGTCCAATAGTACGAACGTGACCAATCACTACTAAAAATTGCGGGATTAGCGACGTTTTTAGTGACGTCAAAGAAAAATGTCGCTAATATTAAAGGTTTCAGTGACTCGAAATACTAACGTCACTATAAGTTGCTGTTTGGCTACATATAGCAACTGTAATTCAGTTTTTTAAAAGAATAGTCGCTATAAGTTTATTTAAGGTCGTTAAACGTCGCTGAGTTTTATGATATATCGACGTTTAGCGATGCATTTAGTGACGTTACACTTTTAGATATTTAGTGATATTTTTAGCAATGTCTATAACGTCGCAAAATATTTTTATTAGTGACATCATAAGTTGGCGTCGCTAAATATCGCTAAAATTTTAATATAGGTTTTGATTCCCCTCTTTTGTCGAAATCTTCCCCCCAATTTTTTAAAACCTCCCACTTCCTCCCCCTCTCCGGCGAATTGCACACTCCGGCATCCTCCACAGCGTCCCCCTCCTTCTCCTCCTCTAAGTAAACCCTAACTCTCTCTCTCTCTCTCTCTCTCTCACACACACATACACACGACATGACATTGACACAGACACGACACACACACACGTGATAGACACGGCCTAAAACTAACCCTAACCCAAAATCTTTCTCCCCTCTCTAGGCAAACCCTAACTCTCTCTCTCTTTCTCTCATAGGACACGGCATAACACTGACACAGACATGACACACACACACACGTGACAAACACTGACACAGATACGACTCACATACGTGACTGACATAGATACGACACACACACATGACTGACACAGGCACGACACACACACTGTGTGTAGTGTGGCACTAAAGGTGTTTAATAGATTGACTTTGGTATTGTGTGTGTGTGAGATACCTATATTGACAAAGGAAATTTGCTCAGTTGTACATGTGTATATATAGGTGGATTTGATGTGTGTGTGAATATGGGATATAGGAGTGCCAGACAAGTGCATGAGCACTGTGGTAAAGTGGTGATTGGACTATATTATAAAATCATGTGTGTTGTGTTCTAGTGGTCGTAGTAAGGAGTATGAACAGATGATTGGGAGTTGGCAGTGCACATGAATTAAGTAAAGTGACATCAGGCCAGTTTAGAGTTTGTGGGGGAAGTTAGATAGCAGCAGTAGCTGCAAGGCTGGGGGTGCCCTGTCCTTAGTGGCAGTTGCAACAAATACAACAATAGCAGATGTTTAAGTGCCAGTTATAAAATATATGCACTGATAGGGTTATATATATGTAGTGATATAAGTAAGGAAGTAGGTGCATATACTTGTCCAACTGATGTGGAGTTATGTTGTGAACTAGATGTATCAGTAAAGAACTGATATAGAGTATCAGACTTGGTGGAGGTCTGTTATGATGAGAAGTGGTATCAGTTGATACACACCCAAGAACAACAGTACTAGATGACAAGTGGCAAGTGAGTGCAGTGCCTATGTTATGTAGTAGCAACAAAAGTTGCCTGAAAAAACTGATACTCTTTATCAGAGATGGACGTGGGGCAAGGAAACACTTGAGTGTAATCATGGAGGGAAAGTGTGTTCAGTGCAAAAATACTTTCAGTTGGGAAGTGTGAGGGAGCTCAGGCATTCAAGTGAGGCAGTGCACACAATGGTGCACTACAAGATTGGGTGCAGGTAGGAGATCTGCAACAGCAACACAGTGATAGCAAGGAGTGAGTACCTGTAGGCCAATATTCATGCATTAGGTAGCAGCAGCAACTGCATATGATTAAGTAGCAGTAAGTACAGCAGGAGGGAAAAATCAAATCCAGGAAACAGTAAGTCAAGAGAGGCCTTGGTGTATTAGTCTAGTCATGACTTTTAAGTGTCTCGTTAAGGTAATGTCTAGAGTCTTGTGTAAGTTAAGGTAGTAATATTATTTCGATCTCTTTCTTCTCTCACACACATAGATGCACATGACACTGACACAGATACGACACACACATACTGACACAGACATGACACGGACTGTCACAAAGGGTATAAAATTTGATAACAAAAATGACTTAAGTCTTCGTAGTAATTTGATTTATAGGACACAGACTGTCACAGAGGGCATTATATATCAAGTTAGAGCAGTTCTTACCTTCCTCCAAAGAATTAGACTGTATTTAACGATGAGTATATATGCTAGGACTAGGAGTATCAGTGCATGTACTGTATTTAATGATGAGTGTATACTTGAACGATGTCTATCCATTTTTATAGAAGTATCTAGAAATGAATATGAATTACTATCTGTGTCATCGTTCGTGGATGTACAACCATCATCCTGATGACATGTGCGGTGTACAGGATAAAATTATTGAGGGTGTACAGCAGTTCCTGTAGTTCGCCAAGGAGTTCTCTCAGTACATAAACGGTACCAAAATTAAGTGTCCGTGTGTGAGATATCACAACTTGAAATATCATCCAGAAGTGGAAGTCACATATCATTTGTACTCAAAGGGTTTCACGCATAATTACTATCAGTGGACCACGCACGTAGAACTTGTCTTTAGCATTGGAGTCTGAGCCATATGTGGAGCCGTATATGGATGTCCACGACCACGCTGCTTATGACGACGGGTGGGTGAACATGGTTTTTGATGCGGCGAGGCCTGGTTTTGATCCGGACAATCATGACGCAGCAGAGGAGCCACCGAATACCAATGTTACAAAGTTCATAGAGTTGCTGGAGAATGCAAGGACTCCATTATATCCTGGTTGTGAAGATCATTCACTATTGGAGGTGGTTACAAGATTGTTGAGCATCAAGTCCGATATTAACATGTCGCAAGAATGCTATAACTGGCTGATGGATTTTATTATAGAGATCTTACCAGAGGATGCAAAGTTTCCTAAAGACTTCAACCAATTTAAGAGGATGGTGAGATCACTCTGGATGGGATACGAGAAAATTGATGCATGTTGCAACGGGTGCATATTGTACTACAAAGATGATAAGGATGAAGATGCACATAGATTCTATTGTGCTGATTGCTACAAGGCTACTGGAAGAGAAAAGTTTGTCGATGCAAAGAAGCCTACCGATTCAATGCACTACTTGTCTTTGACGCCGCGGTTACAGAGGTTGTTTATGGTGAAGGAGACTGCAGAAAACATGAGTTGGCACAGGTGGAAATAGATTGAAGTAGTATTGGTTCATCCATCCGATGAAGAAGCATGGAAGTACTTTGATCGAGAGTATCCAGATTTTGCTTTGGATTCGCGTAATGTCAGATTGGGGCTCTCCTTCGACGGTTTTACCCCATTCGGACTTTTGGGCTCCCAGTATTCGTGTTGGCCTATGATCGTCACTCCATACAATCTACCACCTTGGATACGCATGAAGACTCCGTATATGTTCCTAACCATTATTATCCTGGGTCCGAACAATCAGAAGAGGAACATCGATGTATATTTACAGCCTTTGATAGTGAGTTAAATCAACTGTGGGAAGTAGGTGCCAACACGTAGGATGTTTCCAGAAAGTAGAATTTTCAGATGAGGGCAGCACTTATGTGGACCATCAACGACTTTTTGGCCTATGGAATATTATCGAAATGGAGCACTCATGGTCGTCTCTCATATCTGTATTGCATGGACCATACTAAGGCTTTCCGTTTGAAACACAAAGGCAAACTGTGCTTCTTCGATTGTCATCGACAATTTCTGCCGAAGGATCATCCGTACCGGAGGAACATGAATGCTTTTTGTGTGGGCACTATGGAGAAGGCCAATCCACCGCCAAGGTGGCCCGGATGCACGATATGAGAAGAGTTAAAATATTTATCAAGTGCTATCGAAGAGCCTGCTAAAGGGTACAAGTATGACGGATTTAGTCGCACCCATAACTGGACGAAGAGGAGTATATTCTATGATCTGCCATATAGGAGCACCAATTTGATCAGACATAACCTTGATGTCATGCATATCGAGAAGAATGTGTTTGATAACATAATTAATACTATAATGGAGGTAAAGGGGAAGACGAAAGACAATCCGAAGGACAGGTTGGACTTAGAAGAAATATGTAGACGTCCTGCATTGCATTTGTTAGAGGAGGGGAATGGAAAGTTAAAGCAGTCTAAGTCAGTTTTCTCACTGGAGAAGGATGATAAAGGGAGACTTTGTAGGTGGATTCAGGGTCTAAATTTTCCAGAAGGGTACGTGTCGAACTTGAGAAGATACATCGACCTCAAGGAGAACAAACTGGTTAGTATGAAGAGGCACGATTGTCATGTATTCATGGAGAGGTTAATTCTAATTACATTTCAGAAATTCTTATCGCAGGTCATTTAGGATCCATTGACAGAGCTCGACATATTCTTCAGAGATCTTTGTTCTACTAAGTTGCTCGTCGATCGTATAGAAAAGTAAGAGAAGGACATTGCGGTAACACTATGCAAGCTCGAGAAGGTATTTCCTCCTGGATTCTTCGACTCTATGGAGCATTTGCCAATTTATCTTTCCTATGAGACAAGTATTGGTGGTCATGTCGGTTATCAGTGGATGTACCCCTTCGAGCGGCATCTGAATCACCTAAAAAGAAAGGTAAAAAAATAAGGCATGGGTTGAGGGCTCTATTTATGAAGCTTATGTTCTCGAGGAGAATACCAACTTTTGCTTGACGTATTTTAAACCTCATGTTGCTACTAATAGAATGAGACCTCCGAGAAACGATGACGAATATCAGGAATCTAATGATGCAATACTCAAAGTATTCAATGCGTCCGGAAAGCCTTTTGAGAAAATAAAGAAGAGATATTTGAATGATAACGAGCTAAGGGCTGCTCAGTTTTATATATTACTCAATTGCGACAAGGATGAAGTGGAGAAGCTAGAGGGGTAAGTAATTAATACATCCATGTTTTTGTCATCTCAATATAATAGTATAAGCTATTATTATGCTACTAATCAGCAGTTGCTTCATTATTTTTAAGCACATATAATGATGAGCTGAGGTCGGTTAGACCCTACATAACAGACGAAGAAGTAGAACAAGAAATGAGACGCCATTTTCCTTCTTGGTTGAAAATATATGTAAGAAGCTTGGTAATTATTTTTTTTGTATGCACTTGCACAATAAATAACATACTATCACTACTTTGGTATTTAGGTCGATTGTCTAATAACACCCGAGACTAAATCTATCAGAACTCTAACCAAAGGACCAATTACTGCCATTAAAATATGGCCATGTTTTTGTGTGAATGGGTTTAGGTTCAAGTGAACAAATGCTCCAATCAGAGATAGTTTTCTGGATCTTTATTCCATAAAAAACAGTTGTCTGTGTATCAAATCTTTGAACTACAAAGACGTCGATCCAAGCAATAATTTCTTTGGCATCTTAAGAGAGATTGTGGAGTTGACATATAATTATGGTACAAAATCTGCTAAGATCGTGCTATTCAAGTATGAATGGTTCGATCCGATTTAAGACCAAGGTTAGAAAATTGACAAGCATGGCCTTGTGGATATAAACTACAAGCATAGATATCAAGGCTATGAACTATTTGTCCTATCAAGTCAGGCTCAACTCGTGTACTTTACAACTTATCCTAGACGGAGACAGTGAGGTCGGATTGGTGGACATTATGCAAGATTAAAGCTAGAAATACCTTTGACGTTGACAAAATAGCTTATTAGGAGGACGAGCTACCTCTTGTAACAAATATTGTAGATATGGACTCAACGAAAGTTACTCATTACACGACTAATAATGTAGAAGATATTAAATTATCCAAAGAGGAAGACGAAGATGAAGACGAAGTAGATAAAAGTGAAGATGAGGAGGAAGAGGAAGAAGAGGACGAGGAATGCGAATAAGATGAATATTTTGAAGATGATTGAAAATAAAATATTTTGCCTGTAGAATGTACTATATTTTGACTGTAGAATATACTATTTTGACGAAGATATGTATTATATTTTGACTGTAAAATATACTATCCATTTAGACTTGTGACACCACTAGTTATTTACTGTGCAATTCTATAAATGCTGTGAGATATGCATAACATTTTGACTGTAAAATATACTATATGTTTGTGTATTTCTTTATTCAGCATAGGTTGTTATCAGGTATGACAGGACAACGCAGAGGGTTCGACAGGTCCCAAGGTAGACGGAATGCTCCTCCGGTACTGCCTACTGTTGGTTCTGGATCCTCGTCACCTAGTACTCTAGTATATCGACCAGTCACATCTTCGACTACGACGATATTACGTGGCATCACTCCTGGGATGACTTGTTCCAGGCCTGGTACTACTCCCTCGTCTAGCGTTCCTTCTGCTGATGAAACTATATAGACAGATGAGCATATAGAGGAGGTCGAGTCGACGTCGTTCCAGCATCAGCTAGATCCTTTATGCGCACCTCCAGAGGAGACGAGGACAAAAATTTGGGTCGATGGTACAAAGTAAGTCAATTAGATAGTTTAACATCATATATATCGTGTATTTCTTTATTCATCATATATTGACTTTTTTGATAAAAATAATTATCTCTGTATAGATATCGTCCCTCGTCGGTACAGAGACACCTGGGCCTCTTTCTGAGGAACAACTATGGTGGCCCTTGGATCAACTAATCTGAAGCTCCGGAGGAGAGGAAGGCGTTCTGGTTTACGGACTTCAAGGTAAAAGTATATTATATCAATTATCTAATTTATGCATATTATGAAACTTACTAAATTACTTATTGTAGCAAACATATTTCTATCCTCCGTATCGGGCCGTATTGATCGAGTAGATATTTTCTGCCATTGCCGCCAAGCTGACCCGTGATGCTCTGGATGACCAGAAGGCTCGTGATCGCATTGAAAAACTGATCCAAGGTTGGATCACGTCTGAGCAGTGGACTGCAATGAGGGCTAGATTCGAAGATCTGAGGTACAAAGAAAGGTCTGAGAAGGCCAAGACGGCTCGAAAGGCAGCAAAGTGGTATGGTGGCTAGATTCCGATGACGGAATATTTCCGTCGTTTGGTATATTTTTATTTTAGATATATAATTTTAATACAACTACGATAAAATGGTAGTAAAAAATATATTTAATTTTAGTACTAAATAATATATTTTTAATAGGTACAGAGGGGTGAGGATGCAAATATGGTGACCGTCTTCCTGGCCACCCATACAAAGGGCGGGAATCTCATTGATGAGAGGGCCTCGGAGACCTATGTAAGTATTACTTTACTTTGTGTTAATTTTAATATAACTTAGGCAATTATCGAGTATCCAAACTTTTCTAGGCCGAGTATCTTAGGCTGCGTGAGCGGGCGACTCCTAGTGCACCTACAGCGGGAGAGGCTGATACTTTCTCGCAGCCCTCTCCAGCTCCATCTGCGAACGAGCTGTGGGTGACCGTCGCTGGTGATCTCCAGAGGGTACGTACTACGGTACGGGATCCTATGCCCCCTGGTTGCGACGCAGGCATCTAGGGCCTCTCCGACAAGTGCGCATTCTCCACAACCCTCGCAGTCGTCGACTCGAGTCCAGGAGACCGTTGACTGTCTGATTGCGTCTCTCCGTGATGAGTTACTGAGAAGGATAGAGGAGCAGCCCCTGTTCCAACCGAAGACGGACGATGCGACGCTCATCGTACGATTTGATATGCTCGAGCACAGCATCATCGAGCTCCAGGATATGACAACTGATCTTAGAGCGTCGATAGAGCACAACGTGATGGAGCTGCAGGCATCACAGCTGTCCATGGGTGAGAGGCTGACGATGATGCAGGATTCAATGGTTCAGAGCAGTACGAGGTTGTTATCTAACATGGATCTATACAACCATCGACTAACAAAGTTGGAGCAGATACGTCCTCCTGGTGCACCTTCATCGACACAGAATCCACCGACGTTACTGCCTTCTCCATCGACATCGGTATCGATTTCACGGGAGCAGTATGATCTGTTCTTATCCATGATGCGCGCCGATGATCATCCTCCTGCAAATCCGCAGTAGTCCTAGTTAGGTTCGTTTATTCATTGTTTGTGTTTCAGACCTATGGTATTTGGTCATTTATGAATATTCTTTATTTTTGAGGCATTCAGATATTATTTCTTGTATTCTTTAGGATGAGGCTTTCAAACTCAGTTGTGTGGATATTTGTTATATTTTTTACGACGATATTTTGTCCTTACTCGGTTTGTAATCTCAATATTTCATTTTCTTTAAATTTTACTATATTATTTATATTAAATGTATATTAATTTACTGGTGTTGGGTGTTCAATCGAAGGGGGTCTGCGAACCATGCAAATTCAACGAAGGGTTGCTCTGGGTCTATTTGTACAAATTATGAATTCATAAACTGCAGGAAGAATGGTTTGGAAATAATTCATTTTTTATTTTTTTATTTTTTTCACTGTATCTTTAGCGACGTTTTAGCGACATTTTGTGACATTTACTCACGTCACTAATTATGTCGCTGAATACGTCACTATATACGTCGCTATCTTCGTCGCTATACATGTCGCTAAACACGTCACTGTCCTTCGTAAATTGCTGACATGGTAGTATTGCCAGGTCAATATAACATCACTAAATGAGTCACACAACGTCGCTATACACGTTGCTGCCCATCGCAAATAGCTGACATGGCAGTATTGCCAGGTCAATATAACGTCGCTAAATGAGTCGCACAACGTCGCTAAAAAGAAAAAACTTAGCGACATATAGCGACACACAACACGTTGCTAATTTAGCAACATTGTGTTGCTAAACGTCGCTAATATAGCGACGCATTTATGTCGCTAGAAAAGGTCGGTATAATAATGTTTTGCGATATTTTTTTGCAAAGTGACTAGCTTAAAAGAAACTTCATCGAAACGTCACTATATACGTCACTAAAATTATTTAGCGATATTTTTTGGCCATTTAGCGACGTTTGTAGACGTCGCTAATTTAACTTATTCTGGTAGTGAATATCCATGGGGGTCGGCCTTGCATGTCATGACAGTTGTCTGAGGTGGCTAATGTGTACATTCTCAGGATTTTATCCCTCTCACTGCTCTACCAATTTTAGTTGCCTAAATTAACCATATGGTTATATTAGTAATCCTATGGCGTGGTCACATAATCAATCCTCCTATATGTCGTACCGTAGTACGGCCATGCTAGATATGAGTCCACTTGTTACTTGATAACTCAAACTAGATTCACCCGAGTGTGATGCAACCAACAATAAGTCCTAGCCACGCTTTGGTAGTTGACCCACATACCATGCCCGTACTGGGAAAATAATATAATAATATCATATTTTGCGTGGTATATGAGGCATTTTTAATGTACAACCCGAAACATATAATCTTATAACACATAGCAAGTTATATTGCACTTCAGTGCATATTTATAACATATGTACACATAGAACGTTGTAATTGTATCTACACAGATACAAGAAATTGGGTTAAATTACCAAACTTATAGTTGGTCATATAAGCCTTATCATTTTGGAACACATAGCTCAAGTTATGCACATAGCTTGTTAGTCACTTATGACATAGTCAATTCTAGTACATGGTCATGTCTAGCACAAGGTCGGGTTACTAGATCCATTCTTCCTTAGGATCAATCACAAGCAATTGTCAAGACCAACCACTCAGAACAAAGAAATATTCCAAATAAAATAGCTTACCGAATGCACACTTGGCGCATAAAACGGTTGTCGCATGGACTGTCGGCCACATGCTGCCCCAGGCCGCATATTACCCCAGGCCACATATGGTTCCATGCCGCATATGGCTCCAGGCCGTATGCTACCTCAGGCCACATATGATCCCAGGCTGTATGCTCCTCCAAGCCGCATGCTCTAGACAAATGTCCAATCTCCTAGAACAAGTGATGAAGTGATATGTGTCAGAGAAAAGTGACTGATGTGATGGATGTGACAAGACATAAAGTGTGTCAGAGAGAAAATACAAAATCATAGAAATATATGCCCACGGTTCAGAGCCATACATCCAAAGAATAGTGGCCGCATACTCTCCAGGCCGCATAGGTCTCTCGACCGTATGTTACTCTTTTGTACTTAATGAATTTCTTATTCGTTTAGTGAGTAAAAACACAAGGGGTTCAAGGATTAGCTCCAGAACACTTGTGTGATGGCAGTCATGCATCCAACAAGATGTACGCATGCTAGTCAGTATGCGGCAAAGAGCTCAGGCCGCATAGCACTCATGTCGCATATCACTCTCCAAGCCGCATAACTCGCTAGCCGCATGAAGACTTCGTATTTTCCAAACAGCTGGTTCGGCCACAACGGAAGCTCCAAAAACCAAAAATTTATTTTTACCATAAAATCCTCATATTAAGTCCAAATTAAGTAAACCAAAAAGCCAAAATGCTAAAAATTTAAAGATCTATCATGTAGCAAAAACTAGTTTTTAAAAATACATGTTTACTAGAATAAAACCAAGAAAAACTCATAAAACCCATTAAAAGCTCTAAGTTAGAAATGTAGATCTACACTAATCCATCCACCAAATTTGAAAACTCCAAGTTCTAAAAGTGTTTAAACTCATGCAAAGAATACAATAATCAATTAAGATGGAGGGTTTCTCCATTTCTTATTCAAGATGTATTTGCCTATGGATAATGGAAGAGAAAACTAAAAAGAGAGGAAAAAATAAAGAAGTAAAGAGAGAGAGACAAAATATTGGATTATATATGGTAGGATTGAGGCTTGAACCAAGGGTTCTCATGACTTGAACCAACCCACAAAATGAACCACGATCCAGGTTAAACTAAAGAATGGGTCTAGTCTCTATGTACATGCAACCATGCTAAAATAAAATACGTCCTAAATACATAAAACGAGAACTGAGAGTGAGAAGGAGCGCCTAAGGGAGGGTTCGATGGAGGAGGACCACGTCGCAAGGGAGCAGCTATGCCGGAGGGGTAGGAGTCACTTCTCCAAAGTCAGGGCGGGTAGGTCACCGTGGGCTAAGAGGCAGATGGAGCGGGTTGGTTGTCGGGGGATCGTAGGAGGACGACAAAAATAAGGTGGGAGGGGCGGGAAATAAAAACTTTTGGGGGGGAAAAATGATAAGTCGAACCAACCAGCGGAACCCTATATAAAGTATCTTAGTGACATCAATAACAGACATCCCTAAACGTTGATACATTTTAAATATACTACGATGTATAACATTTCGAGTTGCTAAACGTCTTTATTATTAAAATATAAAGATGTTTACCGACTAATCGGCGATATCAGCCTTTATAATACTAAAGGTAGTTGCTAAACGTCGCTGAACGTCGCTAATAGCGACGTATTAATATATCTTTTAAATACGTCGCTACTTTCAATAATATTAGCGACATCATCTTGTAGAGTCCCTAAATTCATTACTGATTTGACTTATTTTATTAGTGACTGATAGTTGATCTATGTACCCGACATGATTACAAAGATAATATGGAATTATACTTAATTGACTATGGGTGCTTGACCAGATCATGGTGATTCAATATAATAAGAAGATTCATGTGACTGATTAATAGGACGACATCCTGACTCAAATACTTGTATCCGTGCTGATACATTTACTACTTGCTAGGCATTCCCACGTGCTATGCGTTATATGTGCACTGAGGTGCGACATATCTTGCTATGTGTTGTGTATTACATGTTTCAGTGGTGCATCAAGGTGCCCCCTATTCTATATGACATGTGATACTATATGATTTCTTCGACAGAGGCCTAGTAGTTAGTCAATAATCATAACGTGGTTAGGTTGTTTGCTTGATTTGTTGTATTATGCTTGGGTGAACCCAGATTAGGCTTTCGGGCAATAATATGAATTTGTACCTAGTGTACACATACTACGGTACGATATATAAGAAGGATGATCGTGTGACCACGACACGAGATTCTATACAACCGTAGGGTAAATTAGGTAATTGAAATTCATAAAAGCATTGGGAGGGAATAAAATCTCGAGATCATGCGTGGTAGCTACTGTTAGGACATATATCCTAGGGCGTCATGTTGGCTCCCAACGGATATTATATATCATCTATAATAGTAGAGTGTAGTATATGGCTATGCTATATATATATATATATATCGTTCGGTGGACTTACGGGGGATCGATGCTTATATACTATGTATTATGCGTTTATTGTCTCGACCAGCCCGCCTCACAATTAGCACGATCTGAGGATTCCTATTATTTGTATTATTTATCTGGGATAATCCAGATAGCATATAACAAGCTATAGGAATAATTGGTCCAGTAATTGAACATGTGTTGGTAGTCTGAAGACTTGGACTATTGCAGTATAATGGTTCAACCCTTGTCCTTGTTTGGTTGTAGAGTTATGCTATTTTGTCATAAACCATAAACCAAAGTTATATATTATATGTATATGTCTGTTCTGGTTCCTTTTTTTGGTTTGTGCCATCTGTAAATAGTTGGAAGACGTAAATTATCATGATATGATGGTCCAGCCATTATTCTTGTTTGTTTGTGGGGTTGGATTATTGTGCTATGATAGGATATGAATCGAAGCTATGATGCATATATTATTGCATGTCCATAATTTGTGAGTCATACCCTATCTTAGCGTAGTGCAACACCTCTTGTCCTTGTTTGTTTGTAGGGGTGTCCTACTGCTTTGATGAAAGGTCATACGCTTATGGTCAAGACACGGATCCTATTTTATGTACTTGTTTTGACTTATAATTATGTACTTTTGACAATATGCTAGCTTATCATTTTGTATAACTAGTTTCATGATCATTTTAATAAAGCATCTGGAACGCCTTACTACTGTATCTTACATGCTCATTCTTACTACTTATAGGTTGATTGATTAAGACATAGATTTTTCTGCGGGACCATAGGTGACTTGATTATAGTATGCACCCCATTTTCATTAGACAGCTTTAAGCGTATTACGGAATGGTCTTATATTTCGTAATTCGTAGCTAGCCAAGTCATACTCCCATTCTCTATATTTTGGTACTGGACGTGACAGTTTATCTAAGGTTGGTGTGGGAAGCTAGCCAATGGATCAAGTCATGAATCCTTCCAAGCAATCTTAGCCACACAAATAAAGCTTGAACCAAGGCTAAAGGAAAAACATGGGTCTAGTCTCTGGGTTACTTGGCGGTTATGCCAACAAGCTGTATGCACATTAATAGGTATATCGAGAATGGGGAACAACACATGCCAAGCATCTCGCTGGCCATGAATTCCCAATTCCATCAACTTCCTTCTTCGTTTCCTAACTCCATTCCCTACCGATCTCATCCCTCGCAACCAATACAGGACGATCGACCCTAGAAAGAGCCACCTCGCATGACATTGATGGCGTATCCCTATGCCTGTGCGACCGTGCCATACCATTTGCGCAACTGCGTCGACCTACCCAAGTGCCTTGCCTCCAGCCCGATTGAGCAATACGTGCCCCTCCGCGAAGATGAAGCTTCCCTGCACAGACCCGACAACCCCCGACTACCCCCTCGGGTCGATGACCATCCTCGGATGCCATTAGATGTGCCACCGTCTACTCTGACGCTTGACACAGGCAATTTCTGCAATTGAAATCTATCTTGTCGGGAAGTACGCGGATTCGAAGTCAGAATCAAATTTTGTCACCAGGACTTTGCACCTATTTTTGGGCCATCCGACCATTGGATCGTCGATCTGAAACTTCCATCATAATCTTACTGTATAGCTCTACCCTTACCTCAAGTTTCAGCCGTTAATTCGATCGTTTGATATATCAAAATTGACATCCAATTTGCATCATTAAAAACTATATTTATTTTGACAATTTCATGGTGCCAACTTCGCGGATTTGTTTCTCCCTTATCTTTTGCTCATTTTGTATTCCATCTTTGCAGGTTCGAACATAACTTAACCATCTTAAATTCCCTTCAAATGAATTTATTTATTTTGAACTTAAACCCAAGTTATTTTAGTTTGAAAATAACAAAAAAATCAGTTTTTTAAATTATAAAATTTTGCGATACGGAGTTGGTATTGAAAAACCGGACAACCTCGTCGTATATTGTTTGAATTAAAAGGTGCGTATAGTAAATACAGACGTGTGAGATTTGACATAATTTGATTTGGTTGCATATGCGCAACGTAATCAACCAGTATCCGTAAAAAATTATCCTATCGGTCATTTCTGAAATTCTCTAATTCTTTTTATACACTCGTCGTGTCACAACAAAACTTGTGTCATCGGACTTGTAGCATTATGCTGGTCCTGTGACCCAAGTTTTGTTCGATTCTGAGAATGTTGACCAGAATACCATTTTGTAGGTCCTACGGTCCGACTTAACGGGTAATTTTGTGATCGGCTCATCGGAACCCAATTTTGGATACTGCGTCAGGTTTATATCATCGTTTTAGACTCGTGAGATATTAAGTTTAATAAATTTGGAGAACTTTATTCCTAACACTTTTTTTGGTGCAAAGAGACCAATTGTTGACTCCATTTTGACCCAAAACTGCTATTTTTTTGCTCCTGTGTCCAAAATGGACTTACAAATAGACTTTTTTTGACTATCTCACTTATTACAAACATGTTGATAATATTTATTTCAACAACCGGAGATGTTTTCTACTCCAATATTTTTTTTGGTCGTTGATTTGCTATGTTTGTCACATGGACGTTGTCTTGACCTCATTCAGGATCTAGACAAGTATACATTGCCACTATGTTTTATTTTCATTCTAGTTTCAGTACATGCTTCATACATTATATTATGTAATTTATTTACGTATCTAAGAATGACCCTTGGTGCAGCCAACATGATACATTGGTTCTTTACTTTCCAACTTAGGCCATTAGAGACTACCCTTACACAGTAGAGTAGATACACTGATATCTCGCAAAACCTGACACATATTTTTGGACACAGAGTTGTGATGAATCAAGTAAGACACGTACCCCGTACCCCGACTAATCATCAGTGCGATGGAACGTGTGATGGCTTAGGTCATGCTAGTATTCTAATTATGTTATATATACCAGATAAGTTCATCTAGAATTTGGCATATTGAGAATTTGACATATGTAATTAATTGGGTAGGGAGGACAGTCACTAGGAGATGGAGAAAAGGGAAGAACTATAAGAGCAGTACTTTGATAAAGGTAATAATTGAAGATGAGCAAAGATGAAATTGCTAGAAATTTTATTTTAAGAAATATGGAAATTGAGGAGTGTCATAAAGTAAATTGGGTCATGGATTACAATAAGGATTATCTATATTGACTTAATGAGGATTAGAGAGAGTGCCTGACTTAAGCGAGTTGTATGACTGTAAATTCAACCTTAAGGGATGGGACTCAAAGATAGAATAAGAATGTTAGCTCGAGAAAATAGATGATACAACTTTCATGATGAATGATAGGGAATGTTAGAAATGGATATCTTATATAAGGTTGTGATAATACAATAACAGTTGGTAGTACCATAGATTATTTTGAGGCTAATGATTATAATTATGTTTGAAGGCTTTCAGGAACAAAACAAGCAATGCAATGACATGAGATAAGAAGAAAATAATTTTTCAAGATTGGATTATGAGAATAAACTGAAAGTAGGGTATCCTTAAATAGATTGATAAATGATATCTAGGGTTCAAGTTGTAAAATTGTTGATAGCAAATGTTGGAAATAAAGTTGCATTATAAAAAAATTAAAAAAGTTTCACAAATTAATTCATTTTGGTGATCCGTTTGATATTTCGGAAAGCTGATACAAAGACTTATAACATATAAAAGTTTCACAAATTAATTCATTAGTTTATTATTTAGTTTAAATAATAAAATTTATAGATAATTAAGGATCTACCAAAATTATAATTTGTAACTTATAAATTTGATTTCTCGCAAAAGATTAAAGATTTGTGCGAACCGTCAATTCTAGTGTCCTTGTGACGCAGAAATCTAAGTGTTCATGTACTCAAAATTTTGGTTTACGTCGGTTGACATTTTGGACAACAAAATACCTCGATTTGTGTGCCACTTATCTCGAACTTGCAAACATTATTTAATTTTAGGTCAAAACTTAAAATTCAGTATTTTAATAAATAAATAATTATTATAGAGACTAATTTGACTTAGTTCTACATGTTATAACTAATAAATGGCTTAGCTGAAATAGATGATAGACGACTTAGATTAATCTCACCTTCCTAGTTAATAGTGGTTGTTTGTATTTATATTTGTGTGATATTTAGATATATGTTCTTTAGACTTGGTAGATATTAATGATAGTAATAGATCGTTGGTTTAAGGATAGATCTTGGTTGAACTTTGGGATCGTAACTCAGCATGGACATAACATGAAAGTATACCTTGCCAAATTTTCAATTTCATATGACACGTTTAATTTAATTCACTTATTTTATAATCTATATTTTTTTTCGTAGATTCATATGATTCTAGTCTTAGAAATTATTTTTGTTATTACTTGATTAGAGACACTTGTAATAGACCATATATTAGTTTGGATAGCGATGGATTATATGTACACACGTGAGAGTTAGACGTACGAGAACGATTATAAACACATGGACTATTTTTTTCCTCTATTTTCATTATTTCTGACCCTGTGACCTCTAAGGTCGGGTTATCTTTTTTGTGACCATGTGGCCTCTAAGGTCAGGTTATCTATTTTGGAACCCTGTGGCCTCTAAGGTCGGGTTATTTGATCACCTTAAGGCCTCTAAGTCGGGTGAGTATTCTCTTATACGTGGTTTACTTGTGAGCTATGGTATTTGTATTCAGCCATATTTTGTAGTTCATGTGTAGTTAGTTGTTCTCTTTCATATAAGACTATTGTATAGGTTATGCCTTGGTTATTTTTCTGCCTGCACCTTTCTATTTTAAATATTATATTTTTGATATACTTGACATGCATATATTCCCACTTTGGACCTGGTCCTTTCTACAGAGTGCAGGATTACTCGAAGTCCTACGGATAGTCACCAGACGTGGGTACAACTACAGTTGATGACTCAGCTATTGCTTAGTTTATTTAGTAGTATGGACTTAGCTTTATTTGTTTGTCATTATCTTTGCGTCTACAAGTATTGGATTTGTCTCCACCGAACGTCTTTTGGATTCTTGATAAGATTAATCTATTTGTACTTACATCCATCATTATCCATTATTATATTTATTTCTTGTTTGAGTTATTTTGCTAATATAGCTTAGTTTTGATAGGCTAATATTATTCTTTTGAGTATATTCGAACATATATGTTAGTGGGTTATAGACCCTGAAATATATTGTTCGTTCTTGATGTTTATTCTTTAAGTGGATTGAGAAGTAGTTATACTTGACATATTAGATATTATGCCTATTATAGACAATGTATACGTTTATATGTAATAGAGTTGGGTTAGTGTCCACATGATCCGTAGCTAGCCATTGCCACTTACTCTTATCCTACCTATTTTAGGACTGGGGCGTGACACTAAGTATTCCTTGCTCTTAGAATATGATGACAAACTAGGATCCCAATGGTAAGAAGGTCCCCATTCCTTCGAGAAACCTGTACGACTAGTTGTACTTGATATTCTTCCGTGGCGAATTATCTTATTCTTTTATAGATTGTGCTTTAATTTTAATTTTGAGGAAAAAATTCTTATAAGTTGAGCAGAATATAAAACCCCCATTAAATATTTATTATTTTTATTCATAATGAGTATATATATATATATATATATATATATATATATATATAGAGAGAGAGAGAGAGAGAGAGAGAGAGAGAGAGAGAGAGAGAGACACACACACACACACAATCATGGTTAGTTGTATTGGTAAGTATACTGTTTATGGTAGATTATATACAACTAACCATGATTGTGTGTGTATGTGTCTCTCTCTCTCTATAATATATATATATATATATATATATATATATATATATATATATATAATATAGAGAGAGAGACGCATACACACGCAATCATTGTTAGTTGTATATAATTGGTAAGTATACTATTTTTGGTAGATTATATATTAGAATTTTATTTAAATTTTAATCTCCAACCTCAAATATTTCTTATCACCTATCATAATTAATCCTTATAAATTCCTTTCCTGAATAACCCCCTATCAACCTATTCTCACAATAATAACAATAAATTATTAATGAACAAATCTATTTCCCCCAGCATACCCATTTATGAGCAACTCGAGTTTTCCTCCATGCTCTCCGTCTGAGAACCTTGCTTAAATCTCGATCTTGTGCCAAGCTTCTCGCTGGCCATGAATTCCCCATTCCCTCAACTTTCTCGATCATTTCCAAACTCCATTCCTTTCTGATCTCACCCCTCGCGATCAATACCAGATGGTCTACCCAAACAGAGCTGTACCGCGCGACGGCGCTGGTGCATCCCCTCTGTATGCATTACTATACCACACTCTTCGCAAGACCATAATGACCCACCCCAGTACCCTACCTCCAGCCCGCACGACCAATATGTGCCCCTCCACGGTGGCAAAGCTTCCCCGAGAAGACCCGACAACCCCAGACGACCCCCTCTGGTCGATGACAATCCCCGACAGCCTTTGACGTGCACTGTCCACTCTGACGCTCGACATAAGCAATTTCTTCAATTTAAAATCGATCCTGTCATGACGCACGTGGATTGGAAGTCAAAATCATGTTTTGTCGCAATGACTTTGCACCTATTTTCTAGGCCATCCGATCCTTGAATCATCGATCCGTAACTTTTGTCACAATCTCGGTATATAGCTCTAACCTTCCCTTATATTTCAGCTGTTAATTCGATTGTTTGATAGATCAAAAAAGACCTCCAATTTTCATAATTAAATTACCTTTTATTTTAATAATTTTGTGGTGCCAACTTTGTAGATTTCATAAGTTAACCCTCTTAAATTCCCTTCAAATAGATTTATTTATTTCGAACTTAAACACAAGTTTTATTGTTTGCCATTAATTCAAGCTAGGAACACTGTTTGTTGTTTAACAAACAAAAGATTACAAAGTAATCTTAAACATAAAATCCAAGTACAATATTTTTAATTATGGGGAGTGTGACGATAGAGATCGAGAACTACAGTGGGTCATTTACTTCGTTAACGGTTCGACGAGAGAATTTGAGTTCTTTTGGGAGGTCTCTCTCATGTATCTGTTTGTGTGTGCGTGTGGTAGGTATGCAACGCTGCTATTTATAGTTGTCATGTTGACAGGCCTATGCGCGCCTAGATGTTACAACTGCCACATGTCCATCCTCGACAGGATGTAGTTGAAACCGTGGATGCTTGTCACGGCCGAGTTCCCATGTGGAGTCTTTGTTGGGATCTGCTGTTGCTAAAAATCTGGTCGGTTCATATCCTTGGTGTGCGTGACTTGGTCAACTTGACATGTTGCCTGCACTTAGGTATAGAGAATCTCCTTCATTGTAATAGAAAGATTTTGGCTCGAAGAGCACTGCCATATTGGATGCATGGGGTCTGAGATGCTTGGGAAGCATAGAGTCTGGGATGTCTGGGGCCAGAGATGCATGGAACGCATGGAGTCTGGGATGCAAGGGGACTGAGATGCATGGAACACATGGAGTCAGAGACGCCTGGCACCAGAGACGCATAGAGAGCTTTTTCTTATATACAACTGGCTCTGTATGGCTGCATAGTGACAAAAATAATTATGGTGCTAACGTGGGCACTGACACCAACTATCAGCGTCGAAGTCAGAGGTATTTCAGAGTCATTATTACTGTCAGAGTCATAAATGCTCTGTCTTGACTGTTGTGACATTATGCGTCCAATGAGTCATGCACATTTAAATTTTGACTCATGCTGAGGTTCTTCGACGCATGAGGACTGAGGCGAATAAGGTTTATGAGATATTTTTATGCTTCTACAAGACCCCTTCAATATTTTCAAACTCGGACAATTTTTGGAATACTTTGAACAAAAAGCATGGGAATAGAACTTTGGAACGCATAGGTTGTCTGTCGAATGGAGATTTTACAGCTGTTTGGGTAGCTTTGTCACTGCTTTTGATGACGCATGGGTGAGTCTGCCAGGCTGTCAATTCTGCATTAAATGCCAAGATTTGGCTTTACCTTTGAATAAATCTCTTGGGATTCGGAGTCGTCTTTTGATGCAAAATTTGAGGCATCAGTTTCCAAAGAGATTAAAGTGGATCATGCAGATTGAGGCATCTGGTTCATCCCCATAACTACTTCGTTCATTACCTCGATCTACCTACGCATCTTTGGAGCCTATAAAATAGGCTACCCAGGGAGGAAAGAGGGGGTCATTTTTTCCACTCCTTCTTTCTTCAAGAAAATATTGAACGTTCTCTCTTTGGCTAAGAAAACTCACAAAAATCAGGAGAACCCGTGGCCGTCTGATGTTGTCCTCCCAACAGGTGGTATAAAAGTGTTTCATCCTTTGTTTTGCGATATCCAGGACACAAAGACACAACCCAGCTTGTCACATGGATGAAGAGACATGCGCGATAATTTATCGGAGCTCTATCATATGGGTGAATACTCATCTAAAACATGAGCTGACTTTTTACAAAGTCCTGCTGCATGGACAAAGGATCATCTAAAATATTTGCGCAGGCTTTTAACATTACTATGTCACATGGCAAGTCGTCTAGACCAGGCGCAACCTTTTTATTTTATTTTTTGTTAGTGCAAGTAATAAGTTCAAAATAAAATTCTGTCAGAGGTGATATGGACGTGATAGGTTTTGTGGACTTATCATCGCTGGCATACCTATATTTAGGTATAGATGATAAGTTAGGATGGCGATCGATATCAGAGGTTTGATGGACATAACAATCGATAGTTAAAACTGGAAGGTTTGCTCATAGGTAATGTGGACATGGCAAACTCTACTGGGAAGATAATGTTAGGACCATAGTTCAGAGATGGTGTGGACGTGAACTGATGCCCCAAAGAACTAATTTTGAGTGGTCTGCCAGAAAAGTGTAGATAGACCTGAGAGTTGCACCACTGGGGAGCTTATGAGCATCCACTATCAGTTGCGTATTTAGGACTCTTGAATATAGATAATGGCTTTTATAATATTTTATAGAAAAGGGTAGGTGTTGTATATAAGTACTTGTTGGGGATGAGGGAGATACGAGTCTATCTTAGACATAATATCTTTTGAGGAACTTGCCATTGATTGGCATCATGAGCAAGTCTCTATTAGGTTTGGCAACCCGGTAGGCACCGTTGGAGTATATTGTCTCCACGAAGAAAGGGCCTTCCCATTTGTCTTAAAATTTGTCGATGGTCTTATGTGTCATGACCATTGGTCTTTTCATCGATAAGACGAGGTCACCTACTTGGAAAGTTCTTTTCCTTACTCGTTTGTTAAAAACTTTCGAGAGTCGTGCTTGGTACTACTCAATGTGCTATTGAGCTAACAGATGCTTCTCATCGAGCGCTTCCAACTCTTGTAGGCGTCGACGATGGTTGTTGTCGTCTGTCAACTGGTTGGAGAGGGCCACCCATAGTAAGGGAATTTGGACCTCTATAGGGAGCATAGCTTCCCTTCCGTAGACCAGAGAGAAGGGTGTGCTTCCAGTTTGTGTCCGAACCATTGTACGATAGGCCCAGAGACATTCGTCCAACTTCTCATTCCAGTCATGCTTGTTGGATGACACAAACTTCTTGAGGAGCTTTATGGTGGTCTTATTAAATGCTTCTGCCAGTGGAATGTACCCCAGGGTCAACCCTCGGACAAGTGGATGGCTTAGCCCGGGGAATCTTCGATGGGCCAGTTTGACTGCCTGGGCCCTGAAGCACTTCTAGACGGAACTGGAAAGTATCGGCTTGTTCGAGGTTGTGAGCACTATCACCACCCCATTTCCAGAGCCGGGTATTTTTTTATTTTTAATTTAGTTAATTGTGTATTATTTATAATTAATTATATTTATATTTAATTAATGATTATATTATTTTTATATTGATTGTTTTAGGATTTTGGCTAGCCTGGACCCATGTCAGACCCTAGTGGACCCATGTCCGACCCAGCCCACACCCCTGTGAGACTTATTTTTGGGTTTAGAATATTTATTATATTTTTAGAAGGTTTGTGGGAGAGATTTGGAGCTAGTTTGAGTGCTTTTGGAACCCGGAACCCGAAACCAAGTCAAGTAGGGGCATTTTGGGAATTTGGAACTTATGTAATCCCCTTTATTAGTGTTTGGCCGACCCATTCAGCCCCTCCCCCACCCGTGGACAGCAGCCCTCTCCCCCCTCTTTTCATTCCACTCTTCTTCTTTACTTCTTCTTCTTCTCCACTTCTTCTTTCTTCTTCCTTCTTCTTCAAGGTGAGTTTTTATCCATTTTTCTTCCTTCCATCTTCCATTTCTTCTACTTATTTGAACCCTAACCCTACATTCTTCCCCAACCTAGGTGGGTAGAGCTTAGATTTGGTGTTGGAGCTAGATTTGGGAGCTTAGAAGCTTGGTTTGGTGGATTTGGAGCATTTTGGAGATTTTGGCTTGGGATTCCAACTCCCAAGAGGTAAACCCTAATTTTCTCCCTTGTAATTATTTTTATATAGTGTAATTAATAGTTTAGAACCTTTCTAGACTCTTAGGCTACCCGTGGGAGGAAGTTGGAACTAGTTTGGTTGGGTTTAGAGACTTTAACACTAGTTTTTGTGTCAACTTCGGGTGGAATCCGAATTTGGCCCAATTTTGGGTGATGCCCTAGGTTAGACGAATCTAGGTAGACGTTGTCGGCTGTCTAGAGGGTGAGTGCGTGTCTCCGTTCGGATACGGGAAGCCGTATCGCGGAGAAACGGGCATTTCGGGCCTTTTTGGGGTTTTCGTCGTCGCTGATTCGAAGTGCATGTGCGTTTCCGCCATGGACCTAGAATCGACGCAGGAGCACTTTTTCTAGGATCTAGGCATCGTTTAGAGCGCGTGGGTAAATTTTGGGCCGATTCTGAGTTCGTTTGGTGTGCGTTTCAGGAGGTTTTCTGAACCGCGCACCACGTGTTCGTCGAAATGACCGAACGGCCATTTCGACTTGGTTTCCTTGTTTTGGACTTGTGCGCACGTTGGGTTAGTATCGGGGAGTGTGTGCTAGAGTTTTTGAGTTATATTTTATATATTTTAGGGTGTTGGTGAGTGTCGGGGTCGTTGGGCGTGAGTGGGGCGTGTTGTTGTGTGTTGTGGTTGAGTGGTGTTGTGTCTCTCTATATATATTTACAAGTGTCTATATATATATATATATTTATATATATATGTATGTGTGTTTATGTATATATATTTATATATATATATATGTGTGTATTTATATCTATGTGCTTGTGTATGTATATGCCTATGTGTGAGTGTATATATATATATATATATATATATATATATATATATATATATATATATATATATATATATGTAGATGTGTAAGTGTGTGTGTGAGTGTGTTGATATGTATATATATATATATATATATATATATATATATATATATATATATATATATGTGTGTGTGTGTGTGTGTGTATGTGTTTATAGGTATACATATATATGAGTTTATGTATATATGTATATATATTTATATATATATATATGAGTGTTTGTGTGTGTGGTTGTGTGTTTGTGAGAGTGTGTGCTAGTGTGTGTGAGAGTGTGTGTGTGAGGGTGTGTGAGTGTGAGTGTGTGTGAGGATATATATATATATATATGTATGTGTGTGAGTGTGTATATGTATATATAGATATATGTGTGTATATATATATATATAGATGTGTGTTTATGTATATATATATAGATATATGTATATAATAATATGTGTGTGTGTGTGTTTGTGTATGTGTGATTGTGTGTGTGTGGTCGTGTGTGTGTGTGTGCATGTGTCTGGGTGCAGCAGAGCGAGGCAGCGGACTGCACACAGCCGCTGCAGCAGCCAGCAGAGCGAGGCAGCGCCGCGGCAACAGCAGAAGCATCAGCAGCAGGCTGCAGCAGAGCGGGTAGCTAGAGCGGGTAGATATATGTATATAATAATATATTAGATATCTATATTTTAGCCTAGAATATAGCTAGATATATATATGTTTATGCATAGTTAGTTAGCTAGAGGGGTAGTCGGGTTGAGTTTAGAGCGGTATCTCAATACCTTGAGATACCGAGGTATCACAATACCTTAAGATAACCAAGGTATTGGGGTTTCGAGCAGGGTTTTTGAGCAATAGCCTAGGAATAGTATTGGAGTGATTTTTATATGCTTATGTGTATATATTTACGCGTGCTAGCATAGGTTTTAGAGGATATAGGCGGGGTGCGTGGCCTAGGGCGAGGTATCGGATACCGAGGGTATCCCGGTATCTCAAGGAGGCGAGTTTGAGAGTTTTCTAGCTTAATGACCTCGGTTTGACCTAGAATTTTAGGAGCACCCTAGTTTGACCTAGACTTGACCGTAGTTGACTCGGTTGACCGCCAAAGTCAACTTTTGACCTAGTTTTGACCCAAAGTTGACTTTTTGGACCTAGAGTTGACTTTTTGACCCGAATTTCACCGGTTTGACCCGTTTGACCTAGAACGACCCTAGAAGCCTATTTTTAGTTATTTTATATCTATTTAACTCATTAGAACCTTGTTTAACCTTGCTTTTCGTAATAGGTCCTTGCGACACCGGTTCGGATCGCTAGTTGCTCAGGACGTTAGGCGAGTACATTCTCTTATAGTTTTCATTATCTGATAATTATTATGATTCGGCTTCTAGTATAGTATCATCTGATTATTCTGGCATAACACGGGACACTGACAGATATTTCTGGATTTATTTACTTGCGATACGTATATTTTATGTTTCTGGCCTCTATTCTGGAATCACTACTGGCATCACCTATAGGCATCACTACAGGCATCATTCATGTTCAGGATGGACTTATCTTGATTTGCGTGTCGGGTCTTGAATCCACTTGTATTAGTCGGGGCAGGAAAATACTAGAGTAGACATGTAAACATTCTTATCTGGCATCATCAGGAATTACTCTCTCTGGTCTAATCTGGAATGATAGCAGCCGCGCACCTAGTGCGCGGTGAGCCGTACTTACCCCTAGCCGATTATATGTCGAAACAAGTATTTCAAAGACACCGAGTTTATTCTTTATATTCTGGACTCACTTGTATTCTTTTTGGTCTCACTTACATATTTCTGGACTTGACTCACTACATGTATTTCATGTTGGACTCACTACACGTTCTTGTGCACGGACTTGATCTTAGCTTAGATTTTCTGTATCTTGCAGTTATTACTATCTTGCTCTGATATCCATGCATCTTTACCTTTATGCACCAGTGATTTATATATTTCTTGTTTCGTACTTGCTTTATTCTTCTTGTTACTTGCTATAACTGTTTTATAGTTTTTATCATTTAAATGGAACTGCTGTTAGAGATGTACTTGCTCCAGTCCTGACTGGACATATTTTTTAGAGTATCCGGAGGAGTGGTGTCCGACGTTTTATAGACCTGAGCCTGTCGATGGTGCAGACAGGGACCCTTTAGTTTAGGAGTAATTTTTGGGTTGGTAGCCAGGATCACTGAGACCTTGTTGTTGTTTTTATTAGCTTTAGCACCGGATTTGTCTCCGATTTTGGATTGAGACCTTGTATTATATATTATTTTGGATATTGTTGTATTATTATTTGATGTTGTGGTTGTTGTAGTAGTTGTTGGTTAGACTTTATAGTTGTTAGACTTCTTTGTCATCTTATCGTGCTTAGATTCGTGATTGAGTATATTGTGGTTATCATTATGATATTTGCTCCTCCGTTTGGAGTTAAGATCTTGACAGGTTTATATATTGTTTGTGTGGTGGCCCTCCTTTTGGAGAGGTCATGGCCGATTTTTGTGTCAGATTATTATCTAAATAGTTGACCTAGACAGCGTTCTACCGCCGATGCTGCGGCGTAGACTGGACGTACCCACGACTCATGCCCGATTTTCTGGGTGCGGGTCGTGACACGTTTTTGGTGGCGGCCCATGCAGGTCTCCATTCACAATTAGTGCGATGTCGTGGTGGTACAACAACTTAGTTGTACTGCTGCGTGCCTGTTATAGGATCTAGGATCTAAGATGAGAGTGTACTCAATCACGACTAGGAATAATTCCAATCTAATTATTCTGAAATTGTTTCTTTTGAAATATCACTATCCTTCTTTGATGATATCGTATCTTGTACCGTATTAACTTCTTTTGATATGTGTTCAGGATGCCTCCGAAGACACGATCTCATCGTACCGTCCCAGCAGTTGCCACTGAGAGGTCTGCTACCTCTCGTCCAGCTCATATTCAGGCAGCTGCTACCGCTCCACTCACCACTCCTGCGGTTGAGGGAGCATCTGCTTCTCTCGGGGATCCTCCTTCACCTGTCGATCCGAGGTCTACCCCAGTCGTTCCGGTGGTTCCTCCACCACTTCCTGCTCTAGTAGATGCCGCGCAGTTGTTTGCGTTCTTCAGGGAGATAATGGACGCACAGCACCGTCAGGTGGATGTGATGAGGCTGGGCACTGAGAACGCCCACCAGGTGGCCATGACGGCAGTAGATAGGGTGGCACAGATTCAGCCACAGGCAGATCAGATTCAGCGCCCGAGGCCGGGAAGTATCATTGACTTCCAGAGGATGCGGCCCAAGGAGTTCCGTGGTACAGAAGGGATCCTGTACGCGGATGACTGGATAGAGCAGATCGAGGGGATCTTCAGGCTGGCGCAGATTCAAGACAACATGCAGATAGAGGCAGCGGGCAGTCAGATGTTCGTCCTCGCTTTGATATGGTATCGCACAGATACGAGGATCGTGGCGCCAGTGCTTACTTGGGAGACTTTTAAGAGGCTTTTTAAGGAGAAGTTTTTCCCAGATGTAGCGCTCAGTGCTCTGGAGAGCCAGTTCGAGGCACTCGTCCAAGGGAGCATGACGGTGGACGAGTACGTAGCGGAGTTCTGCCGTCTGGGCAGATTTGTGGATGGCTTGAGTGAGGCAACCAAGGCGAGGAAGTTTCACAAGGGCTTGGTCATGGCGGTTAAGTCTTTAACCAGGAGTGATCGCGAGGCAACTTTCGAGCAGATAGTAGGAGATGCTCAGAGAGCAGAGGATGGCTTGGAGCTCAAGTCCAAGAGAGGCAAGGATAATTCAGGCAGTGCGAGTGGCAGTACGGGACCAGCTAAGCGTCCCTATTTGCAAAAGGCAGCACAGCAGGGTCAGGATCAGAGGGTGCCCACTTGTGCCTACTACAGGAAGGCATGACACACTTGGGATGTTTGTAGGAGGAGGCTGAAGGTGTGTTTGTTTTGTGGATCCGCTGCTCACCAGATGCGAGATTGCCTCACTATACCACCATTTGGTGGAGCACAGGTTCAGAGAGTTGGAGCTAGGCCACCTGTGGCACAGCATCATGTCCCGCACCAGCAGAGGGATACACCCCAGCAGGGCAGGGCTTATGCGTTGATGGTCGAGGAGGCCGATACTACGGGTGCCGGGTTAGCGGGTTTGTCTCTTTGTTTCTTCTTTTTGTCCTTTCCATTCCTTGTGGTGTGCTTCATTAGTACCTGTTAGATTTTCTTTGTGCTGTGGTAGATAGTGTAGTGACCCTGATTGAGACTGTGATAACACGACCAGTAGGACCCTGATCTTACATGTTGTTTAGGTAGAATTTCTTGACTGTGATTGTTGGGGGTTTGACCTAGAGAGAGTGATTGACTTTAAATTTCGAGGACAAAATTTTCTAAGGAGGATAGGCTTGTCACCACCCCATTTCCAGAGCCGAGTATTTTTTTTAATTTTTAATTTAGTTAATTGTGTATTATTTATAATTAATTATATTTATATTTAATTAATGATTGTATTATTTTTATATTGATTGTTTTAGGATTTTGGCTAGCCTGGACCCATGTCAGACCCTAGTGGACCCATGTCCGACCTAGCCCACACCCCTGTGAGACTTATTTTTGGGTTTAGAATATTTATTATATTTTTAGAAGGTTTGTGGGAGAGATTTGGAGCTAGTTTGAGTGCTTTTGGAACCCGAAACCCGAAACCAAGTCAAGTAGGGGCATTTTGGGTATTTGGAACTTATGTAATCCCCTTTATTAGTGTTTGGCCGACCCATTCAGCCCCTCCCCCACCCGTAGACAGCAGCCCTCTCCTCCCTCTTTTCATTCCACTCTTCTTCTTCACTTCTTCTTCTTCTCCACTTCTTCTTTCTTCTTCCTTCTTCTTCAAGGTGAGTTTTTATCCATTTTTCTTCCTTCCTTCTTCCATTTCTTCTACTTATTTGAACCCTAACCCTACATTCTTCCCCAACCTAGGTGGGTAGAGCTTAGATTTGGTGTTGGAGCTAGATTTGGGAGCTTGGAAGCTTGGTTTGGTGGATTTGGAGCATTTTGAAGATTTTGGCTTGGGATTCCAACTCCCAAGAGGTAAACCCTAATTTTCCCCCTTGTAATTATTTTTATATAGTGTAATTAATAGTTTAGAACCTTCCTAGACCCTTAGGCTACCAGTGGGAGAAAGTTGGAACTAGTTTGGTTGGGTTTAGAGACTTTAACACTAGGTTTTGTGTCAATTTCGGGTGGAATCTAAATTTGGCCCAATTTTGGGTGATGCCCTAGATTAGACGGACCTAGGTAGACGTTGTCGGGTGTCTAAAGGGTGAGTGCGTGTCTCCGTTCGGACACGGGAAGCCGTGTCACGGAGAAACAGGCATTTCGGGCCTTTTTGGGGTTTTCGTCGTCGCCGATTCGAAGTGCGTGCGCGTTTCCGCCACGGACCTAGAATCGATGCGGGAGCACTTTTTCTAGGATCTAGGCATCATTTAGAGCGCGTGGGTAAATTTTGGGCCGATTCCGAGTTCGTTTGGTGTACGTTTCAGGAGGTTTTCCGAACCGCGCAACACGTGTTCGTCGAAATGACCGAACGGCCATTTCGACTTAGTTTCCTTGTTTCGGGCTTGTGCGCGCATTGGGTTAGTATCAGGAAGTGTGTGCTAGAGTTTTCAAGTTATATTTTATATATTTTAGGGTGTTGGAGAGTGTCGGGGTCGTTGGGCGTAAGTGGGGCGCGTTGTTGTGTGTTGTGGTTGAGTGGTGTTGTGTCTCTCTATATATATATTTATAAGTGTCTATATATATATATATATATATATTTATATATATATATGTATGTGTGTTTATGTATATATATTTATATATATATATATATATATATATATATATATATATATATATATATATATATATATGTGTGTATTTATATCTATGTGCTTGTGTATGTATATGCCTATGTGTATATATATATATATATATATATATGTAGATGTGAAAGAGTGTGTGTGAGTGTGTTGATATGTATATATATATATATATATATATATATATATATATATATATATATATATATATGTGTATGTGTTTATAGGTATATATATATGAGTTTATGTATATATGTATATATATTTATATATATATGTATGAGTGTTTGTGTGTGTGTGGTTGTGTGTTTGTGAGAGTGTGTGCTAGTGTGTGTGAGAGTGTGTGTGTGAGGGTGTGTGAGTGTGAGTGTGAGTGTGTGTGAGGATATATATATATGTATGTGTGTGAGTGTGTATATGTATATATAGATATATGTGTGTATATATATATAGATGTGTGTTTATGTATATATATATATATATATATATATATATATATATAATTATATGTGTGTGTGTGTCTGTGTCTGTGTGATTGTGTGTGTGTGGTCGTGTGTGTGTGTGCTTGTGTCTGGGTACAGCAGAGCGAGGCAGCGGACTGCACACAGCCGCTGCAGCAGCCAGCAGAGCGAGGCAGCGCCGCGGCAGCAGCAGAAGCATCAGCAGCAGTATGCAGCAGAGCGCACGGGCGCAGCAGCGCCGCGGCAGCAGCGGCAGCGTGCCGCGGCAGCAGCTCGCTGCAGCGCGGCCTGCAGCAGCAGCAGCAGCAGCAGCAGTTCCAGCACGCAGCAGCGCCAAGGCAGCGCCGCGGCAGCAACAGCAGCCTCCTGCAGCAGCAAGAACAGCAACGAGCGCAGCTTCGTGGCGAGCGCAATGACGCATGGCGAGGCCTAGCAGGGTAGCGTAGCGAGGGATCTATAGATAGATTCATAAATAGATAGATAATAGATATATACATAGATAGATCCATTGATAGATGTGTATATATCAATAGATAGATAGCTAGATCTATAGTTAGATAGATATAGATTATTAGATAGATAGATAACTAGGTAGATAGATAAGTTGATAGATAGATAGATAGTTAATTACATACATAGATAGATAGAAATATCTATGGATAGATAGATAGCTATTAGATCTATAGATAAATAGATAGTTAGTTAGATACCTAGATAGATGCATAAGATAGATAGATATATAGTAATATAGCTAGCTAGATAGATAGATTCATAGATAGGTAGATTAATAGATAGATAATTAGATAGATAGTTAGATAGGTAAATACTAGATATATAGATCTATATGTATAGGTATATACATATAGTTAGGTAGATAGTTTAGATATCTAGATATAGATATACATATATATTTATGAGGAGGATAAGGTAAGGTAAGGTAAGGTAAGGTAAGGTAAGGTAAGGTAAGGTATTGGGTATAGATATATAGGTATATGCCTATATGTATTAGATATCTATATTTTAGCCTAGAATATAGCTAGATATATATGTTTATGCATAGTTAGTTAGCGAGAGGGGTAGTCGGGTTGAGTTTAGAGCGGTATCTCAATACCTTGAGATACCGAGGTATCACAATACCTTAAGATAACCAAGGTATTGGGGTTTCGAGCGGGGTTTTTGAGCAATAGCCTAGGAATAGTATTGGAGTGATTTTTATATGCTTATGTGTATATATTTACGCGTGCTAGCATAGGTTTTAGAGGGTATAGGCGGGGTGCGTGGCCTAGGGCGAGGTATCGGATACCGAGGGTATCCCGGTATCTCAAGGAGGCGAGTTTGAGAGTTTTCTAGCTTAATGACCTCGGTTTGACCTAGAATTTCAGAAGCACCCTAGTTTGACCTAGACTTGACCGTAGTTGACTCGGTTGACCGCCAAAGTCAACTTTTGACCTAGTTTTGACCCAGAGTTGACTTTTTGGACCTAGAGTTGACTTTTTGACCCAAATTTCACCGGTTTGACCCATTTGACCTAGAACGACCCTAGAAGCCTATGTTTAGTTATTTTATATCTGTTTAACTCATTAGAACCCTGTTTAACCTTGCTTTTTGCAATAGATCCTTGCGATACCGGTTCGGATCGCTAGTTGCTCAGGACGTCAGGCGAGTATATTCTCTGATAGTTTTTATTATATGATGATTATTATGATTCGTCTTCTAGTATAGTATCATCTGATTATTCTGGCACAACACTGGATACTGACTGATATTTTTGGATTTATTTACTTACGACACGTAAATTTCATATTTCTGGCCTCTATTCTGGAATCACTACTAGCATCACTTACAGGCATCACTACAGGCATCATTCATGTTCAGGCTGGACTCATCTTGATTTGCGTGTCGGGTCTTGGATCCACTTGTATTAGTCGGGGCAGGAAAATACTCGAGTAGACATGTAAATATTCCTATCTGGCATCATCAGGAATCACTCCCTCTGGTCTAATCTGGAATGATAGCAGCCGCGCACCCAGTGCGCGGTGAGCCATACTTACCCCTAGCCGTTTATATGTCGAAACAAGTATTTCAAAGACACCGAGTTCATTCTTTATAGTCTGGACTCACTTGTATTCTTGTTGGTCTCACTTACATATTTCTGGACTTGACTCACTACATGTATTTTATGCTGGACTCACTACACGTTCTTGTGCACGGACTTGATCTTAGCTTAGATTTCCTATATCTTGCAGTTATTACTATCTTGCTCTGATATCCATGCATCTTTACCTTTATGCACCAGTGATTTACATATTTCTTGTTTCATACTTGCTTCATTCTTCTTGTTACTTGCTATAACTATTTTATAGTTTTTATCATTTAAATGGAACTGCTGTTAGAGATGTACTTGCTCCAGTCCTGACTGGACATATTTTTCAGAGTATCCGGAGGAGTGGTGTCCGACGTTTTATGGACCTGAGCCTGTCGATGGTGCAAACAGGGACCCTCTAGTTTAGGAGTAATTTCTGGGTTGGTAGCCGAGATCACTGAGACCTTGTTGTTGTTTTTATTAGCTTTAGTACCGGATTTGTCTCCGGTTTTGGATTGAGACCTTGTATTGTATATTATTTTGGATATTGTTGTATTATTATTTGATGTTGTGGTTGTTGTAGTAGTTGTTGGTTAGACTTTATAGTTGTTAGACTTCTTTGTCATCTTATCGTGCTTAGATTCGTAATTGAGTATATTGTGGTTATCATTATGATTTTTGCTCCTCCGTTTGGAGTTGAGATCTTGACAGGTTTATATATTGTTTGTGTGGTTGCCCTCCTTTTGGAGAGGTCATGGCCGATTTTTGTGTGAGATTATTATCTAGATAGTTGACCTAGACAGCGTTCTACCGTCGATGCTGCGGCGTAGGCTGGACGTACCCACGACTCATGCCCAATTTTTCGGGTGCGGGTCGTGACAAGCACCACAAGTGTTGGGGTGCCTATGAACTGTAACTTATTTTTAGCCTTGATGGAGCGATACAACTCGCTCACTGGAACTTTTGCCACTCCACTGGGTGAGTTGGGCTTAGCCCTTCATGAGATGGCAAAGATTTCAAGGCTGCCGATGGGGGACGCTCCTTATGAAGAGTATGTCCCTACAAACAGGGAGTTGAGGGATACAAACCCTCGGGCAGTGGCAGTATATCAGGAGCTGATGTGCTACTATCTTGCCTGTACTACTTTCTACAAGGAGCCCTCTGATTTGGCTCACATCAACAAGTGGGCAACCTATCCCTTCTTCCACCAGGCCAGAAATATTAAGACGAACAAGGTGGTAGATAGCCGAGATAGGCCCTTGAACCTCTTGAGCATGCTAAATACTGACACGGTCAATGACCTTATTGAAGACACAGGGGCTCCAGATCATATTTTTGACGAGGAGATAGAGGGTTACCCTGCAGGCACAAAAGCCTTCAGTTATATGAGGCATTGTCGTAAGCCTCTGTCAAAGGAAGCTCAATTGGCCAACTTCCTCTCTGTTTGGCTTCGTCGCTGGGTAGTGCCTGGCATCGCGTCTGTAGATCGTATCCATCACAACATCTTATGGCCTGCAGTGGGTTTTGCGTTCGGAGCAAGACTGGGCCTGCTTCCTGCTATTGTATGTAGAATACAAGCAGGCCTGAGGGCCTTAACTGATGGGCTGCTAGCTGATGATACGCAGCGTAAAAGCTTTCCCCGAGTGGAATTACCATTCCTATACTTAATGGGATGGTTAATTCTTCACAACACCAGGGTAATGTCTCCCGGTCCTGCTAGCGGTTCGGGAAATAACTTCTTGTTGAATTACAAGAATTCCTCTTGGAACATGGCGATCGTCATAGATTGTCGGCGGGCGTTAAATGTCGCCCACAGCTGGAAACTCTTCTGTATCGTCCCCCTGTACATATCAATCAATAGAGGAAGAAAATTAAGGATGAGGGCCATGGGAGGACAATTCTTTCTCCTGAAGCCTTCTATTGGTTGGTCTATATTAAACCATCTTATTTGCTGTACAAAAGCGATTACCACTGCTACCTGGAGCCTTATTTGCCCAGTCGGTTCGCCAGGTTGTTTGGGTACGACCAGTTTGTCATGACCCGTACCAGGTATAGGGGCACGAGAGAGTGGGTACGTCCAGCCTACGCCGCAGTATCGGCGGTAGAACGCTGTCTAGGTCTTGATGCTAACTAAACAATCTCACACGAGCATCCGACTCCATGAGGAGACATGGATACCACAATATAATAGGAACAACATACTCAAACACAACTACAGCACGATAAGATCTCAAAGAAACAAGACAAAATACAACATCAGTCTAAAATAGAAATAGTCTAACTCAACAATATAATCCAAGTCCCAAATAAGTTTGCCGGAGACAAATCCGGTATTAAAATAGACAGCGAAGAGAATGAGGTACAATATCATATACGGGTGATGTAGTATATGATCTAAAATAGAGAACTGTAACTATTCTAAGTGTTTGGAATATCAGTCTATCATGTGATCGACTTGGGACTGATCAGGATGGCTACATATGATTAGCTATGATTCATGTTGGGTCAGGCTAACCATTTGGTTAGCTATAATGTATGTAGAGGTCAGACTAATCATATATAACAGCTATGAGGCATGTAATGGTCAGGCCGCACCTGACGTGAGATGTGGGGTGAGCTATGATGCATGTAGAGTTGGGTATGATCACATAATCTACTAATATTTCCCCGCCCCCAACTAGTACAGTGGATCCAATCACGACACGACACGATACACGAGCAATATCTAATATATCATCAATGTAACATCTCATGATTTGCAGGTCCAATCTATATACTAGTTCGTGTAGCACAGTATCAAGAATCAGATGTAACATTTCTAGATACTGGAATTATAGATATTATCAAATAATTAGAAAAATTATCAAAGAATGTACTCGCCTTGGGTCCTTAGCTGGTAACACCAATGTCCTGTTCTAGTGTATCGCCTGGATGATCCAACAGTCCTATAGACATATCATAAATATAACATTTGCATCAGATGCTACACTATCTCACAATCAAAATACATCGAACTCAGGGCTATGCCAGGTATGGCACTAGTCAACTAGGGTCAAGTGCGTCAAGTCGCACGGGCGTCACGTCTGTAATTGCTGTACAATCCGACAGTCGGTGATACGGGTCTTGCCAGTACATTGATATACATATGGCAGTCTGCTAATTATGCTACGTGGTCATACTTGGGTCATCTAGTAGATAGACCATATATATATATATATATATATATATATATATATATATATATATATATATATATATATATATATCATACACATTAATACTAATTAATTACAATTATAAAAGATACATATATAAATATACATATTATACATACTATTAATTATAAATATCAATACTCAATACAGATATAATATATGGTTGAACAATATATATATATATATATATATATATATATATATATATATATATATATATATATATATATATATATATATACATCATATGTATGCCAAAATACATTTAATTATATACCTATTAGTTTGAGAAAAAGCTTATATATATATATATGTACCAATAAAATATATATATACTATATACTAATTTACTAATTGAATTTATACTATGTATACATATATATACCAATTATGTATATTAAGGATATACTAAATGTATATACAATATATATATATATATATATATATATATATATATATATATATATATATATATATATATATATATACGTATACGAATGAACAAATATGTAGATATTTGTTCATTCGTATACGTATATATATATATATATATATATATATATATATATATATATATATATATATATATAGACACTAACATATATTGTTTAATACGTAAATATACTAATATATATAAATACATGTATATAAATAGATAAATACACTAATACATGTATATACGTATATGAATCATACTAATCATACATATATACACGCATATGTACATTCGTACACGAGGGGGCCGTACCTGCGTACGACGGCGATGAAGACGTCGACGACGAGGTGGTGGTACTGGCAGGAGGGAAGAGGCTATGAAAGGAAGCTCTGGAGGAGTCGGGGAGAGTCGCTCGAGTGCTGCGGGTTCGTGCAATGGAGTAGGCCGGCTCTAGGCTGAGCAGATCGGCTCCGGTCGAAGTCGACGGTGGTATGCTGGTAGAATAGCTCACCGGAGGGGAGCTGATCGGAGTGCAGCTGATGAAGGTCAGGGATGATAGTTCAGAAGGTGGTGGTGGTGGTTCTCTAATGGTGGTGATATGGAGTCGATGATGATGGTGGTGGTGATGCTGCTGCTTCGGGTGGCCACCGGGGGAGGAGCTGGCCGGAGAAGGAAAGAGGGGAGGAGCTGTGTTGGATGCAGGGAAGTCGGTTCAGGCGAGGAGGAGGCTTTGGCGGTTCGTCGGGGGAGAAGTTCATTGGGGTGGAGTGGTTATTCCGGCGGGAGCTCGTGTGGAGGAGGGTGATGGTGGAGCTGTGCCGGAGTGCTGGCCGAACTGCGGGGAGCTCGCCGGATATCGAGGGTGGTGGAGTGAGGTCATGGAGTAGAGGTGAACGGGTGGCTCGACGGGCTGATCGGAGGGATGAGTGGTGGTAAAGGGGATCTCGTCGGGAAGACGAAGTCGAGGGTGGTGGAGCTTCGCCGAGGTGGAGCTGCAGTGCTCGGCGGGAAGAGAACAGACCGGAGAGATGGAGGGGAAGTGGTTGAGCCGTGCCGGAGTGCAGCAGGCCAGCTGTGGGGTCGGAGATTGGCTCGACGGCCGGGTCGGGTGAACAGTAGCCCGGTCGGATGGTTTTGGTGAAGGTGTTGGTGATAGTGTTGTGAAGAAATAATACGGAGAGGGTGGGTTTTTTGTATGGGGAGGAGATGATGTGACCCCCTAGGAATTAGGGCCAGCCAAACCTAAGGATGGGGTTGCTTTGGGAAAAGGGGTTGAGGGAATATATAAGGGGGTTGTGTGGTGGAGATGGCTCCATTTTAAATGGATGGCCATGATTCAACATGGATAAAATTCAACAAAAAGGAGGAGAGAGGGGTTTTGGTTGACTAGTCATAGAAGGGGGGTTGTTTTCTTCTTTTGGGTTAAACCAATAGGATGTTGACACATCTTTGCAATTTTACAATTAAGCCCCCAAAAATTGGAAAATTGTACAGAAGTGGGTTTCTGGATTTAATTAATTTAAAATTAGGTACAATTGGCGTTCTAAAATTAATTAGGAGTACATGGGGCCAAAATTAGGTTGGATCACCAATATCATTAATGAAGAAGACTCAGAATAGAATATAACCTTAATTTGGGTTGCACAAAAATTGGGTCAAGATTGCCTCCAATTTCGATTGGAACGCACGACGATACAAAGTCAGATTTTATTTGGAAATTAAATAAACGTCCGCGATGAATATTGTGCGGCTAAAATGAAGCACAACAGAGCATAATTATGAGTTACAAAAAGGTCAGAATGGAAGGCGGGCACGTCTAGGGCAAGGTTGTGAAATTTGTTGGAAGGCAAAAGCTAAGGTAGCGCTCCAAATATCGAAGCAACGGTAAGGCGCAATAATTAAATAAAATTACGGTAATAATTACAACCTCAATTAATTAAATTCTAATTAATACACAACCCTATAATTCGGTCAGGTGTTCATCTAGTGGGCTTCTAGGTCAAGTCTACCAGCTCAACATTAATGAACACTGTATATATAATATTATAAATACACATCTTATGCAATTATTTAAATTAAATACACGAAATATTAATTATATATGAAAAGTCAAAAATACCCCTGTTTTTGGAACGTGGTAGTGACAAGTCTACCCTTCTTAAAAGAATTTCGTCCTCGAAATTTAAGGTCCTCGACAGTCGTATTTATTTATTCATTTTCCATCAAATTTTAAATTCATCAACCCACATAATCATAAAATAATCCACATTGTCATTTCACAATTTTCAAAATTCTGAAATTATTGGATTACTGAAAATCCTCAATTTAATCATCAAATTCCATTCGTATCATAATCTCCTCAGAATCTGATGTTAGTAATTAAAACCCAAAATTTGATATCTAATCCTCTAATTTAATCCAAACAATGCACATTTTTATAAATTAAGAAATTTCCATCTAAAAACACTAATCCATGAATCCAATAAAATTTAAAAATCTCGTCCAAAAAGTTTGTGTTTAAACACTAACCCATTTATCATCTTACTCCTCAATTTTGAGCAAATTATTAGATACAAAATTTTACTATCCAATCCTTTAATTAAAGTCCAGTCAATACATGTTTATAGAATTCAAATCCTCATCCCAAAATTTAAAATCGAACACTAATCCATTAGTGATCTCAATCCTCGATTTCTTTTCCACACCAAAAATAATAATGTAATAGTTATGAAATTTTCAATACTACATTCAATATAAGTTCTTGACTTGCAGGCCAATGAACATAATGATAATCTCCTTAATTTCCTCATGTTTTTAATGATAAGTTATATCATAATTAATAAATCATTGATCCTACCATATTAAATTCTTAACCTTTCATTTAAATTAATGTTTATCCTCGAATTTTAAATGATAATTTAATCATATCTCAATCTTTATAAAATTAATGACCCATCAATTCTGCTATATTAAATCCTTAACTCTTTATTTAAATCAGTGATTTTCCTCAAAATTTAAGCATCTTGTCTCTCTTGTCAAGTCATAACCTCTTCATAAACCTTCACTATGGTCAAACCCCAATAATTAAGGTCTGAGAAAATTCTACCTACAGTCATACAGCACGCAATACAACACGTATTCTAGATAAATACGAATCCAGATAAAACATGCATGGTCATAGTCACTTTGGTCGTGGTATTAAGGTCTCTGTCGGGGTGTACTACTAGCTATATTCTAGCAAGGAAATCACGGATACACGCTACGGTACTAAGGAATAATCAATCAATCAACAGACGGAAAAGGAATAGAAGGAAGGAACAGAACATAGTCTTCTAACCCATTACTTGGATATCTTTGTCCTCTAATATACACTTAACTCTGGCACATTCATTACTAATTCCTATCCTTATACACTGGTACCCATATCAACTAATCATTAGTCCACAACATCCATGAATACATCCTCATTGCACACACCTGTCTATTAATACCCAAAAGCTGATACCAAGGACCTCTAGCACAAATCATAGGTCAATGATGCATTCAAGGTTTGATACTCCTATTCCTTTAGGTATCTCTGTTCTACTACAAGTACACCCTCTGCTAGTTCTCTTTCCTACTACAATTGTTCATACTAGTTGTTCTTATCACTCAAGTGCACACCATACTAAGTATTGTTTTTTCTAATACAACCCTAGATGGACACCCAAGTCTGTTTGCAGTGTCATCTCAATCATGCTTAAGTCAATAGATCCTTACACATGTATATCATCTACTCATACACTAATATCTATATTTCTTATCCACCATAAATTTTATCCTCATAATAAAATCATCAAAATTTAACTTTTGAACAATTTAAAATAAAAAGTGTATACTTTCCTCAAGGGTCAAATATTTAATATTGAAATCAAATTTTAATCACTTCTAAAATCTTTATAGCCTTGACCATGTTTATTGAATCAATTTTGAATCCTTAATATTTTAACAACATAAAATCTTAACTCCTTAAAATTCTCAAAAATTTTAATTCATTTTCACTCTTGAAATGATAAAATTAAATCCACAAGTATACATATAAATACTCACAGTCTCTAATACTCAAGGTGCACACAAATACACCAATTATCTACAACCTCAACTGTGTACTAAAATTTATACTACCCGGATTACTTGTATTATTACTCTCAATAATCAAAGTTATCATCACACGTATTTTCTTCCATGATTTTTGATCTATATCAACGGGTACACCAATCTAATTATCATTACATGAAGTACTTACTGTTACTAGCACAATTTTCAATAATCCTCGATATAGAAACATTAATACTCTTGGCAGGGTAACATTAGCTTCATTATTGGATCATCTCATCCACTTATTAGAACTCATAATTACTTGCACCTTCTATAACTTCACTTTACTCTCATGGGTAAGTATATGGTTCCTCATCTCGACTGAGGTATATGTATTTCCCTTTAATCTTTTACAGCCTGTTAAACTAATCTGTGATACGCTTCACAACTTCCATTACTAATCCTGATATTTCTCTACTTATGACATCTCATCAAAACCCTTTATGCATATATATTTCTTTACTTTTAACACACCCGATATCAATTATCAAATTGAACATCATGCTCCATTGATCCTTAACACAATTCCTTGATACTTAATTATTTACATAGATCATCCAATTACATAATCATGATTATCCAGGACGGGTATGCTGGCTCTGATACTCTATACTCTTCTTTTACTCATAGTACTATAATGACACCTATCCTAGAGCTATTGCTACAAGGTACTATGCTATGGGTTAACTCTAGGTTAAGGCCTACTACTCATATGTCCAACTAGGAAACACTTACAATCTCACAAGCAACACTCGGTCAATACTAATAATCAAGACACAGACATAATTACAAGTCACTAATTATCATGCTTAACAAGGAATCCTCAAAGAATAGAAGCTCAAAAGAAACTAGATTGAGGACTGAAGGTATTTCTGCTGCTAGCAAACAAAAGAAGCGATGGAATAAAGTCTTGTAATAACAGAAATAGATAAGTGTTGAGATGATACTTTAAGAACCAATTTAAGATACAACCTTATAATCATACGCATCTGTCAGAAATTATGACACTCAGAATCCTCGCTACGCCAGTAAGCATAGGTACGATAAACGACAGGTTCCGTAACTAAGGTATGCAACCCTATAATCTTGTCATCTAGAATCCTCGCCACGCCAACCGGTATGGCTGCGAGAGACTCTAGATTTCATAACTAAAGTATGTACATCCAAGTCAAGTTCCTACGTTCTCGTCACGATAGCTAGTATGGCTGCGATAAACTCTAGGTTCCATAACCAAAGTAGACGTTTTACCTTTCTCACTGTCCTCATCAATATATGTCATCAGATGATACCGTAAATTTTAGCCCATAAAATTCATCTCGATTTAAAATCAACTCAACAACGATACCAAGAATTTAAATTTAACAACTGGTCAGCAAGAATCAAACTCAATATCAACGAGTGAGGACGGACGAAAACAAGGGGAAAGGAATTAAATTGGGATTCATAATGAGATTCTCAAGGGTCATCCCAGGAATCTCTCAAGAATTTTGTGATGGAGTATCCTTTCTCATCCTAGTATCCTATGTCCTATATTCAATAGCAGGCACGCAGTAGTACAACTATGACGTCGCACTACCACGATATCGCACAACTTGCGAAGTCTGACCTGCATGGGCTACCACTAAAAAAGTGTCACGACCCGCACCCGGTATAGGGGCACGAGAGCGTGGGTACGTCCAGCCTACGTCGCAGCATCGATGGTAGAATGCTGTCTAGGTCTTAATGCTAACTAAACAATCTCACACGAGCATCCGACTCCATGAGGAGACACGGATACCACAATAAAATAGGAACAACATACTCAAACACAACTACAACACGATAAGATCTCAAAGAAATAAGATAAAATACAACATCAGTCTAAAATAGAAATAGTCTAACTCAACAATATAATCCAAGTCCCAAATAAGTTTGTCGGAGACAAATCCGGTATCAAAATAGACAGCTAAGAAACTAACTAGATAACTAGTGATTCCGGCTAAACCTCCCGAAATCATAACTGAACTACCAAGTCTAAGACTGCAGCTGCTCACCCTGTGGTCCATAAGGGTCAGACACCAGTCCTCTAGGCATTGTCTGGAAAATATTTTCCAGTCAGGAAGGAGCAAAGTACATCTCAAATAACATTTTCATTTAATTGATAGGTGCTATAAAACAATAAACAGATAATGCTATATGCTGAGAAAAGACAGTGAATAAATGCAATAGCAAAATAAAGAGACAGTCAATGTGAAAAGACAGGCAATATAGACAATATGAGACAGTCAAAGCATATATGAAGCGAAGAGAATGAGGTACAATATCATATACGGGTGATGTAGTATATGATCTAAAATAGAGAACTGTAACTATTCTAAGTGTTTGGAATATCAGTCTATCATGTGATCGGCTTGGGACTGATCAGGCTAGCTACATATGATTAGCTATGATTCATGTAGGGTCAGGCTAACCATTTGGTTATCTATGATGCATGTAGAGGTCAGGCTAATCATATATAACAGCTATGAGGCATGTAATGGTCAGGCCGCACTCGACGTGAGATGTGGGGTGAGCTATGATGCATGTAGAGTTGGGTATGATCACATAATCTACTAATATTTCTTCCGCCCCAAACTAGTACAGTGGATCCAATCACGACACATCACGATACACGAGCAATATCCAATATATCATCAATATAATATCTCATGATTTGTAGGTCCAATCTATATACTAGTCCGTGTAGCACAGTGTCAAGAATCATATGTAACATTTCTATATACTGGAATTATAGATATTATCGAATAATTGCAAAAATTATCAGAGAATGTACTCGCCTTGGGTCCTTAGCTGGTAACACCAATGTCCTGTTTCAGTGTATCGCCTGGACGATCCAACAGTCCTATAGACATATCATAAATATAATATTTGCATCAGATGCTATACTATCTCATAATAAAAATATATCGAACTAAGGGCTATGCCAGGTATGGCACTAGTCAACTAGGGTCAAGTGCGTCAAGTTGCACGGGCGTCGCGTCTGTGATTGCTGTGCAATCCGACAGTCGGTGATACGGGTCTTGCCAGTACGTTGATGTACATATGGCAGTCTGCTAATCATGTTACGTGGTCATACTTGGGTCATCTAGTAGATAGACAAAAAAAAAATTATATATATATATATATCATACACATTAATACTAATTAATTACAATTATAAAAGATACATATATAAATATACATATTATACATAATATTAATTATAAATATCAATACTCAATACATATATAATATATGGTTGAACAATATATATATATATATATATATATATATATATATATATATACATCATATTGAATAATGTACTCATACTAAACATATGTACATACTATACTATACCAATTGAACAATACAATATATATATATATATATATATATATATATACATCATATGTATGCCAAAATACATTTAATTATATATCTATTAGTTTGAGAAAAAGCTTATATATATATGTACCAATAAAATATATATATACTATATACTAATTTACTAATTGAATTTATACTATGTATATATATATATATACCAATTATATATATTAAGGATATACTAAATGCATATACAAAATATATATATATATATATATATATATATATACGTATACCAATGAACAAATATCTACATATACTAATTATATATATATATACATATATAGCAATTAAATACTCATACCATATACGTATATATATATGTATATATATATATATATACACTATAATATATTGTTTAATACGTAAATATACTAATATATATAAATACATGTATATAAATAGATAAATATACTAATACATGTATATGCGTATATGAATTATACTAATCATACATATATAGACACATACGTACATTCGTACATAAGGGGGCCGTACCTGCCCACGACGGCGGCGAAGACATCGACTACGAGGTGGTAGTACTAGCCGGAGGGAAGAGGCTGCGGGAGGAAGCTCTGGAGGAGTCGGGAAGAGCCGCTCGGGTGTTGCGGGTTCGTGCAATGGAGGAGGCCGGCTCGAGGCTGAGTAGATCGGCTACGGTCGAAGTCGACGGTGGTGTGCTGGTGGAATAGCTCGTCGGAGGAGAGCAGATCGGAGTACAGCTGATGAAGGTCGGGGATGATAGTTCAGAAGGTGGTGGTGGTGGTTCTCTAATGGTGGTGATATGGAGTCGATGATGATGGTGGTGGTAATGCTGCTACTTCGGGTGGCCGCCGGGGGAGGAGCTGGCCGGAGAAGGGAAGAGGGGAGGAGCTGTGTTGGATGCAGGGAAGTCGGTTCAGGAGAGGAGGAGGCTTTGGCGGCTCGTCGGGGGAGAAGTTCATTCGGGTGGAGTGGTGATTCCGGCGGGAGCTCGTGTGGAGGAGGGAGATGGTGGAGCTGTGCCGGAGTGCAGACCGAACTGCGGAGAGCTCGCCGGATGTCGAGGGTGGTGGAGTGAGGTCGTGGAGTAGGGGTAAACGGGTGGCTCGACGGGCTGGTCGGAGGGATGAGTGGTGGTTCATGGGATCTCGTCGGGAAGACGAAGTCGAGGGTGGAGGAGCTTCGCCGCGGTGGAGCTGCAGTGCTAGGCGGGAAGAGAACAGACTAGAGAGATGGAGGGGAAGTGGTTGAGCCGTGCCGGAGTACAGCAGGCCAGCTGTGGGGTAGGAGCTTGGCTCGACGGCCGGGTCGGGTGAACATGAGCCTGGTCGGTTGGTTTTGGTGAAGGTGTTGGTGATGGTGTTGTGAAGAAATAATATGGAGAGGGTAGGTTTTTTGTATGGGAAGGAGATGATGTGACCCCCTAGGAATTAGGGCCGGCCAAACCTAGGGATGGGGTTGCTTTGGGAAAAGGGGTTGAGGGAATATATAAGGGGGTTGTGTGGTGGGGATGGCTCCATTTTAAATGGATGGCCATGATTCAACATGGATAAAATTCAACAAAAAGGAGGAGAGAGGAGTTTTGGTTGACTAGTCATAGAAGGGGGGTTGTTTTCTTCTTTTGGGTTAAACCAATAGAATGTTGACACATCATTACAATTTTACAATTAAGCTCCCAAAAATTGGAAAATTGCACAGAAGTGGATTTCTGGATTTAATTATTTTAAAATTAGGTACAATTGGTGTTCTAAAATTAATTAGGAGTACATGAGGCCAAAATTAAGTTGGCTCACCAATATCATTAATGAAGAAGCCTCAGAACAGAATATTACCCTATTTTGGGTTGCACGAAAAATGGGTCAAGATTGCCTCCAATTTCGATTGGAACGCACGACGATACAAAGTCGGATTTTATTTGGAAATTAAATAAACGTCCACGACGAATATTGTGCGGCTAAAAAGAAGCACAAGAGAGCATAATTATGAGTTACAAAAAGGTCAGAATGGAAGGCGGGCACGTCTAGGGCAAGGTTGTGAAATTTGTTGGAAGGCAAAAGCTAGGGTAGCGCTCCAAATATCGAAGCAACGGTAAGGCGCAATAATTAAATAAAATTACGGTAATAATTACAACCTCAATTAATTAAATTCTAATTAATACAATTTAATAAACAACCCTATAATTTTGTCAGGTGTTCATCTAGTGGGCTTCTAGGTCAAGTCTACCAGCTCAACATTAATGAACACTGTATATATATAATATTATAAATACACATCTCATGCAATTATTTAAATTAAATACACAAAATATTTATTATATATGAAAAGTCAAAAATACCCCTATTTTTGGAACGTGGTAGTGACACAGTTGCATGTGGGGAATGCCATTACCAGCTTCAAGTCCAAAGGTGGACTTATTGATTGAGCCAAAGGATGGCGGTATTTCATCACGGGCTGTACTGGTGCAACTTTTGCTGTGCCCGCGACTTCTCTCTATATGGAGTTGCACATTCTGCACTCGTACGCACAGTTCTATGCGTCCATCAATAGCTTCCATCGCGATTTTGATGTGCATAGAAGTTTTAGGATGCCCTCTCATAGGTCTACTGTAAGGGAGGAGGTTCCGTCTATTTTCTTGGACGAGAATGAGGACACCGCCGGGGCCGACGAGTTCTTGACGACAATACCGAGAGGCATAATAACTCCGCCAGCTGGGCCTCTCGTTATCCCCCAGAAACGGAAGGATTCCACTCTGAAAGAGCCTTCCCCTCGCAAGAAGAAGATTGCCAGAGGTTCGAAAAGGGCTTCCACCAGGGGGGCTTCTAGGAGCGAGCCTGTCGTTTCCCCTGTTGGGGATAATTCTTTGATTAGAGGTCCTTCACCTTTTAGAGAGGGAACCTCCATAGTTTCGGCTGGCAGTACCGGAGATTCTTTGCTCAAGATCGCTGCTACTACTGCTTCTAGTAGTGCTATAAGATCGCCTCCGAGGCCGAGCATAGTAAGATTCTATATACCTTTATCCAGACCAATAATGGGAGTAACCCCTACTTCGTCTGTAAGTATTTCCAGCGAGATTCCACCCGATGAGCCTCGAGTGGATCTTGGTGAAGACTGGGAAGACTACCCGCCAGTGTCAGTTGGTGCACCCTCTTCTCCAGGTATGACAGCTTGTCTAGCAGCATTAAGAGATGATTTAGCTATTCAGGCTGCGGACGCGATATATATCCCATCGGCCATCGGTAAATATTGCCTTTATGCCTCTTTTAGGAAAATTAACATCAAATTGATATTAACTTTCTCTTGTTTTCTTCAGGTGAAGACATCTCAGGGAAGGGCGGAGTTGATGCAACCTTTGACTTTGTTGCAGATACTGTCGATGAAACAGCGACGTTTGGTATTGAAGAGGCATGCTTTGAAGCTGCCGATCCTTCGTCTGCAATGTTATCGAGTGTCGTCTTGCCAACGGAAGTCCAGATATCTTCAGAGAAGGATGAGCCCATCATCACGACTGTGCCTCCTTCGTTGAGTATGTCAGCAACTTCAACCGTTGCTGGTGTTTATTCTTTTGTAGCTCCATCTGTAGAGGCAACGGCCGTGGCAACATCCTCCGCGGTCATTCCTGGAAGGAGATTTCTCGGTATCGCAGCCACTCCTAGCGTACATTCGGTCTTTGATATGTTGATTAAACAATATACCAGCCTATTCTACATCAGTTTGAAGGAGTTAATTTCCATGGTGCTGGAGAAGAATATGAGCTTTGATAATCTGCTGATGTCCTCCCAGCTTACGATAGCGCCACTCAGAAATTTCAACGATGCTGGGAGAGCTGATGCGCTGGAGCAAATAGTTAATGGTTTAGAATAACCCATTAACGAATATTTACAACTATCTTGAGGCAACGTCGATGATATAATTTAGGCCGAGTACGACTCCTTGAATGTGAAGCTTGCTGAATAGATGGAATATTTTAACAAATCCATCCAGGCACAGCAGCAGGAGATGGATAAAGAGCGAACCGTCTTGGAGGAGGTTATTCCTCAGCTAACCCAGTGCGAGGTCGAACATGAGGGAAGTGAAGCGAGGGTCAATAAATTGGAAGCTAAACTCGCTCAGGCAAAGGAGTGGGCTCTCCAGTCATTGGCAGCTCAGGATAATTTGAAGGGCCGAATGGATATAGCTCAGCGAAACTTGGCACATGTGGGTGTCATTCGTGCTGATTTTATACATGCTCGGTCCAAACTATCCCTCCTGAGTGATGATGAGGCACGACTGGAATGGGATCGCTCTAACATCTTGGACTCCAGGAATGAGAGGATGGTCGCTTTGGCGCAGCAGATTCGTGATTTGACTGCTTCTCCCCAATGATGTACTTTTCGCTTTTTTTATGTAATTTTCTCTTTTTCGGAGATAATAAAGAGACTTTATCTGACTTTGTGGACCCATCATTTTTGAATATAAATGATAGGCTAGGGTGAAAGTGATATCAGAGGTAATATGGATGTGATATACTTTAGGTAAGCTTCAGTTGGATATATCTATTCAGAGGTTATATGGAAATAATAGAATATGATCCAACTAAATTTGTGTACAAAACACTATCAGAGGTAATATGGACGTGATAGGTTTTGAAGTTCCAAATTAGTTTAAATATATCTATTCAGAGGTCATAAGAACATGATAGAATATGCTCCAACCGATCTTTGTACGTATTATCGTCAGAATGAGATCTTCACCATACTCCGTTTTAAGCAAGGGAGATTAAGCGTAGTACCTCTTCAGAAATTTGCCGTTGATAGGAGCCATTATCAGATCTCTATTGGGCTTGGCTAATCTGTAAGCGCCGTTTAAAAATGTCGTTTCAATCACATAAGGGCCCTCCCATTTGGGCTGGAATTTACCCTTACTCTTATGTGTAATGATCATTGGCCTCCTTACAGCTAGAACTAGCTTGCCAACTTTGAACACTCTCTCCTTCACTTTCGATTAAAATCACTGGAAATGCGTGCCTGGTAGAATGTGTAAACTCCCTCACCCAAAATAGGTATTTTGTGTATATTTTATATTATTATATTTATTATAGATGTTGAATTTATTTAGAGTATTCTCTTAGTTAATTAGAAAATAATTTTTTTAGTATATTTACTTATATAAATTATTATTTAGAATTATTTTAGGCTATTTTAGATTAATAGGATTTTTTCATAATTTTTTAGTTAATTAAAAACTAGTAACACTAATTTTCTAGGACTTTGAAGAATTTATTTTATGTTCAAACTTAATTAAAAATATTCCAAACTTTTATTTTAGGTTCTAAATAATAAAATATATTTTCTAGAATTTTTTTGGGAATTTTATGATTATTTTTAGCATTTATTTTGAGTTAATTATGAAAAAACTGAATTAAAAACTAATTTCTGAAAAAAACCCAAAAAGTAATTAATTCTGCCTAGTCAGCAAATAGTGGGCCCACCTGTCAGCCTCCCACAGCGAACAGTGCCGGGCCCGCCGGTCAGTGACCGCGGGGTGGGTGCGAGCCGAGCCGAGCCGACCTCGAGCCGAGCCGAGTCAGAGTTCGACTCGGACTCAGTTGAGCCGAGCCGGGTCAAACCATGATCGTCCAATTTGGGCAGGGCTGCATGGATAGCTGACACATGTCAACTCCGAGCCGCACTGCACTATCTCTCTCCTCTCTATATATAATAGTTTAAGTTATTTTCTAGGGTTTTTTTTGAGCCAATTTTTGGAGAATTGCCATCTAGGGTTCCTTCATCTTCCAGAAGCCATTGCGCATAGCTTCGGACTCCAAATAAGGCCTAGTTTTTTGTGTTAGAACGATATTGAGGTTAGCTTTCTGATTATATAAATTTATTTACTAAATTATGAGTATTAAATTCTGGAAAATTTGTAGAGAACAGCATGTCCGAAAATAGACGTGTTTCGATGTTTTCACGATTTCGGGAGAACCAGAAATCAGAATCATGAACCGTTTGAAGTTTCAGAAAGCTAATGTCTAGATAATTGACATATGTTTTCCCAGAATTTAATTCGAAGTATTTATATACTGTTAATTCTGTAGAACTTCTAGGTTAGAATTTAACCATCGGTGCACAATACAAAATTTGTATGTACCATAATTCCCAAACGAATTTGAATTCAGACGAGCCATAAATTCTAGCATATTTTTGACGCTAAAACCTACAGGAAATCATGCATGAAAGTTGAGTTTGTGTTGGTTGAATTTTTGGTCAACAGATCGTCTCGATTTGTGTGCCATGAGTCTCGAGTTGATAAAATTCAGTTTCTTTGGACAAAAATTTAGGAATTAACATAAAAATCAGAATAATAAGATTAAAATAGGATTTTAGAGTAATTATTCCAGAATTAAATAAATTAAATAAATTATCTTTTGACGTGATAAATTTGTAATACATAGGCTATTTGGACTGTGACTTGGACTCTGATTCATACCAGCAGCAGGACCCCAGACGAGTACATTCTCTGACAGTGTTCCTGTAGGACGTAGTATTTAGCCACCACGGTTAGTTTACATCAGACCCTGAGTCGGAGAACCCAACGCGCGTTCGTACATTTACATGTACATAAATATTATTCAGTTTGGTATATATATTTATGCACATAATTACTATATGTATTCCAATAATTATGTAAATAAATTGATGGTTATATTATTATATAGTTATATAAATATATATGTAAGTAATTGCTAATTGATAATTATGACTAAATATTCAGACTGTACGACCCTAAGATACCGTGGACTATCCCATACTTACCTTGACCATGTTGACCCTAAGAACTTATGAATTTGTCCGCCTTACGTACATTAACGTACTGGCTTAGACACCTGTCAGTTGACTGACTGATTTCGTATAGTACTTGAAGACACGACACCCGCGTAATTTAACGCGTAATTGACCGTATTAGATGACTAGTGTTACCCCTAGTATACCTCCTGAGTCCAGTGTAAATATAGTTGTGTATGCGCTAGTCTAAAGACTAATGATTTTATTGTATTATATTTATTTGTACATAGGATATTGGATTTGTTCTGCGCGATTTCTGGAGCAGATTATTGGTACATTGCAGCTTCCTTGCCAGGAAAGTATACCTTGCCATTGTACTGTTATTAATATTCCATATGATTGCATGCATCTTTATTTTCTGTCTTTAGTTCATATATTTTAACTGTTGTATAAAATGCGCGCGATGGTGTCGTTGTGATATATTTTTATTTATGTATTTGCATTGACCCTGTTTATGAGACTACCCCATTATCATGTAGCATCATTAGGTTCATTGGCCGTGACACAGTTGTTACACGAGTTGTGAGTCTCATGTAGATCACGGACTTGCGTGCAGATTTGGCCTCCTGTACGTATGGGCCGTGCGTTAGGAATAACTGCTGTTAGAAACTTTGCATGCTAGTAGACTTAGAAGTTATTAGGGGTCTAAGGACATAGTCTATTGTAGCACGGTGGTCCCATCCTTGTCCTTGTTTGGTTTCAGAATTGGGCTAGGGTACTAAGAATAGGCTATGAACCAAATTGTGTCATGGATATTACATGCTTAGAGCATGGGGTGGGGAGAACAACAAGTACCGCATTTGAGCTCCTTTATACTTTTTTTATTGTGCGGCCGGATTCTCCGCTAGAGATATGGGCGGTGATGACCACTATATATTACGTATTATCAGGCGGGCCTCCGTCGTTCAAAAGACGACGTGCCTTTTAGGCCCCTGGATCTCCAATAGAGAACCATGCCAAATCTCCGGTTTTCAGCCAGATAGCTCACTTGTGGGGAAAGTTGTTCTTAACTGCATTCACTTAGACGGTTAGGCGACCCCTTTGGATATTTATTTCAGTACTTTATTGGCATGTGTTTAAGTATCTTGTTATGTCCCTCTGAGGACCTGGTCCCCTGCCAGGTGTATCTGTTCTTGAGTATTCGCAGGAGCGTAGATTCGGACGGTTACTTATGTTTCGAGGATGTCTTCTCTTCGAGCCCGTGATGGATAGCTGGTATTCTTATATAGTGTTTATTGTGTTGTACTTATATTGTATTTGCTCTTATATTCGAGTCAGTAGTGGATTTGTTTCCATCCAACTATCATCCTTAGATACTTCTTATCGAGAGCTAGTTTCATAGATGTTGGTTATTTAATTATATTTAATTTTCGTGGATAAAATTTAGATTATATCCTGTGACTTATGATGTATGTTTTATACCACTTGTGGATTTGATATTCATATTACAGCGTACGTGTGGATTTGGTTTCCATATATTGTAGTTGCCATATCATGCGGCTGGCATGCTTACGTGTCCTAGTCCTACGTATTTTTGAGACTGGGGCGTGACATGTTTTTGTGGTGGCCCATGCAGGTCTAGAGCATATTGTCTCGGTTACGTTACTGTACCGAACAAGCCTGCACCTAGGACTAGAGTATAGGATCTCATCCACAATTGACTATGATTCATCTTTCTCCTATCTGTTCTATTTGAACAATTATATCCTGATTGATTCATGTACTTCCTTAATTATTCTTTAAGTATAACCTTCTGCTAGAATATATGAACTCCTGTTATTAGAATGATAATTAGGGTAGCACACCTATTAAGAATACAACAAGAATATAGATACACCACTAAGTTTAGAATATCTAGTGAACCATAGAATTCCTTATCTTTAGATTGGTATACCATTACCCCTTGATGTATTAAGAAGACTTGAGAGTAGTATAGACACTACTAGAGATAGTTAGAAGTTTTACCATAATGTTTGACCCTAGTATTGAGGAACCAATGGAGAACCAATATTGAACATTAGGACTGAACCTAACCTTCATAATTGGATAGTATTGGAGAACTATAAAACTTAGATCATTGTCTTATTATTAGTAGACAGCACCTTAGGAAGCCTAGAGGAATGTAATTAACACTTTTTCCTTGATCATACCTCAAACATAGCAACTAGCATACCACTCCCCCTTAGTAAACCATGATGCTATCTAGAGCCCCTATTTTAATTTCATATGTTGTTCCTCTGCGACCTTAACGTTCACTAGTTGTGCGACGACTAAAAATTATGTTCTTTTTTTCTTCCTCTTTCAACTCGTGCCATCTGACACTTCTGATTATAGACCAAGTGATTTTATTCTATTTTAGGATATATATAGCTTGCTAGGATTTTGGTTGTTACTCTTAAAATTTTGAATTATGTGATTGGTAATTAGAACTTGACAGTTTAAGTTATTATTGTAGATTATGACCTAATGATTATCCTTTAGTTTTAAGTCGCATAACTTGTACCCCACCTCAATATAAGTTATATCCCCTTTTTCCTTGAGGCTAGTAAATCTTCTATCCTTACTATTGACACTTGTTCTATAAGCACTATGACTAAGGCTTAAGACGACCATGACCTATATAATGCAATAGGAGACCCTAATAAGTACCCAGATCTTTCCTCATATACCCTAATAAAGAGTTTCTATTTTATTTACATGTGCAAGATTATTTTGTAGGATCCTCTTAAGACTGTCACAGTATTAGTTTAATTCTTTTAAGTTGGGTAGTATGCCTCACAACCTAGTATCACATAGTCTACTTGACCCATCAAGATAGTGTAACTGAATGACATTAATTGCATGCTAGCAAAAGACGACAGTGTTTATTTAGACGATAGAATTTAGAGGTCCTTGCCCCTATTTGGTCGACTAGCGACTTAGACAAGGAGGTTGTATGATAACTATAGGGATTATAGAGTCTTTTATTATTGTTGCTTAGTTATTTTTGTTTTGTGAACTTGAATTAATTTGTACCTCCTTTTATCATTATCTAGCGTACTTATATTTGCTGCACTACCTTGACTTATGCTGTTATTATAGCCTAGTTTTGCAAGCTTACTCTTTTATCGAGCTTGATCATGAGATATGTATTATTGGGGACGCCTACTAATATATTGTCTAATCAGAATCAGTGTATTACGGTCTGATCAACCATAGTGCGCTTGATTCGTCCTTCGTAATGATGCTTTATGTGGATTGAGATATATAGTTGACTAGTAGACACCTGTACTTGCCCTCTAGATATGTCTGAGCGTATCGTATCGGCTACATAACTGTACTAATACGAGCATGTGAATAGGAATTACCAAAATAGGACTTCAATCCACAACTGCTTTGACAATTCCTATTTGAATTCTTTAAACGCCTTGATCTCGATACTTCTATTCTATTACCTCGCCCTTGAACTCTTTATTATTGATCTCCGTCTTCCCTTATTTCGGAAAGACGAAACCTCGTGCTTGGAATAAGTTTGATACACAGAGAGTACAAGATATACCCCATAGGCCGATCACATACTTGAGGATTATTCTTTCGTAATTAAGGACATATCATATATAATATAATCGGCGTTGAAGTTTTGAGGATTGGATGACATGAGTAAATAAATTAAGGAATATTTTTCTTAAAGTATATAGCCTTCTGTGATAGATGTGTAAATTCTAAGTTGGGTAGCAGTGCATTGGCAAGTCGAGAGGAGTTTCTTTTAGATTGTGATCGAGTAAGATTAGATTGGGAGAGGTTCAAGCCATTTTGATTTTGAGAACTTTAGAAGAATGACTAAGATGATGAGGATTAATGAATTTTAAAAATCTTGATATTGAGGACCCAATATTTATACCTTAAGTACATAATTTAAAATTTTGAGTATTGAAGGTAAAATCATCAATTTGAATTTGAAGGATAAATATATAATTTCAGACTTGAACATTGGTGGACTGCATTTAAATTATTTTTCAATTTGATGATTTAAATTAAGAATTAAAATTTGATGGTTGGACTACCTATTTGAAATATTGAGGATGTGAATGGAATTTAAAACGTTGAAGAATACAAAATTTATAAGTGAAAATAGGAATAATATTGGACTCGAATTACTTCTAGAGGAGATTATGATAGTTGGAGATCATGAGATAAAATTTGATATGGGTTATTTAAATCTTGAAGATATTATATGGATTCAATTAAATTTGGATGTTGATTATTTAGAAAAGTGAGAAGAGATTACAATAGGTTGAATTTTGATTTGAACAATAATTATCTTAATTTTGAAATGATCGCGATAGATTTGAATAGATTTTGTTATTTAAATTTTTGGAAGAGATTGCGATTGACGTACCTTATGTACGAATGTGAAGGATTTAACAAATTATGCCTTATTTTAATTTCGAGGACAAAATTATTTTAAGTTGGGTAGATTGTAAACTCCCTCACCCAAAATAGGTATTTTGTGTATATTTTATATTATTATATTTATTATAGATGTTGAATTTATTTAGAGTATTCTCTTAGTTAATTAGAAAATAAATTTTTTTAGTATATTTACTTATATTAATTATTATTTAGAATTATTTTTAGGGTATTTTAGATTAATGGGATTTTTCCATAATTTTTTAGTTAATTAAAAACTAGTAACACTAATTTTCTAGAACTTTAAAGAATTTATTTTATGTCCAAACTTAATTAAAAATATCCCAAACTTTTATTTTAGGTTCTAAATAATAAAATATATTTTCTAGAATTTTTTGGGAATTTTTTGATTATATTTAGCATTTATTTTGAGTTAATTATGAAAAAACTGAATTAAAAACTAATTTCTGAAAAAAACCCAAAAAGTAATTAATTCTGTCCAGTCAGCAAACAGTGGGCCCACTGTCAGCCTCCCGCAGCGAACAGTGCCGGGCCCGCCTGTCAGTGGCCGCGGGGTGGGTGCGAGCCGAGCCGAGCCGACCTCGAGCCTAGCCGAGTCAGAGTTCGACTCGGACTCAACTGAGCCGAGCCGGGTCAAACCATGAGCGTCCATTTTGGGCAGGGCTGCATGGATGGCTGACATGTGTAAACTCTGAGCCACGACTGCACTCTCTCTCTCCTCTATATATATATAATAGTTTAAGTTATTTTCTAGGATTTTTCTTGAGCCAATTTTTGGAGAATTGCCATCTAGGGTTCCTTCATCTTCCAGAAGCCATTACGCATAGCTTCGGACTCCAAACGAGGCCTAGTTTTTTGTGTTAGAATGACATTGAGGTTAACTTTCTTATTATACAAATTTATTTACTAAATTATGAGTATTAAATTCTAGAAAATTTGTAGAGCACAGCATGTCCGAAAATAGACGTGTTTTGATGTTTTTGCGATTCTGGGAGAACCAGGATCAGAATCATGAACCGTTTGAAGTTTCGGAAAGCTAATGTCTAGATAATTGACATATGTTTTTCCCAGAATTTAATTCGAAGTATTTATATACTGTTAATTCTGTAGAACTTCTAGGTTAGAATTTAACCATCGGTGCACAATACAAAATTTGTATGTGCCATAATTCCCAAACGAATTTGAATTCGGACAAGCCGTAAATTCTAGCATGTTTTTGATGCTAAAACCTACAGGAAATCATGCATAAAAGTTGAGTTTGTGTTGGTTGACTTTTTGGTCAAAAGATCGCCTCGATTTTCGTGCTATGAGTCTCGAGTCGATAAAATTCAGTTTCTTTGGACAAAAATTTAGGAATTAACATAAAAATCAGAATAATAAGATTAAAATAGGATTTTAGAGTAATTATTCCAGAATTAAATAAATTAAATAAATTATCTTTTGACGTGATAAATTTATAATATATAGGCTATTTGGACTGTGACTTGGACTCTGATTCATACCAGCAGCAGGACCCCAGACGAGTACATTCTCTGACAGTATTCCAGTAGGACATAGTATTTAGCAACCACGGTTAGTTTATATCAGACCCTGAGTCGGAGAACCCAACGTGCGTTCGTACATTTATATGTACGCAAATATTATTTAGTTTGGTATATATATTTATGTACGTAATTACTATATATATTCCAATAATTATGTAAATAAATTGATGGTTATATTTTTATATAGTTATATGAATATATATGTAAGTAAATGCTAATTGATAATTATGACTAAATATTCAGACTATACGGCCCTAGGACATCGTGGACTATCCCATACTTACCTTGACCATGTTGACCCTAAGAACTTTTGAATTTGTCCGCCTTGTGTACATTAACATTCTGGCATAGACATCTGTCAGTTGACTGACTGATTTCGTACAGTACTTGAAGACGCGACATCCGCGTAATTCAACGCGTAATTGACCATGTTAGATGACTAGTGTTACCCCTAGTATACCCCCTGAGTCCAGTATAAATGTGGTTGTGTATGTGCTAGTGTAAAGACTAATGATTCTATTATATTATATTTATGTGTACATAGGATAATGGATTTGTTCTGCACGATTTCTGGAGCAGATTATTGGTACATTACAGCTTCCTTGCCAGGCAAGTATACCTTACAATTGTACTGTTATTCATATTCCATATGATTGCATGCATCTTTATTTTCTGTCTTTAGTTCATATAATTTAACTATTGTATAAAATGCGCGCGATGGTGTCGTCGCGATATATTTTTATTTATGTATTTGTATTGACCCTGTTTATGAGACTACCCCATTATCATGTAGCATCATTAGGTTCATTGGCCGTGACACAGTTGTTATACAAGTTGTGAGTCTCATATAGATCACGGACTTGCGTGCAGGTTTGGCCTCCTGTACGTGTGGGCCGTGTGTTAGGAATAACTACTGTTAGAAACTTTGCATGCTAGTAGACTTAGCAGTTATTAGGGGTCTAGGGACATAGCCTATTGTAGTACGGTGGTCCCATCCTTGTCCTTGTTTGGTTTCAGGATTGGGCTAAGGTACAAAGAATAGGCTATGAACTAAATTATGTCATGGATGTTATATGCTTAGAGCATGGGGTGGGGAGAACAACAAGTACCGCATTTGAGCTCCTTTACACTTTTCTATTGTGCGGCCGGATTCTCCGCTGGAGATACGGGCGGTGATGACCACTATATATTATGTATTGTCAGATGGGCCTCTGCCATTCAAAAGACGACGTGCATTTTAGGCCCCTGGATCTCCAATAGAGAACCATGCCAAATTCTAGGTTTTCAGCCAGATAGCTCACTTATGGGGAAAGTTGTTCTTAACTGCATTCACTTAGACGGTTAGGCGACCCCTTTGGATATTTATTTCAGTACTTTATTGGCATGTGTTTAAGTATCTTGTTGTGTCCCTTTGAGGACCTGGTCCCCTGCCAGGTGTATCTGTTCTTGAGTATTCGCAGGAGCGCAAATTCGGACGGTTACTTATGTTTCGAGGATGTCTTCTCTTCGAGCCCATGATGGATAGCTAGTATTCTTATATAGTATTTATTGTGTTGTACTCATATTATATTTGATCTTATATTCGAGTTGGTAGTGGATTTGTTTCCATCCAACTATCATCCTTAGATACTTCTTATCGAGAGCTAGTTTCATAGATGTTGGTTATTTAATTATATTTAATTTTCATGGATGAGATTTAGATTATATCCTGTGACTTGTGATGTATGTATTATACCACTTATGGATTTGATATTCATATTACAGCGTACGTGTGGATTTGGTTTCCATATATTGGAGTTGACATATCCATGCGGCTGGCATGCTTACGTGTCCTAGTCCTACATATTTTTGGGACTGGGGCGTGACAGAATGCAATGCGCTGTTGAGTTTGAAGGGGTTTCTCGTCTAATCCTTCTAGCTCTTGAAGTCGTAGTCGATCATTATTTTCCTAAGTCAACTCATTAGCCACTGCTATTCTGAGTGATGGAATTTGAATTTCAATAGGGAGAACTGCTTCACACCCGTAGACTAATGAGAATGGGGTACAACCCGTCGATGCTCGTACCGTTGTGCGGTATGCCCAGAGGCACTCTCCCAGCTTCTCATTCCAATCTCTTTTGTTCGAAGAGACAAACTTTTTCAAGAGTTTGATAATGGTTTGGTTGAAGGCTTCTGCCAAACCATTAGCAGCTGGATTGTATGTCGTAGAGGCCATATTTTGTATCCAATTTTTATCGCAAAATCGGTGAAACGCTTGGCTAATGAATTGAGGCCCATTGCCATGAATTATCCTTCGGGGTATCCTAAAGCGATAGATGACATGGTGCTTGATAAAGCTAATCACGTTGGATGTCTTTACTTCAGCTAGGGGGATTGCCTCCACCTATTTAGAGAAGTAGTCCGTGATAGCCAATATGAACCGATATCCTCTAGAAGAAGATGGGTGAATAGGACCAATAATATCCATATCCCATGCTTCAAAAGTCCATGATGCAATGGTAGGATGTAGATACTCAGAAGGCTGATGTATAAAATCTGCATGAACTTGATAGGCTTTGCATTGTCTTGCATATTTCACTGCATCTGCTATCATGGTAGGCCAGTAGTAGCACAATCTCCTGATACGATCCTGTAACTTAGGACCGGGTTGATGTGCTCCACATATACCGTCGTGAGCTTCTCGGATAACCCGTTTTGTATTATTATCGGAGAGACATCGTAACAGTAGTCCATCGTATGTTCGACCATATAGACATTATGAAGAAGCATCAAAATAGAAGCGTAATGATCGTCTTCTAATGGATACTGCTTCTTTAGGATCCTCTGGTAAGATTCCGTATGATACGAAGTCTATAAAGGGACTTCTCCAGTCTCTCTCAGGAGGAACCATGTTTATAGCGTAGCTGCGTTCTATGTGAAAATTATTTTTCACACAGAACAGATCTCTGTTGAGAAGAATTACCGAATTCTGCCTTCTTACAGGAATAGCTAGATCTGCAGCTAGACTGGCCAAAGCATCAGCTTCCAAATTTTAAGATCGGGGCACGTGCCCTAGGAAGAATCCTTTGAAAGATATTGCAATCCCGATCGTTGCTTGGTGGTAAGGAATGAGGTCTGGATTGCGGACTTTATATATTCCTCTGACTTGATTGATGATCAGCAGCGAATCACCAAAAGCTTCCAAGTATTCCACATCTAATTCTTTAGCGACTTGGAGCCCGATTAATAGGGCGTTATACTCTGCCACATTATTAGAGCAGGGTTCGCTAAGAGAATATGCTTGATAGATGACGAGTTTATCAGGAATGACCAGGACAATTCCTACTCCTAAAACCACGTTTCCCCTGGGACCAGTCCTGGAGGCACTATCGAAGAATAGCTGTCATGTAACACTTTCTATTGCGGAATTATATTCTGTAACTTTGTCAAAAATGTCCTCGTATAGTTTAGAGGTTTTCGGAATTGAATAAGTAGCTAAGAAATCAGCCAAGGCTTGACCTTTTATGGACTTCTGAGGGACATACACCATATCATACGGTGTTAATAACATCGCCCAATTCGCGAGTCAGGAATTGAGAACACTCGGCTTGTTCATCAATACCCGAAGAGGATTGATCCTGGAGATGATATGAATAGTTTGGCCTGTGACATAATGTCGCATCTTCTGAATGGCGAACATTAGGGCCAAGCATTCTTTTTCTACTGGATTGTACCGGTGTTCAGCTCCGACCATCATCCTGCTTAAATAGTAGATAGCCTGTTCATGACCCTCATTGTTCTTCTGTGTAAGGAGAGCTTCCAAAGAATGATCCATTGCTCGAACATACAGTAAAAATGGTCTTCCTATGACAGGAGGCACCAGAACTGGAGGATTAGTGAGGTATTATTTGATATCATTAAACGCTTGCTGACAGGCTTTGTCCCATACGAAGGATATACCTTTCTTCACGAGGCGAGAAAAAGGTTGACATCTCCCAGAGAGGTTGGATATGAATCTCCTGATATAAGCTAGACGACCTTGGAATCCCCTGAGTTCCCTCAGATTACGGGGTGGTCGCATTTCTAAGATAGCCTTCACTTTATCAGGGTCCACTTGAATGCCTTTAGCGGTAATGACAAATCCCAGGAATTTGCCACTGGATATTTTGAGTTGATGTTGGCGCATCAACTCGAATACTGTCTTCAAGTCTTGGATGTGATTATCCTTGAGGCGGCTTTTGACAGCAATATCGTCCACGTAATATTCCACTATTTTGCGTAAATGTTGATGGAATATGTTACTCATAGCTCGCTGATATGTAGCCCCGACATTCTTCAGTCTGAAGGGCATGACTGTGTAGCAATATACCCCCAAAGGTGTCCGGAAGGCAGTATGCTTCTCGTCTTCAGGATTTATCTTAATCTGATTATATCCTGAGAATCCGTCCATGAAAGACATGCGCTCAAAATCGCATGTATTATCGATCATGACGTTTGTAATGGGAAGAGAGAACTCATCTTTAGGGCAGGCCGTATTCAGATCTCGAAAATCGATGCAAATACGCACTTTTCTGCTTTTCTTCATGGCCGGGACAACATTGGCGACCCAGTCAGGATGTTGTTCTTCCCGGATGAACCCACAGGCTATCAATTTCTTGATTTTAGCTTCGATGACATCCATCATATCCGAACAAAACCGGCGTTGGTGTTGCTTTACCGGCTTCGAATTGGGCAATATGTTGAGCTTATGGGTAGCCACTTTTGGATCAAGACCTGGCATGTCCTCATAATTCCACGCAAAGATATCGATATATTCTTTTATCAGCTGGATTATTTCTTTTCTTTCTTCTTCGAAAAGATTGTTACTGATAAATATCGACTTTGGTGAAAGTTTATCCCCAACATCGATTTGGATAACTTTATCTTCAGTGGGCGGTTCTCTCTGCTCGAATCGGAGTTCCCATTATGTATCCATTTGCTGTGCCCATGAGTTATTTTCAAATGGTTCAGATTCTTATTCGTCTGCTTCGAGAGAATCTGTCAATATCGTATTTACTGATAATGCTCGTTCGAGATCAGCATATGAGCCGGAGGCCGACGAGCCATCTTGAGAAGAGGAAAAAATATCCTTACTTGACTCAGAAGTTGCAAGAGAAGTGGTATACCCTAACCTAAAACGTGTTCGTTGACAATAGGGATCACCGTACAACGGCATTCGTCTGCCTTTTCTATAGTTGAGACCTGGTTCCAGCTTCAAGTCATAACCCATACTTTGCATAATCTTCAAAGCTTGTGGTCTATATCTGTGAACTTGCATTTTCCTAGCATCAGATTCGTAAGAGTCTTCTTTTACAATCGGTCTATTGCGCATGCGACCGAAGACTATTGGATGTTGATTGCTGCGAGTAGGTGGGACAATAAAGATAGAATCTTCATGTGGTCCATATATCGTGATGACATTAGATATTGACGCCACTTCCCACACATACTGATGATAGAAGTCTATAGCTTCCAAGAATTTTTGTGCTCTAGGTTCTATATTGTTATGGGGGGAGGGTTCCTGATTTAGAATTTGAGCATCAGTATACTGGAAAAGAGAATCTTTATTATCGTCAGAAACCACGTTCCCGGTTGTATTTATATCAGTCGGCTGCTTTTTATGCCGGAGGTTGATGACCAAAGGTGGAGGCTTCTGGTTCAAAGTGATCACTAGGGGATCAATTCCTCCTCTTGATTTGGTTTTGTTCAAGTGGATAGCCATCGGTTCCATGACTTTCGGACGGATAGTCCGCCCTTTCACCTTGATCGACAGGGGTTGCTCGGCAGATGGTTCTTCTGGCTTCCAGTGGGATTCCTTCTCTGTCTTGCTTGACACCTCTTTCATGTAGTCTTGGGTGTACAACATGGCATCAAAATAGTAGGATTCTACTCCTTTGAACGGGTTAAGGTCAGCAAACTCTGTTTTTACTGTTCCTTGAGCATCTACATATTTGAAGCATTGATGTAGAGTCAAAGGAACAATATTGTGATCGTGGATCCATGGTCTGCCCAGCAGAATGTTATAGGACACCTCTGAATCGATGACGTAGCATGTAGCCACTGATCTAAGGTCCCCAATCTAGATCCTCAGACGAATCTTCCCTAACGGCTTACTTTTCCTGGCGTTGAACCCCACGATTGTAGTGGTGGTGTAAGCCAGTTCGCTGGTGGGAATCCTCAGCGGTCTGAGGAGACTATGAGGGATAATGCTGATCGACGATCCCGAATCTATGTGAATCCTGTCTACCTCCATGGAACTGACATATCCGGTATAATAGAGGGGCCTATCATGCTTGTTATGTTTCAACAACATGTCATCTTGAGTGAAAGTGATGTTAGGGACCACTTCCATCACACTATGGCATTGAGGGAATGCCACAGGTTATTTATCGGGGGACTTAATCTGAGTCAAGCATACATCCGCCTATATTAACGCTTCACTCAAGGCTTGACGAGTGTCTTTGGATAGCCTTAGGAGCTCAAAAATGGATAATTTGGCTGGTGTATTAGCCAACTGGGCCAGGATGTCGAAGTAGTATGGTTTCTCCCAACCTTTGTTTTAAATATTCTTCAAAGGTTTATCAAAACGCACTTCTTTTTGCTTGCCCTTGTCCACCGAAGTTGGTCTAGAAGGACCTGCCTCTGGTATGACAGGTTCAGGCTCTGGAAGTTTGGCAGCTGAAGTGTCTGCCGTTGCATCTTCTTGATTTCCTCTATAGTCCTTGAGGTAGGCTTTCCCTGAACAGATTCCGGTAGCCAAAGCCTCTTCTTCTAATTTCGAGAATATTGCAACCATATGGCATGATTTATGTCTTGAGTTCTTTTTTGACTTAGCCTTAGAAGCTTGAGTCTCTTCCTCAATCTCTGATACCAGATCAGGAGGAAACTCACATGATCTCACTACGCTGGGTAGTTAGGGGTACCAGGTCATGATTTTGACCCTTGGCCGGAGGGAGATTAACGATCTTCATCATTGTCCGGAAAATAGGTACAACCCCATCCGGGACTTCTTGAGGAGGCAGATTGCCAAAGTGGAGAGAGATCATGTTGGAGGTGACCGTCTTCTCGCTATTACGCAGAGTGATGGCCTTAGCGTCGATCAACTCCTGAATTTTCCTCTTTAGTACATAATACGCCTTTGTGGGGTGATGTATGTACCTATGGAAAATGCAGTACTTAGGGTTATTGGTACTGCCGACTTCAATAGGCCACTTTACCTCGGGAAGGGTAAGCTTGCCGCTTTTGTCTAGACAATCGAATATGCTCGAAATATCGTCGTCGTCAAAAGAATATGCTTCGATGGTCCTGGAAGTCCCAGGTTTCGTCTGTGTGGTTGCTGGAGTATTTTGCCTAGAAGTATTGATCGCCAGAGCTTATTTTCCTTTAAAACCACGAGGATGGTCGCTATTGGAGGATGACCTCTTCCCTTTATCAGAGGTTGAGATCATGATTCCATTGTCACGCGCCTTCCGACTGTTGTCTTCAGCGGCTACCGTTGAGATGATAAACGAGGGACAATCATGGAACTGATATGGTCCTATGAACACCGAGATTAGTGGAAGAAGGTTCTTCCTACAAATATCCACCAAGGCTGAATCCGGAACTCCGGGAGGCATTTGCAAAGTGGCCTGACAAAAATGTTCGATGAAAGTGCGAACGTTCTCTTTCTCCTTCTACTTTACTTCAATGATTGAGGACATAGACATGTCCATCCCTCCTTCGTAGAATCGCGCGAAGAACAGAGTCTTAAAATCTTCAAAGGAAGTAATGCAGTTGTCTGCAAGACTACGGTACCACTGATAAGCCACTCTAGAGAGACAGCCTTTAAACACTCGAGTGAGAAGGGCGGCATTCCCTTGCAACAATACCGTTATCATGCTAAAGTAGTTTATGTGTTGTCTCGGTGACGTCTTTCCCTCAAACAAAACCATAGCCTATAGTTTGTATTTAGGTGGGAAAGGGATCAAGTCCCAGATAGCTGGATATGGTTGGTTGATTCCCAACTTCTTGAGCTGATCCTTATGCTTCAAGGCATCAAATTGGGCTTTCAATTCTCGCACTGCCTGCATCGGGTCTTCAGCTGGTAAAGGGACCGCAGAGTGGTGAGAGATCGGTTGTATCGTAACTCCAACAGGAGGCAATACATTCTCCGAGTTAGGAAGTGGAGGAGCTGCTGACTCTTGATTTAGAACGGGCTCCTGGTTCGCATTGGATGGTGGTAGGTCCACCCCCACATGTATTTGAGTCGGAGGGACCGATGCTTGAGCTATAGCAGCTGTATGTTGAGTCAGCATCATCTGGTGCATATTCTCCATCATAGAATGCATCTCTTTTAGTGATGTCTCCAATACAGCGATGCGTTGCTCAGTACTTCCTGATGGGGAAGCCTCTTCGCGTTCATCTCCAATGGCATAGACTCCTATTTCTCTGGATGCTATGGAAGGATCAGTATAGATCTATGTAGAAATTGAATCTATACTTTCAGCATCCGATCCGAGAAATTGGCGACACCCAGTGTCGGAATCAGAAGAATATAAAGTCGGTTGTCTTGACCTTGAACGAGTGTTTCGAAATACACCAGCTTCAATATTCTCAAGGAGTCTGTTGAATCTCCTTTGGCTTGGAGTTCTAGAGGGATGATGTCTTTAATTTGACCTTCCTCTAGGAACGTGTGAAGCCATGTTCACTGATGCGAATGTAGGCTCTTCTTCCTGTAAAGACAAAGAGTAGTTCAACCGGTCGAAAATTGACTGTTTTGCCTTAGAACAGCAATAGTTAACTACAACTTTATGACTATTACAACAATGCTCCCTGGGGGGTGTAATAGACATGTTAGAAAATTCCTTATCTTTGTGCTTCTGGATCAAGAAATTACGCAAGTCAGGAGGATTAATTGAAGAAGAAGAAGAAGGCTTATTCTGCCATTTTACATCAGTTGGAATACGGATATTGGGAATCATAACTTTCTCCCTACAATACGAATATAGCAGTTCAGCTATGTGAGTAGCACATGATCCATGAGGAGCGTATCTATCTACAAACTGGGCCTTCTTTATGTTGAAGGGCTTGTCCTGGTGTAATCTAAAACTTTGCACAGGTTGGCGTAAAATTGAGGAAGTCCTCAATCGGCCATCATCATTCCGTGTAGTCTGAAGAGCGGGCAGATCCTTCTCTTGATGGCGTAAAAGTCGAGAGGTCGAGAAATCTGCCACTTGTTTTCCCTTGTGGCGATTGCAAGGACCATCTGCCTCATTGTAGAGGGGAGATGTATTTTTAAGCGCGGGGCGCTTTTGGAATTTCTGAATTGGCGCTGAGGCATTATCAGAAATTTTGTCTACCACGTCACAGACGGGAGACTGAAGTTTATGCGCGGGGCATGGTATAAATTTCTGGATTTGCCCTGAGGTATTGCCAGAAGCTTCGTCTGCCACGTCACAAATGGGAGACAAAGTTTTACGTGCAGGGTGCGGAGTAGTCTTCTTGATTGGCACTGAGGCATTGCCAGAAGCTTCGTCTGTCACATCACAGATGGGAGACAAAGTTTTATGCGCGGGGCACGGAGTAGACTTCTGGATTGACACTAAGGCATTACCAGAAGCTTCGTCTGCCACGTTACAGACGGGAGACGGATTTTTTGCCCAAGGCGTAGAGGTCGCGATGTCACCATCTTGTTGGTCAGAGAGAGAGAGAGTCCGCAGAAATGGTAGAGGATGTCTGGGGCATCCATACTTTATATAATTTCATCTTTTCTTGGACAGAGAGGAAATGAGAGCTACCCCCTGCTCGAAGCATGTCTTCGTAAGCCGATTGGTCAAATTGGACGACCAGAGTCTTCTTCATTGATCCTACGGATATAACATCGTGTTGAGCAATAGCTTTCTCATCAGATGAGAAAGTACTCCCCAGCAGAGTCGCCATCTTGTGTTTGAAAATAAACAAAAGAAAATGAAACTAGGTTTATACGAAACCCTTTCTTTGGTTTACAAACAAGAAAAAGAAGTACAATTAATCCTATACGAGGATATTAAGTACAAAAATTTGATTCTGGGGAAATATTGCTATAGTAGTCTGATCTGCGGTCGATAACTTTGTCCCTTGGACCACACGATGACGAAGAAGTGCTGTAGAAGACGAAAAAGAATCTTCAAAGACTACAGGAGGGATTGAACTCTCGTTGTCAAAATACTCTCTGGATATACTCTCTTTTCTTGGAAAATCTTCGACCTTCCACCCTTTTTCTTCGTCCCTTCGACCTCTGACCTCCGTGACCGGAGGTCTTTATTTATAGAGTTCAGCTGCAGTCGGTGTAGAAACCGAACAGCGGAGAGAGCTGTACTTTTTACGCAGCGGTTATAATAACTGCTACCTACGTATGAATGATCTCTTGAATTGGCGTATGACACGTGTCCCATTATGAGGTAATGCATATAATCGCTCATCGAAGATCACGACATGCAAGCCACGTAGATAACTGCCCCTCGCATAGAGATGGTTGGCATAAAAGCCAAATAACTGTCTCATTGGCATAAAAGCCAAATAGTTATTCTGATGGCGTAAAAGCCAAGTAGGCGTAGAAGCCGAATATTATCAAGTTGGCATAGAAGCCAAAATAGATGTCATGTTGGCGTAGAAGCCCAGTATCTGTCATGTTGGCGTAGAAGCCAAATTCTGCTATGTTGGCGTAGAAGCCAAATTCTGCGTAAAGCTTGATGCTGCATGAATAGGTAACCAGCATAAAGATAGCCAGTTATCCTTCTTTGACTGAGGTTTTGAGCGTATTCTGGGCCAGATAGCCTTATCACGCACCTTTGCAAATATAGCCTGAGTTGGCATATTTCGAGGAGATAGCATACGGTGTACTCCTATAGTTAAAAATGGCCAGGTCGGCGTATTTCAAGAAGATAGCGTACAATGTGCTCCTATAGCTAAAAATTGCCTGGTTTGTGTAATGTGCGAGGATGGTGATGTGGACATATTAGCCCTAATTATAGCTCACCCAGTCGTTAAAAGTAGAACCAAATCTCATACATTAAATACAGAGATCTGCTCCCATCTCGCGCATTAATTGCAGAGACGTGCCTCGAGTTCTGTACGAAGAACAACTTTTGACGTGGCTGTTGTTTTCGTCTCATCCTGAGCGTAGAGCTCATATCTGCCTGTGTAGAATAGGCAGCGTATTCCTTGAATGCGTAAACGACGTCTTATATTATGGGTTACGTCACTAGGCGACAGTCTGGAGTTCTGTACAGAGTCATCATTACAGCCGTCCTCTCGATCGCCGTGTAGTACTCTTTGTCATGAGTCAGGTTCACTGATTCCACTGACAGGTTCATTCGAGAATTACGAAGCGTTCCTCGTACAACTTCCCGCTGCATTAAAAGCAGATGGGTTTTTTACGCCAAAGTGGCGATGTAGCAACCCTTTTACGCCGAAGCAGTCTGGAAATACTGCATTACGCGGGTTATTCTGGAGCTATGTTTTACGCTGAACTAGCGTTGAAGCTCTACTGTGCGCCAATGGCTCTGAAGTTATGTTTCATGCCACCCAGTGCTGGAGCTCTGTTCTACGCGGGCTTCTGCATGTCGAGGGTTTTACGCGTATGATTCTCCAGCATATTTTTCATGCTTCTACAATGTCTCAACTATTCAAACAAGAAACAATAATCATAGAGCATATATGATAAGCAATAAGGTGTCCCAAATACTTTCTCTAAATATTTGGAGTCTAGTTGTACAAAAATAAGAAGGTTAACAAAAGTACATAACAGTAATCAGCTGTAGTCTAATTTAATACAATCATGTAAGGAAAACTAATGATTAAACGGGCCGGCTAACAAGTACCGGTGGCTAAATGCCAAAAAGATGTAATTATACAAGATGAGCAGGGAAGAAGAAAAGCCAATCGCTTTCCCCTGCGACCATATTCGTGGTGTACGCCATGAGTTGGGAGAAGTATACTGGATCCTCAGGTGCTGGCTCGAAACCTGGCCATACAAAATCAGTGGGGTTAGACCCCAAATAACAAGTACTATGAAGGAAGCACGAAATGGATTAACAAAAACACAAGGAAAATATATAATATTACATAAGTTAAGTATTGTAGCTTAGGTCCATGGCATATCCTAGCGCTAAGGCTCAACCCTACAACCAAACAAGGACAAGGGTTGAATCATCACACTATGATAATCCATTTCTCTAGGCTAATAGCTGGATAATACCATCATAACCAAGTCCATTTCTCATACCGACCAATCAATTGTATGACTTGCTATTTTATGGAGTATGAGGTTATCTCAGAATAATGTATAATAAGTATCCTCAGATCATGCTTGTGCTGAACATGAGCTAACCGAACTAATATAATGAAACGGGCACTTATAGGATGCACCAGTCCCCCGTAGGGCCACTGTACTAAAAATACGGTATTAGCGGTTCCAGTGTTCCTCTATTGAAATAGTGGCTCGGCATAATAATAATAGTCAGATACTACACTCCACTAAGGCAGATAATAAACAGTATCTGTGATGGCCAGCCCATAGCGTACTTAGAATGAATCTCTATGGGAAGGTTCGTTGGCATGATCTCGGGATACCGTTTCCTCCAAATGTTACTACCACTTTTAGTTACTTAATTATCCCGATGTTGTGTTTGAAATATCAAGGCATGATCACATGAGAATTTCTCTTAAGATATCGTACAAATTATGGGCATGCTAGATACGAACCCATGGAAGTCAAATCTGGATTCACCCGAGCGTATATGCAATATTCATATAATTAATATCCTAGACACACTTTGGTAGTTGACTCGCTTATTATGCCCATGCTGGAGAAATAATATATATATTTATAATATCACGTATTTAGCAATTTGGAGGCATTCTCGATGCATAACCCAAATATAATCACTTAACATGTGACATGATGTGTCGCTCCTTGGCGCATATTAAATCATGAATAATAATCATGCAATAGTGGTATCAACACGGATACAATATTCGAGTTCAATTACCAATTATATATTGGGTCACATGAATCAAGAAGATATTCAATCAAAACAAGTAAGGCCGCATGGGTCTCTAGGCCACATAGAAAATCAGGCCGCATGACAATCCTGGACACATAAAAAGTCAGGCCGCATGGAGAGTCAGGACCCATGGACCACTTGGCCACATGCCTAGGGTTAAGTCTACCCCTTGAGACAAGTGTTCAAGTGACAGTTAAATAAATAAAGTATCAGTGATGTGACATAAAGTGATTGATGTGCCAAGCCATAAAGTATATTAGAAAGAAAAGACAAAACTTATAGAAATAGGTGCCAACGGTTCAGAGCCACGCGTCCCAAAAAATAGTGGCCGCATGCTCTCATGGTCGCATGGGTGTCGGTGCTGCATGGAATCAATGTCGTATGGAGTTCTCTAGGACTTAGCGAAATTTTCAATCGTTCAGTAAGTGAAAGCACAAGGTGATTAAGGACATTTTTATAAATAAGCAATCATGCATCCAACAATATGGATGCATGCTGTTAGTATGTGACAAGAGTTAGGCCGCATAACCCTCTCGGTCCACATGGCACTCCTCAGCCCCATACGCTCACTGGCCGCATAGGAACTTTGTCTTCTCCAACAGCAGGTTCGGCCATGGCAGAAAAGCTCTAAAAACTGAAATCTTGTTATGTTCATAAAATCCTCCTTTTAAGTCAAAATCGGGTGAACCAAAAGCCAAAATGCTCTAAATTGGAAGCTCTATCATGTAACAAAAACTGGTTTTCAATGACACAAGTTAATAGATCAAAGCCAAAAAACTCATGAAACTTATAAATTCTAAGTTTAGAAATATAGATCTACACTAAGCCATCCATCAAAACATAAAACTTCAAGAACTAAAAGTGCTTAAAAACACATAATAAACTTAATGAAACAATAATTTGGAGGGTTTCTCTAATTTTCATGCAAGGTGTACTTGCCTATGAAATGGGGAGAGAAAGCTAAAGAAATAGGAAGTAATAAAGAAGTGAGGAGAGAGAGAGAGAGAGAAAATTTTGGATTATATGGTAGGGTTGAGGGTTGAACCAAAGGTTCTCATGACTTAAACCAACCCATAAAATAAACCATGAACCAGGTTAAACCAAAGAATGGGTCTAGTCCCCATGCACATGTAATTATGCTAAAATAAAATATGTTCCAAATACGTATACCGGGAACGAGGAGTGACATCTCTATCCACCTTAGGAAAATTTTGTCCTCGAAATTTAAATTCAAGCAATAGCTAGAGAAGTCTGGACAAGCACGATATAAATCTACTAGCAACTACACATTTAAGGAATATCATCACAACATATAGGTAATCACCAGATTACGAAAACTAGATATGAAGGCATAAGGTAGAATATACCGTCCGAATCGAACAAGTGTGGGTACTGGAACCGAATATCGTCCTTGCGCTCCCACATTAATTTCCCAAGAGAGTAATGGCCCCAAGCAAACCGGACAAGAGAAATAGTCCAATTCTTGAGCATCTTCTCCCTTCAGTCCAATATGGATACGGGTTGCTCCTCGTAAGATAAGTCGGTACCAACGGTTAATTCAGAGTGATCGAGTATATGACTCAGATTTGGAACATACCTATGCAACTGGGACACATGAAATACATCGTATACCTCACGTAATGAAGACAGAAGGGCAAGACGATAAGCAATATCGCCTGTCCGCTGGAGAATATTGAATGGACCTATGTATCGCGGACTAAGCTTCCCATGAACCCTGAAACTAAGGACTCTACGGGTAGGCAAAATCCGCATAAATACGTGGTCACCGACACGAAACTCTAAAGGTCTATGATGCTGATCTGCCCAATTTTGATGCCTATCTTGTGCAACCTGAAGTCGCTCTTTGATCTGCTTGACTACCTCTACTATTTGCGTGATCATTTTAGGACCTAAAACCTTTCGCTCACCAATGTTGTCCCAAGCCAATGGTGACCTACACTTCCTACCATATAGTACTTCAAAAGGTGACATCTGAATACTGGCCTGATAACTATTGTTGTACAAGAATTTCATAAAGTGAAGGTGATTCTCCCAAATCCAACTGGATCTAAGGTACAGGCTTGTAGCAAAGCTTCCAAGGTCAGGATGGTTCTCTCTGATTGTTCGTCTGTCTGGGGTGGTAAGCTGTGCTGAATCTTAACTTGGTGCCCAAACTCTGGTGTAAACTTTTCCAATATTGAGAAGTGAACCATGTGTCTTGATCTGATACGATACTTACTAGGATACCGTGTTGTCTTACTATCTGTCACATATATATTTTAGCCAATTGTTCTGTAGACTGTCCTACTCAAAAACTAAGAAAGTGAGCTACTTTTGTGAGACGGTCTACTATCACCCAAACTGCATCTCGTCCAGTCGATGATCTAGGTAAACCAGTCAAAAAGTCTATCGTGATGTATTCTCTTCTACTCTGGAATAGAAAGTGGTTGAAATAATCCTGCCGGTCTCTGTTCTTCTTCCTTCACTTGGTGATATATCAGACATCGCGATATGAAGCATGATATTTCCCTCTTTATTCCATTCTACCAAAAGTGTTGCTTGATATCTTGGTACAACTTCGTGCCTCCCGAATGAATGGAATACTGGGAACTGTGTGCTTTAGTCATAACTTCTTGTTGAATATTCTCACTTGGTACGCATAGACGATTCCCAAACCTTAGCATCCATCCATATGTATTGTCAACTCCTTCCAAAGACCTGACTCACATTCTTTCATAGCTTTTGAATCTTCGGGGCCTCTGTCTGAAGCTAGCTTAATTCTATCTACCAAAGTTGACTGAATCTGTAGGCTAGCATGAACTCCTGTACTCGGTAAAGTACTATCTCGATACCCATCTTTCATAAATCTTCTATAATGTGCTTCTGAGTGGTCAATATAAATTCTCTACCTCTTATGCTAAGTGCATCAGCTACTATATTAACCTTGCCTGGATGGTACTTAAGTTCCACGTCATAATCTTTCAACAACTCTAGCCACCTTCTCTGCCTCATGTTCAGGTCCTTCTGCATGAACACATACTTCAGACTCTTATGATCCGTGAATATTTCTACTCGATCGCCATATAAGTAGTAACTCCATAGCTTAAGTGCAAATACTACTACTGCTAGCTCCAAATCGTGAGTTGGATAGTTCTTCTCATGATCTCTGAGCTGCCGAGAAGCATACACTATCACTCTCCCTTGCTGCATTAAAATACATCAAAGTCCTTTTCCAGATGCATTACAGTACACTGTGAATCCTCCGTAGCCTGCTGGAAGAGTAAGGATTAGTGTAGATATTAACTCCTTCTTCAACTCTTCAAAGGCTATCTGATATTTTGCTGACCACAGAAATTTAACTTCCTTGTGCATCAACCGAGTCAATGGTGTTGAGATCTTAGCAAAATATGACACAAATTGTCCGAAGTATCTTGCCAAGCCTAGGAAACTACACACTTCCGCTACTGTCTTTGGAACTAGCTAGTTTTCTACTTCCTCTACCTTCTTGGGATCAACTAACACTCCTGCTCCAGAAATAATGTGTCCAAGAAAGGATATGCGATCCAGCCAAAACTTACACATACTAAGCTTTCCATATAGTTGGTGCTCCCTCAAAGTTTGTAGAACTATTTTGAGATGTTCTTCATGCTCCTCCTCATTTCGAGAATATACCAGCCATGAATACTGCTGTAGCATTAGTCAGTCTGAATGGCATAACTATGAATTTGTAATGTCCATATCATGACCTAAATGTTATCTTTGGTACATCCTGCTCCCGGACTCGCACCTGATGATATCCTGATCGTAAATCTATCTTGGAGAAGACTCTTGCTCCACTCAACTGGTCAAACAAATCATCAATATTTGGTAATGTGTACTTGTTCTTCACGGTTATTGTATTAAGCTGCCTGTAAACCATATACAACCGCATTGATGAATCCTTCTTCTTTACCAATACCGTTGGAGCTCTCCACGGTAATGCACTGATCCGAATAAACATCTTCGCCTTTATTTCTTTCACGTATTGATATAACTGATCAAGTTCTGATGGTAACTTTGGGTATACCTTCTGGGCTATTGGTTCTACTCTTGGCATCAACTCTATACAGAACTCTACTGCTCTAACTGGGGAAAATTTGGGAATATCGTTGGAAAAGACATCCATGAACTCTTCAACTATCTTGGGCCGCGAGTTTTCTTTCTTATCTATTATTGTGACTCCTCCCTTATGCTGGTCTCTTGCTATTTTGCTAAGGACAAACTCTTCTAGACCGAGAATTCTAAACAACACTCTACCATCTCAAAATTCTATCGTTGCATGACTGTCTCTCAACCAGTCCATGCCTAAGATAACGTTAAAGTTACCCATACGGAACTAGATCAACTTTGCAGGTAATAAATTTCTACATACTACGACTGGACATGCTAAGTACACCCTACTAACTTTTACGATCCCATTGCTAGTGAGATATTCAGCCTCGTTGATAATGCCTCAAACTATAATCCAATATGTATCGTATATTATGCAGATATAAATGAGTGCGAATCTCCAGAATCAAATAAAGCTATGGCAGAAAAGATTGTAACAAAAATATCACCTGCCACTACGTCGCCCGACGCCATATCTTCCTCAAAAGACAAGGTGAGTGCCTGCCCTTGGCCTTGTTGTGCTCCCTGCTGCTATCTTTCTTGCTGTCGTGGTTGTCGCACTTATCGATTCTGCTGTTGTTGCCTATAAAGCTAGTTCTGCATCGACAACGGACGCTGAGCCAAAGGCCGTACTGCTATTGCGAGTCCTCCTTGCTGCTCTGCCCTTGGAGTTGGCAATACAGAAATCTATTATACTGGCCCAAATATAAATCACTTAACACATAATATGGTATCTCGTACCTCGACGCACATCCGATCATATACACTTTCAGGCAATAATTTGTATCAGCACGGATACAGTATTTGAGTCCAATTACCAATTTCAATATTGGATCACATGAATCAAGATCATATTATAATACGAAGCTTATGTCATGCACATACCCGGTTAGTCACTATCCACTTAGTCTAGTTCATACTAAAATCTCAGTTCAACTCATGCCATGTTCATAGCCAATCATAGCTTATGATCATGTCTGGCATGAGGTCTGATTTCTAAATCCATTCTTCCCTAGAATCATAACACAAGCATTAACCCAAATATAAATCATAAAAGAATAAGAAAAATATTCAATTAAAATAATCAAGGCCGCATGGGTCTCTAGGCCGCATATGAAGTTCAGGCCATATATTTTATAGGCCGCATATGAAGACCTAGCCGCATATGTCTCTAGGCCGCATAGGAAGTCCTAGCCGCATATGTCTGTAGGCCGCATTAAAGTCCTGGCCGCATATGTCTCTAGCTCTCATGCTCAGGGTTAAAGTCTACTCCTTGGGACAAGTGTTTGAAGTGACGGACAATAAATAAAGTGTCAGTGAAGTTACATAAAGTGATTGATGTGACTGATGTTACATGCAATAAAGTGTGTCAGAGAGAAAGGTCAAAATCATAGAATCATGCATCAATGATTCAGACTCATGTGTCCAAGGAAGGTGGCCGCGTACTCTGCTTTTCGCATAAGTCACTCGATCGCATATTGCTCTCTGGACTTAAATAATTTCTCATTCGTCCTGCAAACAAAACACAAGGAGTTCTGTCACTCAGCTCCAGGACACTTTGTGTAATGGTCATTCATGCATCCAACAAGATGGACGCATGTTGGTTGGTTATGAGGCAAAGAGTCCAGGCAGCATAAGGATCATGCCGCATGGAAGTCTCGGACGCATATTATTGTGGTCGCATTAGAACTTTGTCTTCTCCAGACAGCAAGTTCATCATGACAAAAAATCTCCAAAAACCCAAAAAATTTATTCTTCATAAAAACTTTATTATAACTCCGAATCAAGTGAACCAAAAGCCAAAATGCTTGAAATAAAGTTCTCCATCAACCCCAAAAACTAATTTTCTAAAATACCATATTTTAGTAGATAAAAACAACAAAAATATAAGGAACCAATAAAAATCCTAAACTTTAAATATAGATCTACACAAATTTACCCATTAAAAGCGAAAACTCCAAGTATTAAAAGTGGTTAAAAAAATATAATGAACAAATAATATTGAGGGTTTCTCCTTTTCTCATACAAGGTGTACTTGCCTAAGACTTGGAGGAAGAAAACACAAGAGAGAAAGAAAATAAAGTAATGGAGAGAGGGAATGTGAGGTTTGATTTATATACATGAAGGTTTGAGGTTTAGACCATGGTGAACTCATGATTAAACCAACCCAACAAATAAACTATTAACCAAGATAAGCCAAAGAATGGGTCAAGTCTCATGCAATATACTAAACATGCAAGCAAAAAAAATAATATGCTCCAAATTCGTATATTTAGGACTAGGGAGTGACATCTTTATCCACCTTAGAAAAATTTTGTCCTCGAAATTCGAATCCAAGTAAGCTAAAGAAGTCAGGACAAGCACGATATAATCCTACTAGTAAAAGAATATATGTAAGCAATATCATCATAACATATAGGTGATCACCTGATCAAGGAATCTTGATACAAAGATATAAGGTAGAATAAACCTTCTGAATCGAATATGTGCGGGTATTGAGACCAAATATTGTCCTTGCGCTCCCACATTAATTCTATAAGAGTGTGATGTCCCCAGGCAACTTGGACAAGGGAAATAGTCTAGTTCTTCAGTACATTCTTTCTTTGATCCAGAATAGATACGATTTGCTCCTCATAAGATAAGTCGGTACCAACGACTAATTCGGAGTGGTCGAGGGACACTACCAGAATAAGTCAAATTAGCGACGTCTAGAACGTTGCTAAATGGCATAAAAATGTCGCTAAAAATATTTAGTGACGTAATTAGCGACGTTTCAATGAAGTCGCTTTTAAGCTAGTCGTTGACCGAAAAAATGTTGCAAAATATTGTATAACAACATTTTCTAACGACGTATCTACGTCGCTATATTAGCGACGTTTAGTGACGCAACGTTGCTAAATTAGTGACATATTATGTATTGCTATATATCACTAATTATTTTTCTTTTTAGCGATGTTTTGCGACACATTTAGCGACATTATGTTGACCTGGCAAATACTGCCATGTCAGCAGTTTTGTGACAATCAGCGACGTATTTAGTAATAATGCGACGTACTTAGCGACATATTTAGCAATGTAATTAGCGACAATCAGCGACGTACATAGCGACGTATTTAGCGACGTATATAAACGTCGCTAAAAACGTCGCTAAAGTTTCAGTAAAAAATAAATAAATAATATTAAATTGTTTCCTAACCAATCTTCCTGCAGTTTATGAATTTATAATTTATATAAATAGACCCGGGGCAACCCTCTATTGAATTTCCAGTGTTCGCCGACCCCTTTGGTTGAACACTCAACACTAATAAATTAACATACATTTAATATGAATAATATAGTAAAATTTGAAAAAAATAAAATATTAGGATTATAAACCGAGTAAGGAGAAAATCTCATCATAAAAAATACAATAAATATCCACACAACTGAGTACAAGAAATAAAGTCTTAATGCCTCAAAAATAAAGATTATTCATAAATGACCAAATATCATAAGTCAAAACACAAACAATCAGTAAACTATCCTAAGTAGGACTACTGCTGATCTGTAGGAGGATGAACACCGGCATGTATCAGGGATAAGAACAAATTATACTGCTCCCGTGAAATTGACACCGATGTCAATGGAGAAGGCAGTGACTTTGGTGGAGTCTGTATCGATGAAGGAGCACCAGGAGGACGTATCTTCTACAACTCTGCTAGTCGATGGTTATATGAATTCATGGTAGATAACAGTCTCGTACTGCTATGAACCATTGAATCCTGCATCATCATCAGCCTCTCGCCCATGGATAGCTGTGATGCCTGCAGCTCCGTCATGTTGCGCTTTGTCGACGCTCTAAGATCAGCTGTCATATCTCTGAACTAGATGATGCTGCGCTCGAGCGTACAAATTATGCGATGAGCGTCATATCGTCCTTCTACGGCTGGGACTGAGGCTGCTCCTCCATCCTTCAGAGCAACTCATTACGTAGAGACGCAATCTGACGGTCAACGGTCTCCTGGACTTGGGTCGACACCTATGAGGGCTGTGGGAAATGCACACTTGCCATGGAGGCCCTAGATGACTGCGTCGCAACAAGGGCGCCATAGGACCCCATACCGTAGTACGTACCCCTCTGGAGACCCCCAGCGACGGTCACCCACAGCTCGTCCACCGACGGAGTTGGAGAGGACTGTGAGGAAGTACCAGCCTCTCCCACTATAGGTGCACTAGCAGTCGCCCGCTCAAGCAGCCTAAGGTACTCGGCCTAGAAAGTTTGGATACTCGATAATTGCTAATGTGTCTAAGGTACTTATTACTAACTACATGGATATTTATTTGCATATTTCCTAAGTTATATTAAAATTAACACAAAGTAAAGTAATAATTATATAGGTTTGTGAGGCCCTCTCATCAATGAAATTTTTGCCCTTTCGATAGGTGGCCAGGAAGACGGTCACCATGTTGGCATACTCACCCCTCTGTACCTGTTAAAAATATATTATTTAGTACTAAAATTAAATATTTTATCCTACTACCATTTTATCGTACTTGTATTAAAATAATATATCTGAAATAAAAAATATTCCAAATGGAGAAAATATTTTATCATCGGAATTGAGCCACCACACCACTTTACTGCCTTCTGCCTAGCCGTCTTGGCCTTCTCAGACCTTTTCTTGTACCTCGGATCATTGAATCTAGCCCTCATCGCAGTCCATAGCTCAGGCATGATCTAACCTTGGATCAGTTTTCCTTCACGATCATGAGCCTTCTGGTCATCCAGAGCATCACGGATCATCTTGGCGGCAAAGACAGAAATTATATGCTCGATCAACTCGGCCTGGTACGGTGGATAGAAATATATTTGCTACAAGAAGTAATTTAGTAAGTTATATAATATACAAAAATTAGATGATAGATATAATATAATTTTACCTTGAAGTGCGCAAACCAGAACGCCTTTCTCTTATCCTGAGTATCAGAGTAGTTGATCCAAGGGCCAGCATTATTGTACCTCAGAAAGTGGCCCAAGCGTCTCTGTACCGACGAGGGATGATATCTATACAGAGATAATTATTTTTATCAAAAAATTGAATATATGATGAATAAAAATATACACGATATATATGATGCTAAACCAACTAAATGACTTAATTTGTACCGTCAGCCCAAATCTTCGTCCTCGTCTCGTTCGGAGGTGCGTATAGAGGATCTAGCTGATGCTGGGACGATGTCAGCTCAACCTCTGCCATATGCTCATCTGTCTTCATGGTTCCGTCAGCAGGAGGAACACTGGACGAGGGAGTAGTCTCAGGCCTGGAACTACTCATCCCAGGAGTGCTGACACGTAACGTTGTCGTAGTCGAAGATGTGACTGGCCGATATACTGGAGTACTTGGCACCAAGGATCCAGAACCAATAGTAGGCAGCATCGGAGAAGAACTTCGTCTACCTCGGGACCTGCCGAATGCTCTGCATCGTTCTGTCATACCTGATAACAACATATGATGATAGAACAAATAATCAAAAATATAATACATTATATAGTCAAAATATTATGTATTTCTCACAGCATTAATAGAATTGCAAAGTAAATAACTAGTAGTGTCATAAGTCTAAATGGATAGTACATTCTACAGTCAAAATATAATACATGTCTTCCTCAAAATAGTACATTCTACAGTCAAAATATAGTATATTCTACAGGAAAAATATTTTATTTTCAATCATCTTTAGAAAATTTATCTTGTTCGCCTTTCTCGATATCGTGTCCACATAAGTGCTGCCCTCATCTGAAAATTCTTCTTTCTAGAAACATCGTACATATTGGCATCTACTTCCCGCAGCTGATTCAATTTATCTATCAAAGGCTATAAATACACATCGATGTTCCTCTACGGATTGTTCGGACCCGGGATAATAACGGTTAGGAACATATACGGAGTCTTCATGCACATCCAAGGCGGTAGATTATACGGAGTGACGAACACCGGCTAACACGAATACTGGGAGCCCAAAAGTTTGAATACAGTAAAATAGTCGGAGGAGAGGCCTAATCTGACATTACATGGATCCGAAGCAAAATCTGGATACTCTCGATCAAAGTGCTTCCATACTTCTCCATCGGATGGATGATCCAATACTCCTTCGATTTGTTTCTGCCTCTGCAAACTCATATTTTCTGCAGTCTCCTTCACCATAAATAACCTCTGCAACCACGGCGTCAAAAGCAAGTAGTGCATCAAATCGGTAGGCTTCCTTGCATAGACAGACTTTCCTCTATCAGTGGCCTTGTAGCGTTCAGTACCACAGAATCTGCACGTATCTTCATCCTTGTCGTCTTTGTAGTACAACATGCACCCGTTGCGACATGCATCAATTTTCTTGTATCCTATCCAGAAAGATCTCACCATCCTCTTAGATCGGTAGAAGTCTTTAGGCTACTTTGCACCCTCTGGAAAGATCTCTATAATCAAATCCATCAGTCGATTATAGCATTCTTGCGACATGTTAAAATTGGACTTGATGCTCAACAATCTTGTAACTACCTCCAACGGTGAATGACCCTTACAACTAGGATATAATGGAGTCCTTGCATTCTCCAGCAATACCATGAACTTTGCAGCATCGGCATTCGGTGCCTCCTTAGCTGCATCATGATTGTCCAGATAGAAACTAGGCTCCGCCGCATCAAAAACCATATTCACCCACCCGGCATCGTAAGCAGCGTGGTTGTGAACTTCCATATACGGCTCAACATAAGGCTCCGACTCCGATGCTAAAGACAAAAGTTCTTCGTGCGTGGTCCACTGATAGTAATTCGGTGTGATACCCTTCGAGTACAAATAATATGTAACTTCCACTTCTGGATGATATTTCAAGTTACGATATCATATACGGACACTTAATTTTGGTATCATCTATGTACTGAGGGAACACCTTAGCGAAATTTAGGAACTACTGTACACCCTCAATGAAGTCATCCCGCATACTGCATATGTTATCAGGATGACGGTTGTACATCCATGAACGATAATACATATAGTAATTTATATCAATTTTTAGATACTTCTGCAAAGATGAATAGACATCGTTCAAGTATATACTCATATAAATATTTGGTAGTGTATATTATCCAAATGATACTCACTCTAGATATGCAAAGATGAATAGACATCGTTCAAAAAAATAGTTTAAATTACAGTATATGTCACAAGTCTAAATGGATTTTATATTGATATTTGTAATCCTCTTCTAAAAATTTATCTTATTTGTTTAAATACAGTACATGTACTGATACTCCTGGTCCTACCATTGATACTCAGGAATACCCAATTATGTTATACACCTACTCGTCTACACACACATAAGAATACTCAGGAATATAATACATACACTGATACACCTAGTCCTAGCACTGATACTTCTTCGTTCAACTTTGTATCCTGGATACTCATATTATAGTGTATCAGTGAGTGTCAATTCTGTATCCTGGATATCCATACTTGACATTTGTTTAGGCCATAATTTTCTAATTGAAAAGTCAAGTCATGGATATCCAGTGTCAATTTTTTTTGGTCCAGGATACATAGTTGACACTTACTGATACACTCTTGGATATCCACACTTGACATGTATGCTTGTGTTCGTGTCCGATAAAATACTTACAACCTTATCCTCGATATCGTGTCCTAATATTTCATATCCATGTGTCTTATAATTTCACCATACATATCATGAGATGACATGATACAAACATGTGTGTGTTCGTGTCCGTGTTAGGGTTAGTGTATGCATGTTAGTGTGTCTGCATATTTGAGTTTAGGTTAATATTAGTGTCCGTATGTGTGTGTGTGTCCGAGTTAGGATTTGGATAGGGTTAGTGTCTGCAGCATCGAGATGTCCACACACATACACCCTCACTGCACTGTGAACAACTATCCACTGTACAATACCTCACTTGATACCCAAGACTATGTCTAATTAACTCAGATAGAGTTAGGGTTTGTGTCATATCTTATGTTGTGTCAGTGAAGAGAGATACGGTTAGGGTTAAGGTCTGTGTCATATCCCGTGTCGTGTCAGTGACATATCATGTTAGTGTATGTATCTATGTCGTGTCCCGTGTCGTGTCTATATTTGTGTATATATCGTGTCCGCTATCAAATATCATGTCCGTATCTGTGAGAGAGATAGAGAGAGAGATAAGGTTAGGGTTAGGGTTAGGGTTTACACCCTCTATGAATTTATCTTGTACACTACATTAATGCATAAGTAAAATCTCTAACTTGATTCTCTGATACATATATAGAAATCCTATTTAGGATGGTCACACCTATCATTTAACAATTAAGTTAAATACACACATGCAATACTATTTTACAACAAAAATGTGTGTTAATATGGTAAACTGATTAATTACATGGATATATATTGTGTCGTATCTGTGTCAGTATGTGTGTGTGTGTCATATCTATCTCAGTGTGTGTGTCTGTGACAGTATGTCATATCTGTGTCAGTGTATGTGTATGTCTGTGTCAGTGTGTGTGTCGTGTCTGTGTCAGGTTTGTCAGTGACAGTATTTGTGTCGTGTCTGTATCGTGTCTGTGTTTGTGTGTATGTCGTATCTGTGCAAGTGTCATATCATGTCTGCATCTGTGATAGAGAGAGAGAGAGAGATAGGGTTAGGATTTATCTAGAGGAGGAGGAGGAGGAGAAGTCCGGGGTCGTCGGAGGGGAGGAGCCACACCAGAAGGGAGGAGCCGTACAGGAGGCGGGCACGCCAGAGTAGGGGGCTGTGGAGGAGCTGGTAGGGGGGGAGGGATGGGGGACGCCAGAGTAGGGGGCTGTGGAGGACGCCGGAGGGCGGTACTTCGTCGGAGAGGGGGGGGAAGATGGGGGGTTTCAAAAATTTATAGAGGAGTTCGACAGAATTGGGGGAAATAAAATCCTGAACCCTATTTTAGCGACATTTTACGACGTCTATTGATGACGTCACTAATAAAAAAATTAGCGACTTCAGAAATAGACGTTGCTAAACGTCGCTAATTTAAAAGTTTGCGACGCTATAGATGTCGCTAAAAATGTCGCTAAAAATCAAACGTCGGACATGTTGTGCTCTACGAATTTTCCAAAATTTTATACTCTGACTTTTGTGAAAAAAATTAAATATTAAGAAAACTAACCTCAATAATTTTCTAACGCAAAAACTGGGATGCGTTTGTAGTCCAGAGCTATGAGTAATGACTTCTGAAAGACCAAAGAACCCTAGATGACAATTCCCCCAACCCCTTCTCTCTCTCTCTCTCTCTCAAATTAATTGGCTAGTTAATATTATTATTATTATAATATATATATATATATATATATATATATATATATATATATATATATATATATATATATATATATATATATATATATATATACTGGTATGCAGCTGGAAGAAAATGGTTAGACTGGACAAGTTTCAGAATCTGGTTGGGTGGTTTGTTTATATTATTTATTTTTGATTTGCCTTTATCAAAATATTATTTAAGTCATTTTAAAACTAAATAACTCAAAAACCCTAGAAAAATATTTCGGGCAGTTTTATGTTCATAGGTTTTCTACTATAATTACTAGAAACTCTAAAAATTAGTTTTACCTATTTAACTAAAAATAAATATTAAAATTATTCCAAAAATTCTGAAAAAATATAAAAAAATATAATAATATTTTAACCAAAAAAAATTACTAGGGTCCATTCTATGTTCCTTGGCGTGCACAATAAATTCTAGAAGTCCTAGAAAATTAGTTATTAGCCTAAATAACTCTCAATAAATACTAAAAATGTTTATAAACTTTCCAAAAATTTCTAAAAAATATATTTGATTATTTAGAACCTAAAATAATAATTTAGGATATTTTTACTTATGTTTGACAGTAAAATAAATTGTTCAAAGCCCTAGAAAATTAGTGTTACTAGTTTTAATTGACAAAAAATTGTAAAAAAAATTTCAATAGCCCAAAATTAACCTAATAACAACTTTTAAGCTAGAATTTCAGGATACAGAGGTTAAAAGTCTATCCCTCTTAAAAAAATTTGTCTTTTAAATTTAAAATCCTCAATAGTTTTTTTTTTACCATCAAAATTTAAATTCAACAAACCATATAATCATGAAGTAAATCCATATTGTTATTTCATAATTTTTTTTAATTCTAAAAATTTCATATTCCTGAAAATCTTTAAATTTAAAATCAAATTCCATTCTAATCATAATCTTCTCCAAAATTTTAAGTTAATAACTAAATACTCAAAAAAATTAATATCCAATCCTCTAATTTAAATCCAATCAATGCATATTTATAAAATTTAAAATTTCATCCCAAAAATTTGAATTCAAACACTAATCCATTAATGATCTTACTCCTCGTTTCTTTTTCCACACAATACTCAAATAATATAATACTTAGAAAATCTTCAAATGCAACATTCAAAATATATATTTTAAATTTATATCTTGTAGTCAAATAAATGTAATGATAATCTTCTTAAATTTCTTAAAATTTAATGACAAATCTTATCATATCATAATCTTCATAAAAATATGTGATTTAACAAAATCGTCAATTCTGCCATATTAAATTCTCAACTCTTTATTTAAATTAATGTTTATCCTCAAAATTAAAAATCCTTAATAAATTTTTTTCTTCCACCATCAAAATTTAAGCAATATAATCATATAGTCAAACCACTATTGTTATTTAACAATGTCCTTAAAAATTAACTTCATCCTCACAAATTAAAATTATAAAATAAATCTTCAAAATTTGAATTTATCTTCAAAATTTAAAATCCAATTTTTTTTTTCTTAAATCAGATTGACAAGTATAACTCTTAAATACAATCTAACATTATTTTTTTAAAATTTAAATCTCATTTATAAGAGTCTTCAAAATTTTAATAATTAAATCCTTCAAATTTAATCTCATATCTAAAGTTAAAAATTAAATACAATCTTGAAGTTTAAAAAAAAATTAATTCCATTCTTAAAATTTGGAATCTCATATTGTACTCATTTCTCACAATAATTTAATTTGTCCCTATAGCCATAATTTGTTTTGTCCTTACTGCTATTACGTATACGAATTCACGGTATTTAAATTAATGAGCATCCTCAGAACATCGTTTAATGATTCAATCCTAAAAATTTAAAAGTTAGATCAAATCCTCAAAGTGAATCCTACTAATATATATTTCATGAATAAATTTAAAAAATTTATATCTTATCCTCAAAATTTGAATTCCAAATCTACTCCATCAATCATATCTCTCAAAAAAAATTTAAATTTTTAATTCAAATTAAGTCCTTAAAAGTCGAATTAAATAAGTTATCAAATCAATCTTTGTATTTTTATTATTTTGGTCTAACTCAACCATAAACCAAATCTTAAATTCTCAACATTATCCTTGAATTTCTTGAATTATATCTCAAAATTTTCAAGATTATCCTCAATTTCAAAATCTTTCAACATTATCCTCAAAATATTTTTTGGTCAATAAACAATTATGACAACTTCTACCCACCTTATAATTTTATCCTTAAAATAAAATCCTCAAATTTTAACTCTTAGAAAAACTAAATAAAATGTATAATACTTTTCTAAAAAAATTAGAAATAAAATTAATAAAATAAAATTTAATCACTTCTAGAAATCTTATAGCTATGACTATATTTTTTGAATTAGATTTAATCCTCAAAAATTTTTAAATCCATAAAATCTCAACTCCTCAAAATTCTACAAACTTGAAATTTAATTTCAAAATTTCAAAATATAAATTTTAAATCCACATCCTGTATGCCAATATATCTAATGTTAATCCTTTTAAATTCCTTAAAATCATAAATTAAATGACAATACTCTAAAATTTTAAATCAAATCATCAAAATTTTAATTCTTCAAACTTAAACTTAAATTCACTATATCAATCTAAAAAAAAAATCTAAAATTCAATAAATCTCCAACTTCTTATCTTTCTCAACATTTAGGTTGAAAACTATTTTTTCAAAAATTAAAATTTAACCTTATTTTGGCAAGAAAATCATAATCATCAAACTAGATAGAAATTTAAACCTCAGAGCACAAAATAATAAAAATAATTCTTATTTTCAATAATTAATTAACCCCAAAGAAATAATTTGCCAATCAAGAATTCTACTCCCACCTTTGGTCACTCCTACTTATCAAAATACCATAATATATAATACTTAATTTTGTCAAATTTATCTACTAGAGTTTACCTCAAAATTTAACATTTATACCTACCTTAATCATGTAGCCTTTGTAACAACTTAACTACCCAAGCAATAAAATTAAAATAAGGCCTTTTTATTGTATACCTAGTCCTAGTCATTCGCCTAAATTTAAATCAATCCTAAGTTTTGAATAAGCACATTCTCCTAAAATCTTATTACTAGTCGCAGGCTCACAATAGTACGACTAACTTTAGTACTACCACGAGTTCACACTATTTGTGAAAGCGGACCTACTTGGGCCACCATAAAAACTTGTCACGACCAGCACCTGCTTTTCGGATACGAGTACGTAGCCAAGCCCAGCCTACGCCGCAACATCGGCGGTAGTACGCTGTCTATGATAACAATAGTACATCAATCCAAATAAATAATATTTAATCACAAAATCAAATCTATTACTCATTCATAATATTTACATAGTTTTACAAGATTCTTAATTTATAATTAAATTATAACTCAGGAACAAACCTGTTAAACATCAAATCCAAAGAAGTTGCTAAACTATCTAAATTCTAATATTGGCCTCTAAAAGTATCTCGATCTCCAACAAATCCAAAGAGCAAGATAGCAAGTCACCTAAAAATGTTTACCCAGTCAGGATGGAACGAGTACAACCCAATAGCAGTTCCAATTAATTGATAAGTAATATGAATAGTAAATAGTTATAAAATACTTGATGAGCATATAATAATAGAATGTGGTACATCATAGAGGAACAGTTAAATAAAGAAATAATAAAAGACAAGAAAGAAGAACAAAGAAGCATGTAAAGACAGACAGATATGTGAACTAGAAAACCTGTCATGCAAGTGCACAATCAGCAAGTATAGATTAATCCAGAATGACTGTATCGAAATAGTATTTTGAAATACCAAGTTGACATGTGAACGGCTAGGGGATAATATTCGGCAAAACACATGTGTCATGCATAACTGTTATTATTCCAGTAAGACCATAGGATAGAAAGGAAATGTTCACGCGTCTCCTAGGTATTTTTACGTTCGACTAGTACTCATGGATCCAAGTCCTGATACGAATAATCTCAATAGTCCAGAAGATCTCAACGTGCCAAAAAATATACTAGTCTAGTAATTCATTAGTCCAGAAAAAGTTAATAGGCCTGAAATACGTATCTCACGAAAATGAATCCATATAATACCAATCCGTGTATCCATCATGTCAGAAATCAGGTAAAACACTACTATAAACACCCATCATAGAAAATATTAAATAATAAAAAGTATCAGAGAATGTACTCGCTTGTGGTCCTTAGCTGGTACGAGTCAGAATCAAAGTCAAAGTCCAAATAGCCTATGTATTACAAAATTACCATGTCAAATAATATTTTATTTAATTTATTTAATTATAGAATAATTACTCTAAAATCCTATTTTAATTTTTATTCTAAATTTTTAGGTAAATCCTTAATTTTTTTCCAAAGAAACCAAATTTTATCAACTAGAGACTCATGGCACGCAAATCGAGATAATCTGTTGATCGAAAAGTCAACCGATACAAACTTGACTTTCATGCATGATTTTCTATAGATTTTAGTATCATAAACTTGCTAGAATTTATGGCTCATCCAGATTCGAATTCATTTGGAAACAATTGCGCATACAAAATTGTATTGTGCAACGGTAGTTGATTGCTAACCTAAAAGTTCTACAGAATTTATAGAACAAAATTAATTCAAATTAAATTTTAGGAAAAATTATGTTAAACTTTGTCGTGTCATCTTTCTGAAACTTCAAACATTTTATGACTCTTATTCCTGGTTCTCCCGGAATCGCGAAAACACCGAGACGCATCTATTTTTGGACATATTGTGTTCTACAAATTTTCTAGAATTTAATACTCTAAATTTTGTGATAAAAATTAAATATTCATAAAACTAACCTCTATAAGGTTCTAACACAGGAAAGTGGAATATATTTGGAGTCCAGAGCTATGAGTAATGACTTCTGGAAGATCAAAGAACCCTAGATGACAATTCCTCCAACCCCTTCTCTCTCACTCTCTCAAATTAATCGGCTAATTAAGGTTATTATAAAATATGTATATACTAGTATACGGCTGAAAGAAAAGGGATAGGCTGGACATGTGTCAGAATCTGGTTGGGTGGTTTGTTTATATTATTTATTTTTATTTGCCTTTATCAAAATATTATTTAAGTTATTTTAAATCTGAATAACTCAAAATAAATATTAAAAATAAATATAAAAATCTGAAAAAATTATAAAAAATATATTTTGAACCTACAAACCTTAGAAAAATACTTGGGATAGTTTTATATTCATAGATTTCCTACTATAATTACTAGAAGCTCTAAAAATTAGTTTTACCTATTTAACTAAAAATAAATATTAAATTATTCCAAAAATTTTGAAACGATTCCTGAAAATATATAATATTATTATAAACCTTAGAAAATTACTTGGTTCCATTCTTTGTTCTTTAGATTGCACAATAAATTCAAGAAGTCCTAAAAAATTAGTTATTAGCCTAAATAACTCCCAATAAATACTAAAATATTCATAAAATTCCTAGAAAATTATTGAAAATATATTTGATTATTTAGAACCTAAATTAAAAGTTTGGGATATTTTTACTTCTGTTTGACACTAAAATAAATTCTTTCAAGCCCTAGAAAATTAGTGTTTATAGTTTTAATTAACCAAAAATTGTGAAAAAAATGCCAATAGCCCCAAATTAACCTAATAACAACTTTTAAGCGAGAATTTTAGGATACGGAGGTTACAGTTTATTCGCTGATTGAATGAAAAATTTTCTAAGCCCAAGAGACATCCATGCGGCATTGACTCCATATGCGGTAAGCAGAGCATGCGGCTCCTTTCCTTCAGACGCATGACTTTGATTATTTGGTACATCTTTTTATAGTTTTTATCTTTTTCTTTCTGATAATTTATGGTCTGTCACATCCATCACTTCAATTACTTCACTGACATGCATTAAATGTACGTCTCTTTGGCACTTATTCCAAGAGTGGACTTTGCCTTAACGCTATGCAGTACCTGCCTCATGCGGCAAGCTTGTCCATGCGGCCTAGAGCCATATGCAGTACTAGGGCAATATGCAGCCAACTTGTCAATGCGGCTAGCTCGTCCATGCGGCCAGTTGCTCATGCGCCTGATCAGTGCATGCGGCCTGACCCATGCGATAATCCATATATGCACCACTCATGCGCATTTGTGATCCTATACGACCCTAGTAATCTATGTACACGTTTCATAATTTTTTGGTTTAATTATTTTATTTGGAATATTTCTTATCGTACCCTATGTGGTTGGTCGTGGCTTCTTGTCTGTGTTATTCTAAGGAAGATTGGACTTAGTAACCAGACTGTGCTGGACATGGCTAGATGCTAGAACTGACTATGTGCATAGTATGATTATATATTGTAGTAGAACTTGTGGCAACCCAGAGTAAACTCAGATTAGTATATTAACTTATCCTTTGTTCATCGGATAGAGTGAGGGACGTAGTTCTGCTCGGGAGATGATCTGCAATCCCGGTCCTTATTTGGTTTAAGGATTGTTGATCTGCTCCAGAGTAGTTCATACTTTTTTCCTTACTCACGTTCGGAGGCAAAATTATTAATTCGAGGTGATTATATTTTGACTAAGTGTCCCCAAGTGATAAGGCTTATACGACCAACTGTAAGTTTGGTGATTTGACCCAATTTCTTGTATCTTTGCCGATAAAATTACTACCTACTACTTGTACATGTATTATAATATGCACTGAGGTACGACATAACATTCTATGTGCCCATATTTGTGTTCGTAACGTGTCGTAATTGGATCTATTGGTATTGGTTGGGGATGGGAGAATAGAGTTGGTTATGTGATCAAGCCCCAGTGTATTTGTGTATATTTCGATTATCAATCACACGTGTAATCGTGTTACCATATTGTATTCGTGTTCAACCTAAACTGATCACATAATAAACTTGTATTATATGGCACATTAGCTAGTTTTATTTCTTTCCATTATATTGTAGTTATTCTATTATCTATTTTTTTTCCAGTACATTACCTGTTCACTCTAATTCATTTTATACTGATATTTATTTTTCGTATATCCTTTTCTATTATCTGTTGTATATACTCGATTATGTATTTAAAACTGCTTTCAGAGGTATGTACTTTGCTCCAATCCTGACTGAATATATTTTTTAGATGATTGGCTCATAGACCAGTATCCTACTACTATGGATTGTAAGATGGCGTACCATTAGAGGATACTCATTTAGAGCAGAAGGACTTAGTACCAGAGCCTAAGGAGGTTTAGATTATTAGTTAGACTTGTATTAGACTTTTATTGAGATTATTGACATGTCTATATTATTTCAGAATTGTGGATGTATTGTGACTCTTTCTTTCGTTATTTTATCTCATAATTTATCTTTCTTAGTTGCATTGTGTTTGAGTATAGTTTATATTTATTTGATACCATATTGATCCTCCGTTTGGAGTTGAGATGATTGACTGGTACCATGTATATATTATTTGAGATATTTAGATAGTAGAGTTGACCCAGACAATGTTCTACCATCGATGCTGTGGCGTAGGCTAGATGTACCCATGTACTCGTGCCTGAATATCCTAGTACGAATCGTGACAACTACGTCGAATTTACCCATTGGGAAATCGATCAACTTGGCAGGTAATGAACGCTCGCACACTACGATTGGATATGCTACACACACTCTACTAACTTCTATGAGCCAATTACCAGTGAGTATATTCAACTTTTCTGGCAATGTTCCAAACTCCAATACAATATGTGTCACAAATTATGCAGATACAAATGAGTGTGAAGCTCCTGAATCAAATAATGCTATTATAGAAAAAGATGAGACATAAATAATACTTGCCACTATATCGCCTGATGCCAAGGCCTCCTCCAGTGATAAAGTGAATATCTACCCTTGGCCTTGTTGCGCTCCTTGCAGTGGCCTCCTTTGGTAATACTGTTGTGGCCTCTGTTGGCCCTGTTGTTGGTCCCTCTGTCGAAATATTTGTTCCTGCGTCAATAAGGGACACTGAGCCACTGGTCGTGCGGCTGCCACTGGTCCTCTGTACTGCACTGCCCCAGGACTGGCAGTGCCGAAAACTGCTGGGCTGGCCCTTCTTGCTTAAGCGTTATCGGGAAATTAACAACCTGGTGGCCCGGATCACCATACCATAGGCAAAGCCTATTTGCCGCTCTATACACATCTCTAGTATGGCCTTCCTTGCCAAAGTTGGTGCAACCTACCGGTGCTTCCTATAATTGTTGATGTTGTTGCATATTGTTGAGATGTTAGATAGTTAGAAATAATCCAGACAGCATTCTACCGTCGATTCTGCAGCGTAGGCTGGGCGTAACCACGTACTCGTGCCCGAGTATCAGGGTGCGGGTCGTGACACATTTTTAGTGGTGGCCCATGCAGGTCTAGATAGACATCGTAGACATTTGGAGACCTACGGTGGAAGTTATGTCCATTTTGGTGCCAATTTTGGGAGAATTCCGAAATTGGCTTATGTATTGCTTGTCAATGGATCTAATAGATCTAATTGACCCTTGATTGTTTGTTTGTAGCTTGTGTCGTATCCACAATTGGATACGTGTGGGCCGGATCTCGTCAATTTGATGAAACGATCAATTTTAGGGGTTTTTCTTTGACACAGGGCCATGTACATATCATATGGTGACACGGACACGTAGACACTCTAATTTCTATATGTATTGATCATAAATCATGTATTGGACTTGTACGTGTCCTTCGGGATACGTTTGGTTGTGAGTTGGGGGTCGTATCACAAGCATATCATAGAAAAGTGTGATACGGGTGCTATGCACTCCATGTGTTTGTGTTTTGGCTTTTTGTACTATACATGCATATGTAAATATAATTGTATATACTATCCATACATTAATTGGAGTATATAATGGTGCAATTTGAGTTTTTGTGCTTATGTGTGTCGATATGTATATATTGGGGTATCTAGATAAATCTATATGTGTATATTATGAGGGTATCTAGATATATAGAACTATGAGTATATATATATATATATATATATATATATATATATATATATATATATATATATATATATATATATATATATATGTTATATATGTTAGTGTATATAATATGTATCTAGATATATATATCTATTCGTAAATAAATCTATTTGTACACCTATATATTAATTCATATGTGTGGCTAAGTATATGCATATATAGCTATGATTCATATGTGTGGCTAAGTATTTGCATATATAGCTAGTGATTAATATGTATGAGTATATCTATATGTATTGGTATATATACTTTAGTGTTATGCATATAGATTGATATATATGAGGGGTAGTGGCGTGCTGTCGTAGGCACCCAAAACTAAAACATTTACTCTTGAAATAATATGTAGTAGTGAGAGTAAGGATCGTTCCCACGAAGAGTAATTAGTTTGATCTTTATGCTATGTGAAATAAGATGGGGGGGGGAAGTTTTGGATCAAAGCAAATTAAAAAGAGATAAAAATAATTAAAGTATTAAAACAATCAAAGGAAAAAATGTTGGTCTCAGTCAACATCCACCATTGGAATCTTAAAATTTATCATTGATGCAAACATAAATTATCATACTTTGAATATTCACCGTTGGAAATTTTTTCTATCTCTCTTAGGCTTAGATAATTAGAAACAAGTGATCTAATTAACTTTAATTACTAAATAATCCAAGACAAGCGCTGAAGATTTAATCTAGTAATTTCTTAAAGAACAAAGAGATCGATGAAGCAAAATAACACAAGCACAAGCGGTTGCATTTAATTTTGTCAAAAGTTTTTCTCCTAAGATCTAATAAAACAAAGCAGTTTATTAAATCTTGGTTGCTTCATAAATTAGAAAAATCAAATAATTATGGATTTGATGTCTAATTTAGCAGTAGATCGAAATGGATAATAGACTATTAAGCCTCCTAGTAATTAAACAAAACAATAATGAAAGTAGGCATAGAAAAACATTCAATACTCAAAGCATAAATCAAACATATGAAATAATTTAGATCTCACAATTTTATTGATTCAAGGCTTCTGTTTTCTTTGACCAACAAGACTTTTAGCTCCGCACGTTCATGAAAACTTTAAATGAATATTGGAGAAGAAGAAGAGGAGTTGTGTGTTGTTCTTTTTTTCTCCTGATCTCTATCCCTTTTATAGACTCTAAATTAGTGTTTGAAGATCATAATATCTTCCCACAAATCCTCTAATAGTTACAACAACCCAAACAATAAAATAAAATCTTTCAACAAGTTGGGAAATGGTTATTTCAACTCCACTTTTTGTGCACAGCATAATAGACTCAAATTCAAGCGTGTTTTGGTCCATGATGTAGCCAGAATCTCGGAAACTCAAAACAGAAAAATTGTGCCTCTATCACTTAGCTTTCCGAATCAATTTGGATCAGCTCAATTGGACTTCGGATGAGCAAGTTATGACCATTTTACTAAAAGGTATCAAAACTGTCCAGAATTGATAATTAGCTCTATTTTGCATTTTGTGACTCCAAATTGCATCCTAGATCAAAATATAAAATAATGAGTATCTTTAGACATAAAATGAGCATAAAGGAGTATACATTAAGGAATAAAAATATAACATTTTATGTTCTCATCAGGTAGTATATGTATCTATGCCTATAGATAGTTATCTATATGAGTATATAGTTAGTTTTTGGTGCTTGAGGGTATGGAAGAGACTCGACACAGTGACAGCAACAGAGTTCAGTCTACTGTAGACCAAAGAGCCAGTAGTCCCTGTTATGAAAGAGTTCCAGCAGCAGACTTACTCAGGGACAACAGAGAGGGAGAGCCAATCACAGTGAATGACATTAATTTGTGAGGCATAGCAGCGGCTCCACCGCATCAAGTGCCTCAGTGCACTTAAGGCAGCCGCAGCAAGGCTCGGGTCTGGGTAAGTTCTGTACAGCAGTACAGTTCGACTGGAGAGCACCATGCACACATAATTGGAGAAGTAAGGGGAGATAGCAGTCCATTGTACAGTTTTTGTGAATAGCAGAATTTACTACACAGAGTTCAGTCCACTGTGTAGCTCTCACTGCACAGTATTGGACAGTATTTTAGTTTGTGTTCAGCTTGTAGGTAGAACTTTCGGTGTATCACTCAGTAGGTTTTGGGTACCTAGCTAGTCTATTTTCAGTATAGTGTTAGTTAATTGTTAGTTGAGGTTAGTTAGTTAAGTGATCAAGGTATTATAAACTGTTAGATAAGTATGTAGTTACTTGTTAGATTAGTTATATGTATGTAGCTAGTCTAGTATTAGTGATTATTAAGTTAGATATTGGTATCTAGTACTATATATAGATATTTATGTTAGTGTAGGTGCATACCTTAATAGTCTAATAGTTAGATAAATATATATGCTTATATTAATTGTTATGGTTGGTAATTGTGGTGACTTATTTTATATATATACTAGTTATGAGTTAGTGTTGAGTTACCTTGAGATATCAAGGTATTCCCAAGGTATCGAGCCGATACCCAAGGTATTGAGATTGGGTATCGAGTTGGGTGCGATACGCATGGTACAAGGCCAAGGTATCCCATTTATATTGTTTTGAGATATTGTTACTATATGTGACTTATGTATATATATAAAAACCTATTTTTACATTAGAAAACTTGCATATCGTAAGATACGGCTCTTTGAATGCATTATTGTGTATTAGTTTAGCTAGCATAGCATAGCTTCATAGTGTATCGATTTAGTGACTTAGCATTAGACTCTTGCAACCTAGAGTTCATCGGTTTGACTTAGAAATGGTGTAATGACCTAGAATTTCATCAACTTCATTATTTTCATCCTTGAACCTTGTATTGATGCAACATACCATATATCGGTTGTGAGACACCAGCTTGGGCATCGAGAGACACACATTGCTCAGGACTTCAAGCGAGTATATTTCTTTACTTGTTTTTAATTCATAATATTGTATATATGCATGTTCTAGATTAGTATATATTGATTTCCGGTACAGTAATTTCACGGACTGGTGCTATATGGATCCCGACAGGAGGTGTTATCCCCTATCGTGTGCAATAGGTACCTAATGACATGTATTTCATCGTGTGCATCGGGTATTGACTTTCATGTGCTTCTTGTGCATCCACTATTTCATGTGCTAGTGTGACTATCGTGATCATGTACGTAACTTGCCGTGATTGGATCCATGAGTATTGGTTGGAAAGGGGGAGTAGGAGTTGGTTATTTGATCAAAGCCCTCTTGATCTCATGTGCATATCGATTATACACCTCATGTATACTGGAGTTACCTATATACCTTATGTGCAACCTAAAACCGATCACATAACGAAGTCTTACTCTAAAACACAGAGTTAGTATTTCTTGTTCTCTACTTGCAGTTATTCTTGTATTTATTTCTAGCTTTATTGTGCCTATTGCCTGTTCACTTGTACAGTATATTCTTTCTATTTGTGTACCTTGTATCATTTTTCTATTGCTTATTATATATGCTCGATTATGTTATTGGAACTGCTTTCAGAGGTATGTACTTCGTTCCAATCATGATTGGATATATTTTTCTAGATGATTGGCTAGAGAAGCTGTGTCCCACATATTACGAACCTCAGAAGGGTGAGACTTTAGAGGATACTTCCCTAGAGCCAGAGGACATAGTACCAGTGACCGAGGAGGTCTAGTTTTGTTCAGTTTTTGTATTAGACTATTATTTTTGTGGAGATTCACAGATGTACTATTACTTTTATATTGTAGATTGTATCTATCTTTCCTTCGCTATTTCCATTCGTATATTATTTCCTCCTTAGTTTGTTTTGTGATTGAGATTCATATATTTTTGAGATATCATATTGCTCCTCCGTTAGGAGTTTAGATGGTTGACAGCTACCATATTATATTGTTGAGATGTTAGATAGTTAGAAATGATCCAGACAACGTTCTACCGCCGATTCTGTGGCGTAGGTTGGGCGTAACCACGTACTCGTGCCCGAGTATCAAGGTGCGGGTCGTGACACCTTTTTAGTAGTGGCCCATGCAGGTCTAGATAGACATCGTAGTTGTGCTCGACTAGAGTATTGCTAGGAGCCTGCTTTAGGATACAGGATTTTGGTTGAGAGTTACTCAATCACAACTAGGAAAAACTCCAATATCTGTTCTACAAATCTTTATCTATTTGATATTGTCTTTCATTTTGAATTAAGTTCTGTCCTTCTTTGATGATATCGCATTATATTCAATATTGATTCCGTATTTTTAATCTGACTTCAGGATGCCTCCGAAGGTCAGATTCTATCGCTCAGGAGCAGCAACAGCTTCCTCAGCTACTTCCCAGCCTGCTGCGGATAGAGTAACAGCTGCTACTGTTTCATCTTCAGTCGAGAGGATCGCCTCACCGGTCCAGGTAGGAGTCTCAGTAGCCACTTTTGGGGGTGCTCCTCCCCCGGTTCAGAGGGTTGCTCCAGTTATTCCCGAGGATCTTCCACCACCACCGCCAGTACCAGCTGATGCTACACTGTTGTTTGCACTTTTCAAGATAATGATAGAGGCCCAGATGGCCCAGGCCGAGGTGCAACATCGACAGACCGAGTTGATGAGACAGGGCATCGAGAGTGCTCACCAGGTGGCCATTACCGCCATTGAGAGGACCGCACCACCACAGCTACGGGAGGTACATTCCAGGCCCGACACTATTTAGGACTTCAAGGAGTTGGATCCCCGGCCTTTCAAGGGGACAGAGGGCATCATCTATGCGGATGATTGGTTGAAGAGCATGGAGCGCGTCATGTGCTTATCCCGTCTTGCGGAGGACCTGATGGTGGAGGCAGCGAGATTGTAGATGATGGATATTGCCAGCACGTGGTTCCGGAATGAGCCACGGATCGCCGATCCAGGATTGACATGGGGAGAGTTCATGGAGTTGTTCAGAAGGAAGTTCTTCCCGCCTACTGAAAGACTTGACCTGGAGCGACAGTTCCAGAACCTCTACCAGGGGAACATGTCGGTGGAGGAGTATACTGTCGAGTTTGGTAGGTTGAGCAGGTATGCCGACTATATGGTGAGAGACCCAGAGAATCGGGCTAGTAGGTTCTGAGAGGGTCTGAACTGGGAAGTAAAGGCTCTCATTTCTTTGAGCCACGAGACGTATACAGATATCTTGAGGGAGACTGGGGCAATGTTTGTTTTACGGATCATCAGATCACCAGCTGAGGGATTGTCCCAAGACCTTAGCTCGGACAGTTCAGGATGTAGCCCCTATCCAGAGGATACCTGCTAGACACCCGGCGGGACAGCCGAGAGGACCTCCTTTACAGCCCCAACAACAGAAGTTCATGCACCTCCAGCACCAGCAGAGGAGTGCACATCAGGGGCGAGCTTTTACCCTGACCGTGGAGGAGTCAGAGCCAGTCAGATACATTATATCAGGTCCAATCTTACTCGATTCTTTTCCAGCTCATGCCTTATTTGATTCTGGTGCATCTCATAGCTTTGTATCTATATCTTTTGCTTTGAGACATCGTCTTGAGTCTGAACCGTTGGCGCGGACTTGCAAGATCATGACCGGGAGTGGCATCATCCTGGTCAGTGATGTTTGCAAGAACCAGAGGATTTATGTGGGAGGCCATGAGCTGAGTGTATGTTTACTTGTAATGCCACTTCTGAGTTACGATATAGTACTCAGAATGGATTGGTTGAGTAGACATCATGCTAGTATCGATTGTCGTGGAGGCAGAGTTTTATTTCAGACACCAGGAGAGCCGGAGTTCGAGTTCGTCCGAGGAGCAAAGCAGAGCGAGGGTGATTTCTGTAGGGCTTTGGTAGAAGAGAGGGAGATGACATATCCGTTGATTGCAGAGTTCTTGGATGTCTTTCCAAAGGATTTGTCAGAGTTGCCGCCAGACAGAGATATGGATTTCTCTATAGACTTAGTGCCAGGTGCAGAGCCAATCTCTCAGTACGTCTATAGAGTAAACAACAATGAACTGGTGGAGTTGAAGAAGCAGGTAGATGGGTTGCAAGACAAAGGCTTTATCCGTTCCAGTTCATCACCATGGGGTGCTCCGATACTATTTGTACCCAAGAAGGATGGGTCGGTACGTATGTATATCGACTACAGGGAACTTAATAACCTCACTATCAAGAACAAATACCCGTTGCCGCGGATTGATGACTTGTTCGACCAGTTGAGCGGAGCAAAGGTATTCTCGAAGATAGACTTGAGGTCAGGGTACCACCAGGTGAAGGTGAAGAGGGAAGACATCCCGAAAACGGCTTTCAGGACTCGTTATGGACAGTTCGAGTTCTTGGTGATGCCGTTTGGGTTGACCAATGCCTCGACAGTATTCATGAACCTGATGAACAAGGTATTTCATCAGTACCTGGATCAGTTTGTTATTGTCTTCATAGATGGTATTCTGATATATTCGAAGACCCCTGAGGAGCATGAGCAGCACTTGAGGATTATTTTGGAGAACCTCAGGAAGGAGAAGTTGTATGGCAAGTTATCGATGTGCGACTTCTTCCTTGATAAGGTTGAATTCCTTGGGCATGTCATTACAGGAGATGGAATCTCGGTGGACCCGAAGAAGATCTCAGCAGTTGAATCGTGGTCTACCCCGAGTTCAGTAGCAGAGATCAGGAGCTTCCTTGGATTAGCAGGCTACTACCGGAGGTTTGTTCAGGATTTTTCCAGACTAATAGAGTCGATGACTAGGATGACCAGGAAGGACATAGAATTCGTCTGGACTGAGGATTGCCAGTCAACATTTGAGGAGCTAAAGAGGAGATTGACTACAGCTCCCATCTTAACACTACCATCAAGAGCAGGAGGATTTTCTATTTACAGTAATGCATCAGGGAAGGATTTGGGTTGTGTACTACAGCAGCACGGGAAGGTAATCGCCTATGCTTCTAGGCAATTATGCCCGCTTGAGAAGAACTACCCTACCCATGATTTGGAGCTTGCAGCGGTTATCTTTGCTCTCAAGTTGTAGAAATACTATCTATATGGAGAGAGAGAGAGTAGAGATCTTCACAGACCATAAGAGCTTAAAGTATGTGTTTACACAGAAGGAGCTTAACATGAGGCAGCGGCGATGGTTGGAGCTGATGAAGGACTTTGAAATATCTTTGTAGTACCATCCAGGGAAGGCCAACGTAGTCGCGGATACTTTGAGTAGATATCCCGTGGATATATGCTTGACTAAGGACTGGCATCTATTGGCAGACCTCGATAGTTTGGGCATTGAGGTATTGATTTCGGGAGTCGCAGCACAGATGTGGGGACTCCAGGTTCAGTCGGAGCTGATGGACCGAGTCAGAGCCGAACAGTATGAGGATGAGTCTCTGAGGAGCATTAGAGCACAGGTTCAGATTGGGCTGGCAGGGGACTTTATCATTGCAGATGATGGATCATTACAATAAGGTACCAGGTTGTGCGTGTCGAAGGGAGCACTGCACGAGGAGATTATACAGGAGGCGCATCGTTCCCAATACTCTATACATCCCGGTGCCAACAAAATGTATAGAGATATGAGGGAGCATGTATGGTAGTATGGCATGAAGTGAGAGGTAGCTAGCTTCGTGTCCAGATGCTTAGTTTGCCAACAGGTCAAGGCGGAGAGACAGAGACCAGGAGGATTGCTTCCGCCTCTACCCATTCCGGAGTAGAAATGGGAGTATATTACTATGGATTTTGTATCAGGGCTTCCGCGTTCTCCAGGAGGCAAGGATGCGATTTGGGTCATCGTGGACAGGTTCATCAAATCAGTCCACTTTCTGCCATTTAAAGTGTGTACATCTACGGAGATACTTGCGGAGATGTATGTGCGCCAGATTATCAGATTGTCCGATATTCCAGTAAGTATTGTCTCGGATCGGGATAGCCGCTTCACGTCCCATTTCTGGAGGAGTTTGCAGTCTAGCTTGGGCACTCAGCTCAAGTTCAGTACCGCTTATCACCCTCAAACGGATGGATAGTAGGAGAGGACTATTCAGACTCTCGAAGACATGCTACGCACTTATGTTTTGGATCTTAGAGGTTCTTGGGAGGATCATCTTCACTTGGTAGAGTTTTTATACAACAACAGCTACCAAGCCAGCATTGAGATATCACCATTTGAGGCATTGTACGGACGGAGATGCCGCACTCCGTTGTCCCGAGATGATATTGGTGACAGGGCTTTATTGGGACCAGAGATGGTAGTGGATGCAGCAGAGAAGGTAAAACTTATTAGAGACGAACTTCGAGTGGCGCAGGACAGGCAACGACATTGGGCCGATAGCTACCGGAGACCTTTGGAGTTTGAGGTATAGCTTTAGTTTTGTCTTGTTTGTGTTTGATTGTTGCTTGTTAGAGTGCTAAGTTTGTGTTTCGTGCTAGGTTGGTGGTCTGGTTTTCTTGAGGATTTCTCCGACACGTGGCACGATTCGTTTCGGTGGAGGCGGTAAGCTTAGTCCACGATTCATCAGTCCTTTCAGCATTCTTGAGAGGGTTGGTGTAGTTGCTTACAGACTAGACTTACCACCTGCATTGGAAGGAGTGTATAATGTGTTTCACGTGTCACAGTTGAGACGGTACGTGGCAGATCCCAGTCATATGTTGGATTATTCGGAGATAGAGGTGGGCCCTACTCTCAGTTATCCAGAGCAGCCAGTAGAGATTCTGGATCGGAGAGAGAAGGTGCTGAGGAACCAGAAGATTCCTTTGGTGTGTGTCGCGTAGAGGCATCACTCGCCAGAAGAGAGTACCTGGGAGCGAGAGGCCGAGATGCGCGAGCGATATCCGTATCTTTTCGAGCCATGAGGTATAATTCCTTCTTGCATTATATTGTTTGTTTTGGTAGATAGTTTCTTCTTTAATTTTGAGGACGAAATTTTTCTAAGGTGGGTAGGTTTGTCACCCTCACATTCCCATCTAAGGGTAGTTTGGTAATTATCATGGGTATTAATTATTTTAGGGTTATTATAATTAATAATTGTGCATGACTGATTTATTTATTTTATTGTATTAATAATTATTGCTAGTGTAAACTTATTTTGGACTTGTGTAGTGGACCTAACTATTTAATTAGAGGACATGAACAGACTTTTTGGACTAGTCTAAGTTGAGCCCATGAATTAGGCCCATGGATTAAGAAACATGTTTAATTAGTGAAACCATTAGACTAGAACCTTCCCTCCCTAATTATTTCTTCATGAGAGGCCCCAAGGGGTATTTATGACTTTGTACATTGCTTGGGGAGGGGTTTATGACCAGCCATAATTGAGAGGAGAAAGAGTGCTCTCATTTTAGTTCTTCCCCAAAATTCTAGATCTACATTTTCCCCTTCCATTTTCCCTCCAATCCCCCATCAATTCTCCATCAATTCTTGTCAAATCTCTTTCTAAATTCATTATTGAAACATCTACATCAAGGATCTTCAAGCAAGGAGCAAGGAACAAGGAACAAGGAACAAGGAACAAGGAGGAGGAGGCCAAGATCTACAAGGAGATGAGCTACTTGCCATTTGGGACCTTTTTATTATGAATCCATCTCCCAATAGGTATAAATCAGTTTTTCCCCCTTCCTATAGACTATAGATCTGAGATTTTACCATGAGAAATCACCCCACATGCATAGGTTACCCATAGGTTTTGGTTTGGAGTCATTTGGAGACCTAAGGTTAAAATTATGTCCATTTTGATGCCAATTTTGGGGGAATTCCGAAATTGGCACATGTAGTACTTGTCAATGGATCTAATAGATCTAATTGACCCTTGATTATTTGTTTGTAGCTTGTATCATGTCCACAATTGGATACGTGTGGGCCAAATCTCGTCAATTTGATGAAACGGTCAATTTTGGGTGTTTTTCTCCGACACGGGGCCATGTGCATATCACATGGTGACACAGACACTCTAATTTCTATATGTATTGATCATAAATCATGTATTGGACTTGTACGTGTCCTCCGGGATACGTTTGGTTGTGAGTTGGGGGCCGTATCGCAAGCGTATCATAGAAAAGTGTGA